>CATIWC010002066.1:0-449646 GCA_948472305.1 Vicia faba | reverse complement strand
GGAAGTTTGCCAATATTCCCCATTGTGGTTACGTCTCTTCCCAATTATAATTTGGAATTAGGATAACTTTCTTACTTTGCAAAAGTATTATTACAAGATAAGTGTTCAATAGAAACCCTACAATATTTGCGTTCTTTATCCCCAAAGCTTTTGTGCATGACACAATATCTACCAATTGATATATAGAATCTTGCTACTTATTCTCATTCTTTATCCCCGAAGTTTTCGTGCATGATCGATTGTACATATTTCACACAAGACACTTCAATTCGATTTGTTGTTCTAGCATAACTTCCTTTATGTTCTTTATCTCCAAAAGCTTTCACTAGGATGCAATCCTCTATTGAATATCTAGCACAAAAAACCCCAAATCTATCAACGATCTTGAAGAATAAACCCGAGGTTTTTCCTGATGAAACGCCCTACAAATCTCAACCAAATATTCTCGGCTACATAAGAACCTAATTGGATGTTATCAAAACTCGCCTAGATGGCACCCCGACAAAAGATGATTATGTGTGATTTATCAGTGTGTATGCATAGGTTAGAGGTTGAAGATGAAGAGAAAATGTAATATGTGTTTATAGTTTCATCAAGTTGGAATGCAGCATGTATGATGTACTTATGATTAGGGAACTTTGGTGGAAAAGAGAGAAACTTACGGAATTGAAAATATATGAAATGCTGGAAAAGAGAGAAACTTACGGAATTGAAAATATATGAAATTACATATATATGGTAAAATATATGATGTACTTAATGATACCAAAGCATGCTTGTGCAAACAAGATCAAACTTTTACAAATGATAAAGAGTTACTACATGAAGTCATTATAAGCATATAAATTGAAGACACATAATGGTTTTCAATTTGAAAATTTTGGAAATGAACATTTATGTGTTTTTATCATTTTGAGCATATCAAGCACTTGGAACATAAACAACATGCAATAAGAAAAATCTTACTTTCAAGGAAAAATTTGGAACAACATTGCTTCAATCTTCATAGAACTGAAAATGCACTCACATGATTTTAAATACTCAAACAAAGGTTAGAGAAAATGTATAAAAGGGTAAAACAAAAAATAAATTAAGCAATGTTGGAGATATCACTAATCCTCTATTCCTCATGTTTGTTGAAAAATAGTTTGGTTGCAAACATTTTGTGAAAGTGTCGGTAAGTTGATTTTCACTATCAAAATGCTCGAGCACAACATCCCCTTTTTCAACATGATCGTGAAGGTAATTCCCCACCCATGTGTTCCTTCCTTGAGTTACTTTATTTAGATTCCGAGAAAGTAATTCAACTCCCCATAAGATTCATTTCAAGCTCTCCTTGTATAAGCATAGAGAACTCTTTGTACACGTAAGTGTATATAAAATAAAATACACGAAAATATAGTATGATGAGATCATTATAAGTATATAAATTGATAACACATCTTGATTATCAATTAAGAATTATTTTGAAAATGAATACTCATATATATATATATATATATATATATATATATATATATATATATATATATATATATATATATATATATATATATATATATATATATATATATATATATATATATATATATATATACACTAAGTATGTCATGTACTTATAAAAATAAACAAGTAAAAGAGAGAACTTACTAACAAAACGGAAATTGCATCGATACTACCTCACCGCATAATACGACGGAGGATGAACTTGATTTTTACAAGGAACTCTCAAAAGAAAGTTTAACCAAATTCAAAGTATGCCACAAAGACTTTATAAAACTATGATCTTACCACTTTTCACTTTGACAAAGTACCCAAAAGTATAACTTGTGATGAATCCAAGAAGGTCATTGATTTAATGATCATTCATTTTGATTGAACTTTCATCTTTATCTTTTTCATGTTAGTTATATTCCTCCTCTTCATGTTTCATCGATTATGGTTGATCAATTTCTTATTCGGCATTGTTGAGTATGTATCTTGAAGATACACCTACATCATGAAATGAAATATATTTTCCGAATATTCTCGGATACAAAATCAAAAGTAATTTATGCATCTTTTGGATCGAACTCTAGTTGGTCGAAGTACTTGCTGTAGTCGAAGAAGGTTCTAGCATGTATTTGTCGAAGGATGCTTGTCGAATTAGGTTTTAGTGTTTAAACCCTAATTTGTTAAGTTAGCTTGTTTGTTAAGTTAGCTTGTATAATGGGCCTTGTGGAAAAAGCCCATTAGTTAGTATGTTAGGTTTTATTATAAATAGCATACTAGTCTCTCATCATTGCCATCACAGCAAATCCTAATTTAGGGTGAGAGGGTTATTTGTTATTCTTGTAAACTTGTAATCTTGTTTTCTAAGAGAAAGTAAAGAATAGCAGTTATAACCAATTCTTGTGTTCTTCTTCTTCCTTGTTCGTTACTCCTCCCTTATTCTATACTTTGTTATTGGCATTGAATTCACAACAAATTGGTGCGGTGAGCGTGGAAAAGATGCCTTCAACAAAGTATGAGATCGAAAAGTTCACCGGAGTGAATGATTTCGGTCTATGGCGCTTGAAGATGAAAGCTCTACTGGTTCAGCAGGGTTGTTTGGAAGCGTTGAAGGGAGCGACGGCGATGGACGCTGCGCTAACAGAAAGAGAGAAGACGGCCATGATCGAGAAAGCACACAGCGCAATTTTGTTGAGCCTTGGTGATAAGGTTCTTCGACAGGTATCAAAGGAGACGACGGCATCAGGGTTATGGGTGAAACTTGAAAGTTTGTATATGACCAAATCTCTGGTAAATCGACTCTACCTGAAGCAAGCTTTGTATTCATTCAAGATGATCGAAGACAAAGTGTTGGCTGAGCAGTTGGATATGTTCAACAAGCTGATTCTTGATCTTGAAAATATTGATGTAAAGATTGATGATGAAGATCAAGCGTTGTTATTGTTGTGCGCTTTGCCCAGATCACATGCTCACTTCAAAGAAACCCTCTTGTATGGAAGAGAGTCCCTGACCTTTGAAGAAGTTCAATCAGCCTTGTACTCTAAGGACTTGAACGAACGTAAGGAGCATAAACCTTCGACGGTTGGTGAAGGTTTGGCTGTTAAAGGAAAATTCGACAAGAAGAAAGGTAAAAATCAGTCGAAGTCTTATAGTGGTGACACATCTGGTATTAGATGCTATCACTGTAAGAAAGTAGGTCACACAAGAAAGGTGTGCCCTGAACGCCTGAAAGATCATGGAGGTAAGGATAATGGCAATGCAGCTATTGTCCAAGATGATTTCGAATCATCTGATGTTCTTGTGGTTTCAAGCAACAACTCGTCGAAGGAGTGGATTATGGATTCTGGATGCACTTGGCACATGACTCCAAACAAAGACTTGTTCGAGGAATTATGTGATCAAGATGGTGGATCGGTATTGCTGGGAAACAACAAAGCTTGCAAGATTGCAGGCGTTGGATCTGTGAGATTCAAGCTCCATGATGAGTCAATAAGACTGTTGACTGAAGTCAGGTATGTACCTGATTTGAAGAGAAATTTGATTTCTCTTGGTGAATTCGACAAGAAAGGATATGTTTTTCAAGGAGAGAAAAGTATCCTGAGAGTCATGAAAGGGTCGAAGGAAGTCTTGAGAGGCGTGAAGAAACAAGGCTTGTATACCCTTGAGGCTGAAGTTGTAAGTGGTTCGACAAATGTTGCATCCACGAAACCTTTGTCGAAGACAGAAATTTGGCACATGAGATTGGGCCATGTCAGTGAAAGGGGTCTGGTCGAATTAGGGAAACAAAATCTGCTTGGTGGAGATAAAGTCGAAAAGCTGAAGTTTTGTGAACCCTGTGTACTTGGAAAATCCTGTAGAATGAAGTTCAACAAAGGCAAACAAAGAACACATGGATCCCTTGATTACATCCATGCTGATCTTTGGGGGCCTGCAAGGTGTCCATCACATTCAGGAGCAAAGTATTTTCTATCCATAGTAGATGACTATTCCAGAAAGTTATGGGTATTCATCCAGAAGACTAAGGATGAAACTTTTGAGAATTTCAAAAGTTGGAAGACTCTTGTCGAAAATCAAACTGGCAGAAAGGTAAAAAGGTTAAGAACCGACAATGGCCTTGAGTTTTGCAATGAGGCGTTCGACAGTTTTTGTGTTGCCTCTGGTATTGCAAGGCACAGAACTACCGCAGGTACTCCACAACAAAATGGTTTGGCTGAAAGGTTTAATCGAACTATTTTGGAGAGAGTTAGATGCATGTTGACTAGTGCGGGATTAAAGAAGGTGTTTTGGGCTGAGGCTATTTCGACAGCAGCATATCTGATAAACAGATGTCCTTCGACAGCGTTAGATATGAAGACACCTGAAGAAGTTTGGTCGGGACATCCACCAGATCTCGACAAACTAAGAGTATTTGGCTGTGTAGCCTATGCTCACATTAGGCAAGACAAGGTCGAACCTAGAGCTCTGAAATGCATGTTTATGGGATATCCTGAAGGAGTGAAAGCTTATAGGCTATGGTGCCTAGAGCCAGGTCACAGGAGGTGTATCACCAATCGAGATGTAGTTTTCAATGAAACTAAAATGGCTTTCAAGAAGACTGATGATGTTGACGAAGAGCTGGAACAGGTAGAGATTCCTGTTGAGGTGGAGCATGTTGATGCTGAAATGCGTATCCCAGATGAAGTCGAAGAAGAAACAGAAGACCCTGATGATGTTGAGGAAACTGTTGATGACTACCTATTGTCGAGAGATAGGCAAAGAAGAGTCATAAAACCACCTCAGAGACTTGGATATGCAGATCTTGTAGCTTATGCCTTAATCTCTGCAAGTGAAGTTCTAGACGAAGAACCTAGAGATTATAAGGAAGTTATAAGGAGTCGAATGAAGACTGAATGGCTAAAGGCCATGGATGATGAGATGAAATCTCTTCATGATAATCACACTTGGGAACTAATCAAGAAACCTGTTGGGGCAAGGTTAGTCAGCTGTAAGTGGATTTTCAAAGTTAAGGAAGGAATTGAAGGAGTAATGTCGAAGAGGTACAAGGCAAGATTAGTCGCAAGGGGTTTCACTCAGAAAGAAGGTGTCGACTTCAATGATGTATTTTCCCCTGTTGTGAAGCACAGATCCATTCGAATGTTGCTTGCCATGGTGGCTCAGTTCGACCTTGAACTGGAACAAATGGATGTGAAGACTGCGTTCTTGTATGGTGACTTAGATGAAACGATCCTGATGAGGCAACCTGAAGGGTATGTCGAAAAGGGGAAAGAAGATTATGTGTGCAAACTGAAGAAATCTTTATATGGACTTAAACAATCTCCTCGACAGTGGAATAAGAGATTCGACAAGTTCATGGAACACATAGGTTTCATTAGAAGTCAGTTCGACCACTGTGTTTACTCCAGATTTCGACCTGAAAATTCATTTGTTATTTTGTTGCTTTATGTTGATGATATTCTGATAGCAAGCAACAATGTCGAAGATGTAATGAGGGTGAAGGCTGAACTCAATAAGGAGTTCGACATGAAGGATCTGGGAGCTGCATCTAGGATTCTTGGAATTGACATTCGAAGAGATAGAAAGCAGTCGAAATTATGCTTATCTCAAGAGGCATACCTACGAAAGATTCTTGACAAGTTTGGTATGTCGAATTCAAAGCCTGTTGTAACTCCAACAAACCCTCAATTCAAGCTGAGCATTGATCAATGTCCCAGTACTGATGTCGAAAGAACCTATATGAATAGCATCCCATATGCTAATATAGTTGGTTCTTTGATGTATGCTATGGTCTGTACTAGACCCGATATAGCATATGCAGTAAGTCTTGTAAGCAGGTACATGGCGAATCCTGGAAAGGCTCACTGGCAAGCGTTAAAGTGGATTTTAAGGTACATAAATGGGTCTCTGAACAGAGTCTTAATTTATGGTGGAGCCTTGGGTGAAGATAGTAAAGCAGCAGTCGAAGGCTATGTTGACTCCGATTATGCAGGTTGTATGGATTCCAGAAAATCTATTTCTGGATATGTTTTCACTATGTTTGGTACAGCAATTAGTTGGAAAGCAACTCTTCAGAAGGTTGTTGCCTTATCAACTACTGAAGCAGAATATATTGCCTTAACTGAAGCTGTGAAAGAAGCATTGTGGCTTGAAGGTTTTGCGAAGGAGCTAAAACTTCAAGGTCAAGGTATCACTGTTAAATGTGATAGTCAAAGTGCAATACACCTGTCGAAGAACTCAGCCTATCATGAGCGAACCAAGCACATAGATGTGAGGCTGCATTTCGTCAGAGGGGTAATCGAGCGTGGAGAAGTCCAAGTGCTGAAGGTCTCGACAGATCACAATGCTGCTGATATGATCACCAAAACATTGCCAAGTTGCAAGTTTTTCCACTGTATGCAGTTGATAAAGCTGCATGAAGAAAGCTAGTTAGTGTCTCTTGATGCTGTAGAGTTAGGTCCAAGGTGGAGATTTGTGGGATTTTGGATCGAACTCTAGTTGGTCGAAGTACTTGCTGTAGTCGAAGAAGGTTCTAGCATGTATTTGTCGAAGGATGCTTGTCGAATTAGGTTTTAGTGTTTAAACCCTAATTTGTTAAGTTAGCTTGTTTGTTAAGTTAGCTTGTATAATGGGCCTTGTGGAAAAAGCCCATTAGTTAGTATGTTAGGTTTTATTATAAATAGCATACTAGTCTCTCATCATTGCCATCACAGCAAATCCTAATTTAGGGTGAGAGGGTTATTTGTTATTCTTGTAAACTTGTAATCTTGTTTTCTAAGAGAAAGTAAAGAATAGCAGTTATAACCAATTCTTGTGTTCTTCTTCTTCCTTGTTCGTTACTCCTCCCTTATTCTATACTTTGTTATTGGCATTGAATTCACAACATATATATACACTAAGTATGTCATGTACTTATAAAAATAAACAAGTAAAAGAGAGAACTTACTAACAAAACGGAAATTGCATCGATACTACCTCACCGCATAATACGACGGAGGATGAACTTGATTTTTACAAGGAACTCTCAAAAGAAAGTTTAACCAAATTCAAAGTATGCCACAAAGACTTTATAAAACTATGATCTTACCACTTTTCACTTTGACAAAGTACCCAAAAGTATAACTTGTGATGAATCCAAGAAGGTCATTGATTTAATGATCATTCATTTTGATTGAACTTTCATCTTTATCTTTTTCATGTTAGTTATATTCCTCCTCTTCATGTTTCATCGATTATGGTTGATCAATTTCTTATTCGGCATTGTTGAGTATGTATCTTGAAGATACACCTACATCATGAAATGAAATATATTTTCCGAATATTCTCGGATACAAAATCAAAAGTAATTTATGCATCTTTTAACAATTAAACAATCATTGTTTTTGTTTTCTAGATCATATAATCCATCTTCTTGCCACATATACAATAGGACTAGAATATGTTACTCATCATATGCCTTGAGCCACCATAAATGAGAATACATATTCTCTTCAAAGAATCAAGACAATGTTCCTACAAAAATAATTAGAATCACTAGAATTACCTTTAGGAACAAATAAAACTCATCTTTCAATTAGAATCACCTTTAGGAACAAATAAAACTCATAAATTTTAATTTCTCAATAGTGTGGCCATTATTGTAACCATAGTGATGATTTAAATCTTCACCATCACTAGCATCACTATCAATGTGCTCACCTTTTGAGAATATTGAACAAGAAGTCCTAAGATCTTGAGACATCGTTCCTTCCTCCTTATTCGTGACTTTCTCCTTTTTATTCTTCTTCTCAAGTTTTTTCTCATGCTTGTCTAAGAAAGTAAGTTATTTCCCATATTCTTCAAACTTACCAAACAATGTAGTGAGATTAAGTTTTGTAAGATCATTGGCTCCCTTGATCGCGATGACCTTCGGTTACCAATTCCTAGTAAGACATCTCACAACTTTGTTATTAGCAATCACATTAGAAATAAGATTACCAACTGTGATCCAACGATTAAAGAGATTTAATATATTTTTCTTATCATCATTATTCCATAGTGCTTCCGGCTTAGGTGTGACAATGCCATTAGCATCAGTTTGAGTAATAGCATCACACATACCATTTTCATATGAATTATCATGAATGTGCATACAAGTTTTCCAATAACTATAGTTTTATCTCAAAAATATTGGGGTTGTTTTGTAATCCCCTTTAGGTTCGTACGTCATTTTCTAATAAGAGTTTTGAAGCACGGAATTAACTAGAGATCGGATACCACTTATTAGACTACGACGACTTATAAAGGGGGTGAAGATCCCCAATTAAAAATTTACCTTTCAAATGTAGGTATTTAAAAACTTATTTGAAAAATAATGTTGAGCGGAAGGTGTTTGGCCTAGATCAAAATAGTAGTCTAAACGAACCTAGTTATTGGAAACTCGAATATGCACAAACTATATGGAATTATTATAATAATAAAATCAATCAACATAATAATATGTCCATTAACACTTTAATATCAAACACAATAGTTTCCTATTTCCAATGAAATTAAACAAAAATGTAAAACTATGTGTCGTAACCGGTAAAAAAATATGAGTCGCCACCACTACTTTTGTCCTAAGGACGAGAAAGAATGGATAACCCTAATTTGGTTTAGAGATTCTAAGTTCGTAAGTTGGTTAGACGAAAGGAAGGTGTTAGGAATCCTTCATCTCTCTTGTTCTCAAGGGTCATCCCATTTAGGCTTTAGGGTAGATCATATATTTCTATTTAAATGTTATTATTTCCATATGTATAAGAAAAGATTGAATTTTTTAATTAACAGACTCGCCTTGGTTTTAACTTTGTGCCTACGTATCCTCTTGCGAAGAAATCAAAGTACATTTCGTAGTTCGTATGTGTTTGGTTAGTTTTTTTATAAGATTGCATAAATGCTTTCGAACGATTCTTTGAAATTCGTCTGTGTTTGAAAATTGCATAGTCGTAGACATAGTTCGAAGTTTAATTGGAAAGTAAATCCACAATCCTTTTTTTAAATAATATTGAATTAGAAATTAAGTTAATAGAAAATAAATTTGAAGTTGGTTAGCTATTTTAAATGCATGGTGTAGTTTTGAAAATGTTTAAATGAAATAAAGTTGAAGTTAGTAAAAAATGTTTAATGAATGAAACAATTAGTAATTTTAAGAAAATAATTAGTAATATTATAATTAAAATATTTATTTATCCAAAATAAATTATTTTTATATAATAATGAAAAAAAGGTGATTTTAATGCAAAAAGGGAAGAAATGATATGGAAAAAAATCATCAATATAAACAAATAATAAGTAATAAATAAATAAAATTAAAACAATTAAATAAATTAATAAAAGTATTGATAAAACAGAGGGGTGTATCTTTATTCAGCATAGTAATTAAAGGGTGTATAGGTAGCAAAAGTTAAGCCCATATCAGGATGGGAGCCCAAACACATAAGGGGTGTGAATCCCAGTTAAGAGAGTAATTTTGGGAGGTGTAGAGAGAATTGGGCTTGGCCAAGACAATGTTTGAAGTCCGTCTGGACTCTATAAGGCATGTTTTGTGACGTTAGAGTGCACCTCAGTGATCAAGGTGTTTGATTCAGGTCAAAGGGCCACCAGAGGTTGACTCTGGGGGGTTAATTTGAAGTATATAAAACATATGGCTTTGATTAAATGTTAACTAGGAAGTATGGTATGATGTGTGTACATAGCGATAGAGACATTATATATTCATTTCCTCTTCACAAGTTTCATTTTTTTCTCTTCTCCCTCTCTCTCTAACCATTCTCTTCATCTCACTACACAAATTTTAGAAAGAGAAGCTTTGGCTTCTCTCTAAGATTTCCTCACCGAAAATCGCCAACCCCGGCAGTGCCTTCATGCACTGCCCCAAACACCACCCTTGAACCCATTTCTCCGTCCAAACTTAAGAACCCTAGGAAGTACCACCATGGGCGACCGTGAAGGTTGCCATTCATGATGAATAATCGTCAGGATCATCATCATTTACCCATAATCCTAAATAGTCGTAACCTAAACCTAATAACCTTATGCATATTAATCCTAAACCTAGGAACACTAAGGTTAAACTGATGAAACCTAACAACTTTTACCCTAAACCCACGAACCCTAGCCCAGAATAAGAACCCCAAACCTTTGAAGGATGAACCCTAACCCTAATGTCCAAGAACCCTAACCTTAAATTTCCAGAAACACCCCAAAATCAACACAAAATCCAGAGATCTAGCATCATAATAACAAATCGAGACCTTAAGCTAAGTTTGGGCTTACGCCTCTGCAATGATACTTCTTGTAAACAAAGTTTCTTCTGATATCTCCTTTGTCTCTTTTTTAATCTCGTTATTTTCTGTTTGCGTGTACTTAAAAGGTGGAAGAACCCCATATAAGAGACTTCAATTTCTTCTTCTTTCTCCAATCTTGAAGCTTCCGTTCTCCTCTAGGTTTTAAACTTAGGTATTTATAGATTTTTAGGAATAGTTGAATTAGGAAAATCGTTTAAGGGTTAATTGTTGTTACAATCTTGATTGATTCAATTAGTTCTTATATTGAATATTTGATTAGATTCAATTAGCAATTTGAAATTAGGGTTTTTGTAATTGTAATATACTTAGACGCTTCCTGGGTATCTATTCATATCAATATCAATAAAATTACATTCCAATATCTGATTTGATTCAAAACGCATCTGGATTTTAGGCTTTTGTGTTTCTCAAATATTCCAAGGGTTTCAACCCTAATTTTGACTTAGTCAAAACTTAAATTGTTTTAATAATAATAAAAGAAAATAAATAATAATGTAAGAAAAAGAAATTGTGACATAAATATAACGCATGAAAATATGTTGACCTCAAGTCAACCTGAAAAACAAATATTATATATAATAGTTGTTGTAACCCAAAATTTTCCCTCTCATATCACTCAAGACATACCTCTAGAGGTCCTCAATTGCTCAAGGATGACTAAGGATTGACCAGACAAATCCTCCTCCTAAGGCAACAAGCTTCAAACTAGGGTTTCACTCCTCATCAAGATGGTTGAACTCCAAAGGTCCCAAATGCCTTAAATGGTCCCAATATGTTCTCAATATCATCCATGTCAAGTTTCATGCCTTGCACAAGAAGTTTGCTCAGTCAATTGCCCAGATGCCTGAAAATCAACTATACTACGTCAAAAGTCAATTGTGGCCCACATATAGTCAAACATCAAGATTTTTGATCAACATCAAGATTTTGAATAGATATCCATCATTTGATCAAGGTTTGATCATGATTCCTCAAGGAATGCCCCCAAATTCATTAAAACCCAAAAGTTGCTAAATTAGGGTTTCACAGGAAAAGTCAACCAAACTTTGACCAGACATAACTTCTTCATAATTTATCAGAAATTTTCCATCAAAGGCTCATTTTGAATAGGATGAAATTCCCTACAACTCATCTTTAGCCCATAAGTTAAAAATATGCACTCATCAAAAGATATGAATTTCTACATTATAGGTCCTTTTGAAAAGTCAACAAAAACACCTTTTGGGTCAAAGCTTCTTACATGAACATGGAAGACCCAACTGAGATGAAACCAAAAGGGTTGTTTAGGGGACATCCTAATCTTTCTAAAAAGTCCAAGAACACCTCTCTAGGTTTAAAATTGGAGGAGATATGCCTTGTCAAAGTTGACCATTTTTGTAAAATTGCCAAAAGTCAAATGTGCTCAAAAGTGAATTTTTTGTCAAATGGGCCTAGATTTTCATGATTGAAGCTTGTTGCGAACATGGTCCACGACCCAAATCAGCATCCACACATTATTTGTTTCATTATTTATTTTATTTTGATTTTTTATTATTTTAAATTCAAATTAAATCAAATAAATGGCAAAAAAATACAAAAGATTGAATTTGATTTCATTTTTTTGTAGGAATCAAATCTATTCAAGTTGGATTAATTAGACCAAATCAAATCAAGAAAAATTGAATCAAAATTGGCATGATTAGGATATTTTGGAAAGATATCATACAAGGAGAAAAATTAAATCAAATCTCCATGATTTTCAAAGATACAATTTGTTTTTGTTAACCTAATCAGTTCTACTACATATATAAAACAAACCCAAGCCAAAAGGAGAAGGATTGCAGTCGTGATAACCCCAGAACAAAACTCAAAAATTTGCAAGAAAGTGGTGAATCGTTTTCTAACCTAAAGGTCAATTCAAGCCATTCCAAAGCTCCTAATATATTCCTGGACATCTCCAGAACATTTTACAATCGGTTACACGTCTCCACGAGCCCAGAATCAGCCTACACGATCCTCACGGGCTATGGCTATGGAGTTCTGTCCATAGGTATAAGTCTCATACCTAAGACGACAGACAGGGAGGAAGATGATGAGTTGGCGCAACACCAATGGCTTGTTTGAATCGCGTGCGTTTTTTTGTTTTATTCAGTTACCCACTTTTGTTTTATATATTAATTATTATGGTTATTATATTATCAATTAATCCATGCAGCGCAGTTGGCAAGGGTGTATGTTTGAAAGTGAAAGGACATGGGTTCGATCCCAGGTCCCAGCGTTTTGTTATTTTCTTAACATTTAATTGCAGATTCTATGCATATATGTTCCAGGCGCCCACCATGCAGCCACGCAATCCAGCCAATGGATCATCTCCATCACCAATCCAACGTCCCATGCAGCATCGTCCATGGTACACCCGACTGGGCTCAGCATAATGGGCCTAAACAAATTCAGCCATTGCACCCCCCCTGGATTGCTTAAAACACATGCCCAATTATTTTTATTTTCTCTTTAATTCTTTTTTATTATTTATTAATTATTTCCTTTTACAAAAAATAACACAAAAACCTTTTTTTTTATCAAATCAAAAATCACAAAAACATTAAAAATCATTTTTTATAAAATATTTTATTTCTTTAATTAATTAGTTTAATCAAAATAAGGGCAATTTAATTCTTTTTTATAATTAAAATCACTTAGAATTAGGATTCAATTTGTACATAATTCAATTTTTTTCCTCAAAAATAACCTAAATATTTTTTCAATTAGATTTTTTGGATTTTCTAATTATTCTTGCATTTAATTCACCGCACACTTTTAATTTACTTTTTTATTATTATTGTAACTGCTCCGAGTTTGTAATAGTAATTAGGGTTTTAAATTCCGCATCTTTATTTTCAGTCCAAAATAATTATGTATCTGCAAAATCCCTGTAATAGCTAGGACTTTAACTTTCCTCACTTTTAATTTCCGCAAACTATACACTGCTTAGATGTATGCTAATAGGATTGTATGGAAAGACAAACTGAAAATTAATACAGTAGAAAACCCTAAATTTGCAAAGATAAATTAACTGAAAACATCACACTCGAACATGCTCACTCCTAGGGTTTACTCTACTCCGGTTGCCTTCGGTAAACGGTCATGAAGTATAGGGTTTGTTAGTGGTTGTCCTTTAGCCCCGAAAGATCTAAAATGATCCATTCGAATGTTGCCTCGGAAAAAAGATCTTTAGGGATTTAGGATGATTACTAACATTTCCTAACATTGCTTTTGTGATCATATTTGTCCCTTCGAATGTCCCTAAAAAACTCCAACGATGATGCTACCTATTTCTCAATAATGGGATAGCATTGTCTAAAAGGAAAACGAACATACCTTTTTCGAGTAGGTAGATTAGTTTCTAGGTACTTGCTCAAACAAACAAAAACTTTTTCACACCAACACTTTCCAAACAATGTTTTCAAAAACAACTTCGTAACACTCTTGAGGATAGAAACAAGGGTTAATACGAAGTAAAACAAAACTTTTAAAAATAAGCACACACAAGAAGTTTTCAAAATGAGCAAGTACAAGAGCTCGTGGAAAACCATGGATAGAAAGGGTGATAACACCTTCCATTTCTATAATCTACCCCCCCGTACTCAGAAACATCTCGAAAAGGTTTTTTCTTTTCTTTTCCCTTTTCCTTTGTTGGATAAAATAAAAGTAGGTGGCGACTCTTATTTACCGCGACATTTGCGAACAAAAAACGCAAACCAGTATTAACAATCGGTTATTCCACCGTATCACAGAACTGGCGACTCTGCTGGGGACAAGAATATAAAGTGGGGTAAACCTTAGGATCTAGGTCATATTTAATTGCTTTCTCTTGATTGTCTTGCTTGATTTATATTTATGGGAAATGTTTGGGTTATTTGATCCTACACCCGGATCGGGAAACACGTTTTAGGTAAGTAGCAATAAATTGTGAGGGAGTTGTGCTGGGGTATACCGACACTGTTGAAGCAGTAGCTACGTTGATGTGGCACTTTGGTTGGTACCCGTAACCCTTGAGTCAATCAAGGAGATGTACGGGGCCGTCGCGTGGTATCATAAAGCATCAACTTACCTTAGAACCTTTAATTGCACAACTTGGCCAATAGGACGTAGCGAGATATCCCGTTTTGGTGTATGTCCAAGGTCGACAGATACTTGATGCTACACTCATTGAGGTTTGACTTCTGAGTTTTGTTTGATTACGAGTCAATCGGCGATTGAACAAGGCTTATGGGAAAGATCAGTGATATTGAGATCCCTTTAGAACCCGGTTACATATTTATAGGACAGGTTGAACCAATCCAGCTTCAAGAGGGTATCACCTTAAAACTCAAGCAGGACTTAAACCTAAGGACTTGGTGTGATTTGTCTGTGTTTGCTATACCTGTGATTTATTATGACATCATAAACATCATACCATAGCATATCATACTAACTATTTCAAGGGTTTCTAGGGCTCATCTTTGCTCTGTTTTGTAGGATATGGAATCCGCCCACAGGAACACTATTCTGATTAACCTAGTGAAAGTATCTCCCCAATTAAGGGACTTGGCAGTAAGGATTCCTGAAAGCTCTCCTTTCACTGAAATGTATGGTCGGTTGCTCAACTTGGTCACTGCAAAACCTGACGAAGAAATGTTGAAAGTGATGTTTCAGTTCTTCGATCCTCTGCATCACTATTTCACATTCCCGGATTACCAGTTAGTGCCTACTATGGAGGAATTTTCTCAGTTATTAGGGATACCCATTCTTGATCAGCTACCTTTCAGCGGTACGAAAATACATCCCAAACTTGAAGAAATTGCTAAAAGCTCTATCCTTACAACGGTCTGACATAGTGACAAATTGGGAAACCAAAGGGAGTGTTCAAGGAATTCCGATTAAATTTTTGTTCGAGAAGGCTTACTATTTTTAGGATACCATGGATCTACAATATTTTGAAGAGGTTTTTGCGCTCCTTGTCTACGGGATGGTATTGTTCCCTAATGTGGATCAACTCGTAAATGTAAGCATAATCCAGGTTTTTCTGTCTCGGAATCTGGTACCTACATTACTCGGGGATATTCTACACTCTCTGCATGCTCGCACTCTAAAAAGAAGGGGGACCCTCAAGTGTTGTACTCCTCTATTGGCTAGGTGGTTTATTTCACACCTACCCAGATCTACTTTGAAGAATGAAGATAGGAATATCAACGCCTACATCGCGCCAAAGAGGATGCGCTCATGGGAAACCTAGTCTTCTTTTTGTTTTATTTTGCTTAATTGTGCTCTCAAAATACATTCTTTGTAACAATTTCAAGTTTACTAATACAATCGTGTTTGTTCCTTTTTGTTTAAGCAAATTTGAGCCTTTAAGAACCCTTGAAAACATTGCATACATATCATACATATGATTGCAGAACAGGATTCATAACAGGTTTCTCATCTCCTCCGCTGTTTATTTCATCAATGGATCTTGAACAAACTATGAAAGATATTCAGACTCAGAACACGCGGTTCCAGCAAATGATTGTGGCTCTGGCCAAAGGACAGGAGGAGTTGAAGGCTCTGATTGTTAATAAGAACACTAAGAAGACCAAGAGGACAACTGGTGTGGCACATATGAGCAGAAGGTTCAGAGGGCCGCCAAGACGGGTTGTTGATTTAGCTTCTTCATCTAAAGAAGGAGAGAATCAAGAAGGTGAAGCCAGAGAAGAGGACCCTAGTCCTAAAGAGTCTGACAATGAAACTGATTATAATGAGGAGCAGTACCCTTCGGCTGATGAAAAGTATAATCAGTTAGAAGAGCGTCTGAGTGCTATGGAAATCTGGAAGGTTCCTGGGCTGGATTTTGAAGAGTTGGGTCTGGTCTCCGGGGTTTGTCATCCCCCCAAAATTCAAGGCACCGGTATTTGCTAAGTATGATGGGGTCTCTTGTCCTAAAATGCATCTCTGTTCCTATGTGAGGAAGATACAGCCTCATACTGTTGACAAAGACTTGTGGGTTCACTTCTTCTAAGATAGTTTGTCTGGAACATAACTGGATTGGTTCTATCAGCTGGAAAGAGCCAATGTTCGTAACTGGGAAGACCTTGCTGCTGCATTTTATTAGCAATATCAGTATAATGTAGACCTCGCTTCCACCCGTACACAACTCCAAAATCTGTCTATGGGTTCGAGCGAGGGTTTCAAGGATTATGCTCAGAAATGGAGAGATTTGGCTGGAAGAGTTCAACCTCCCTTGGCTGACAGGGAGCTCGTGGATATGTTTCTGGGAACTTTGACTGGGCCATTCTTCAACCATATAATTGGAAGTTCATCGGCATGTTTTACTGAACTGATCTTAACAAGAGAAAGAGTGGAAGCTGGAATCTAAAGTGGAAAAATTCAGAAGGATGCCTCTTCTAGTGCTGCAAGGAAGCCGCTTGCAGGAAAAAAGGAAGTCAGTGTCGTCTATAACCAAAAGAATTAGAATCAAACCGAGCTCCGTCCGGCGGTAGGGGATGTTATGATTCCCAAACCTGCACCTGCTCAGCAAAGAAACAATCAGCCAAGAGCAGAAAGACCAACTAGACAGTTCACTCATATCAACATGACGCTGTCTCAATTTTTACCTTATTTGCTGAAGTCCAATCTGGTTACTCTGAGGGACGCTCCGAAGAATCCGAACACCACCTCTCCCTACTATAAACCGAATGCTCGTTGTACTTACCATTCGAAAAGTCCAGGCCATGATACCAATGACTGCTGGGCTACGAAGAACAAAGTACAGGATCTGATTGATGCTAAGGAGATTAAATTTGATCCCCCGGAGACTTCCAACATTATCACTGCCTCTATGCTGAAACATGGTCGGGGTGTTAATGTCGTTGAAGAAGGTGTGTTTGTGACCTCTGTGGAAGAATTGGTGACCCCACTCATGACTATCAAGGGGAATTTGTTAAAGGTCGGTTTATTTCTGGGTTGTGGTGAAGGTTGCCACTTTTGTTCATTTCTACCAACTGGTTGCCCTTTGTTGAAGGCAGGTGTTCAGCGTCTGATGGATGACAAAGAGATTCTGTTTGAGAAGACTCATGTTCCGACTGTTTCCTGTGAAGACGTTGCTATCATAACCATTTCCGCCAATCCTCTCAGGGCCTCCGCTAAGAGACCCGTCAAGATTACATCAATTCCGAAGATGACTCCGTTGATCATAACCATGCCAGGGCCAATACCATACTCCTCAGACAAAGTTGTTCCTTAGAATATGGGGTCGACGTCTATTACCACGACATAAAGCAGGACATGCTAGCCATTGAAGACAAGATTGCTGAAAATGATGATTCAGACATCATAAATATTGCTGGAACCAGTAAAATAACAAGAAGTGGAAGAGTGTTCTCCCCTGAAATTTCTCCCCCGAAGACTGTTATCGGACCTGTAACCATTCCTGATGTGGTTCCACCCAAGACTACTATTGTAATTCCAGTAATCACTCCTATTTACCCTCCCATCACCGAGTCGACCGAGACTCGAGGCAAAGACATACTGATTGAGCTTGTCCTGACAAAGGCCAATTCAGTAACCATACCAGAAGCTTCTAAAAAAGAAATGGAAGAAATTTTGAAGATAATAAAGAAGAGCGACTACAACGTGGTCGAGCAGCTGGGGAAGACCCCATCCAAAGTTTCTATATTGGCTTTGTTGATGTGTTTTGAGGCCCATGCGAAGGCTTTGGTTAAGTTTCTGAAGACAGCTCACATGCCACAAGAGACATCTGCTGATCAGTTTGAAGATTGTGTGGCTAGTCTGAGTGCCAATAATGGTTTGGGTTTTTCCAATGGGGATATGACACCAAAGGGGAGGAAGCATAATGATGCTCTTCATGTTTCCGTTGAATGCAGGGGCACGACTCTGGCCCATATTTTGGTAGATACTGGCTCCTCGTTGAATGTGCTACCAAAAAAAGCTCTGGACAGATTGGACTGCAAAGGCTTGACCTTGAAGCCTAGAAATATAGTAGTGAGAGCTTTCGATGGTTAGAAGAGGATGGTGCACGGGGAAGTGGATGTCCCTATCAAAGTTGGTTCCCAGACCTTCGACTCCACTTTCTATGTAATGGATATCAAACCATCATATTCTTGCTTATTGGGACGCCCTTGGATACATGGGGTTGGGGCTGTTACTTGTACCCTCCACCAAATGTTGAAGTACCCAGTAAGAGGAAAGATTGTCACTGTGCATGGTGAAGAGGAGTATATGATCAGCCACTTGAACTCCTTCAGGTACATGGAAATGGATGGCGAGTTCATCGAGACTCCTTTCCAGAACTTTAAAGAGGTACCTCAGATTATGGCTACAGCAGAAACTACCGACAATCTTCCAAAGGTCACCAAATCTCCCTCGAAGATGGCTTCTCTCAAGGATGCACGAGCAGTGGTTGAAGAAGGTGCTCAAAGGGTTGTTCGTCGTGCTCGGGCTGGAGGACCTCCCCTACGCATCAGCAATCCTAGGGTCAATACGCTTGAAGACAATGATGGTGATTCCGACATTGACAGCTGGATCTTCCCAACTACCAACGGCGGACTCAGTAACTGGACTGCCAAGGACTTTGTACCAATAATTTTGTTCAGGAGTAATTGTCTTTCTGATTTTTTGGATATGTAATTTAAAAATAATATAAACTCTATAGCCATGTGTCTTACCCGGGGCATAATGGTTCTATTTGTAAGGGTTATCATGTTTCATTTTCATATGACATCAATAAAGCATTGGATGTTTGCATACAGATTTTGTGCTCTCTGTCTTTCTTTTCTTTTATTATGTCTATACAACTATGCTCTTACACACACTCACATATCCAAATGCATATCCATATCCACTCTGGATCCCATTGATAACAGTTCTGCTACTGCTCATTGTGACTTTGAAAATCCGATCAACCAAGTCGAGGACGAAGGTGAGGAAGATTATGAGGTACCCAGAGAACTTGCTAGACTATTACAGTAGGAAGAAAGGGCCATACAGCCTCATGAAGAGCCGGATGAGACAGTGAACTTGGGTACAGAGGTAGATATAAAAGAGGTTAAGATAGGTGCAAATCTGGAGCTTAGTGTCAAACAGCGGTTGGTACAGATGTTGCATAAGTATGTTGAAATCTTTGCATGGTCATATGAAGACATGCCGGGACTAGACACTGATATAGTGGTTCATCGTCTGCCGACCAAAGAAGACTATCTTCCAGTAAAGTAAAAGGTTCTTCGTATGCGCCCTGATATGTCAGAGACGATTAAAGTAGAGGTTATGAAGCAGTTCAATGCAGGGTTCTTAGCTGTCACCTCCTATTCGCAGTGGGTTGTAATGTGGTTCTAGTACCTAATAAAGATGGTAAAGTATGAATGTGTGTGGATTACAGAGACCTGAACATGGAAATCCCCAAGGATGACTTCCCGCTTCCCCACATTGATGTTCTGGTTGAAAACACCGCACAACACAAAGTCTTTTCCTTCATGGACGGTTTCTGTGGATACAATTAGATCAAGATGGCACCTAAAGACATGGAGAAGACAACCTTTGTTACACAATGGGGAACTTTCTGCTACAAGGTGATGCCGTTTGGGTTGAAGAATGCTGGGGAAAATTTTCAGCGAGCTATGGTAGCTCTGACATGATTCACCATGAGATAGAGGTTTACGTTGATGACATGATAGCCAGGTCTCAAACTGAGGAAGAACATCTTGATCATCTACAAAAGCTGTTTGATAGGTTGAAGACGTACAAGCTGAGGTTAAATCCAAACAAGTGCACCTTCGGGGTAAGGTCTGGTAAGCTTCTGGAATTCATCGTCAGTGACAAAGTTATTCAAGTAGACCCTGCAAAGGTGAAGGCCATACAAGAGATGTAGGCTCCCCGCACTGAGAAGGAAGTTAAAGGTTTCTTGGGACGCCTGAATTATATTGCGAGGTTCATTTCACATCTAACTGCTACTTGTGAGCCGATCTTCAAGCTTCTAAAGAAAGATCAAGTGGTAAAGTGGAATGACGAATGCCAGGTAGCCTTTGACAGAATCAAACAATATCTCCAAGAGCCTCCTATTTTGATGCCTCTGACTGAAGAAAGACCTTTTATAATGTACTTAACAGTGCTAGATAATTCAATGGGGTGTGTGATGGGGCAGCATGACGAGTCTAGTCGAAAATAGCACGCAATATACTACCTTAGCAAAAAGTTTACCGACTGTGAAACACGATACTCACTGCTCGAGAAAACTTGTTACGCTTTGGCATGGGCTGCTCGCCGACTGAGACAGTATATGATGACCCACACTACTTTATCAATATCTAAGATGGATCTGATCAAGCACATTTTTGAGAAGCCCGCTCTCTCCCAAAGAATAGCAAGATGGAAAATGATCTTAACCGAGTACGACATCCAATACATAACCAAAAAAGCAATCAAGGGAAGTGTGTTAGCTGATCATTTGGCACATCAAGTTGTGGATGACTACCAGTCCATGAATTTTGAGTTCCCGGATGAGAATATCATGTTAGTAACCGACTGTGAAGAACCTGGACCGGATAAAGGACCTGAGGAAGGATCCCGATGCTCTATGTTTTTTATGGAGCCTCAAACGAACTGGATAACGGCATTGGCGTTGTAATCATATCTCCCGGGGGCTGTCATACTCTGTTCGCTGCCCGATTATGTTTCAATTGTACCAACAACATGGTAGAGTAAAAAGCGTGTATCATGGGTCTTAGAGCTGTTATTAACCTAAGGATCAAGTTCTTGAGTGTATTCGGAGATTCTGCTTTAGTGATAAGTCAGATCAAAGGCGAGTGGGATACGAAACACCCAAACCTTATCCCTTATAGAGAATATGTACTGACACTGCTACCGCATTTTGAAGAGATCGCCTTTGAACATTTCCAACGAGAAGAGAATCAGTTAGCGGATGCGCTAGCTACTATGTCGTCAATGTTCAAGGTCAGGTGGGACAATGAAGCTTTCTGAATCACTATTGAGAGGTTGGATGAACCGGCATACTCCTGTGAGATTGATACTGAGGAGGTAGCCGACAAACCTTGGTTTCATGAGGTGAAAAGGTATCTCGAGGCTCAAGAATACCCCGAAGGGGCATCTGTCAATGACAAGAAATTTCTGAGAAGGTTTGCTGCAAAGTTCTTCCTCAGTAATGGAATCCTCTATAAGCGCAATCATGACTCTACCTTACTCCGGTGTGTAGACAAGATCGAAGAAGAGAGGATCATGGCAGACCTACACGAAGGTACCTTTGGAACTCATTCCAGTGGACATACCATGGCAAAGAAGATCCTACGAGAAGGATACTACTGGTCCACTATGGAAGCTGATTGTTATCAGCATTCTCGAACCTGTCACAAGTGCCAAATCTATGTTGATAAGGTGTGTGTACCTCCAGTTCCCTTGAACGTCTTGACAGCTCCCTGGCCCTTTGCAATGTGGAGAATTGACATGACCGGCGAGATCAAACCTACCGCACCCAATGGGCATCACTTCATCCTAGTGGCCATTGATTACTTCATGAAGTGGGTTGAGGCTGCCTCCTTTGCTACGGTTACCAAGAATGTGGTGGCACGGTTCATCAAGCATAACTTGGTTTGTCGTTATGGTTTCCCTGAGAGAATCATCACAGATAATGGTACTAATCTTAACAACTCGATGATCACTTAACTTTGTAACAGTTCAAGATTCAGCATCACAACTTTTCTCCTTACCGGCTGAAGATGAATGGGGTTGTCAAAGCTGCTAATAAGAATATTAAAAAGATCATACAGAAGATGACGGTGACATACAAAGACTAGCACGAGATGTTACTGTTTGCTCATCACGGGTATCGTACTTCAGCACGTATGTTGACAGGGGCAACACCCTATTCTCTGGTATATGGCATGGAGGTTGTCCTACCCATGGAGGTCCAGATCCATTCTCTATGGATTATGAAGGATGCGGGTTTGAGCAAAGACGATTGGATCCAGACTCAACTTGATCAATTGAACTGAATCGACGCGAAAAGACTTACTGTTGTCTGCCATGGTCAAATGTATCAGAAACAGATGATCAAGGCCTTCAACAAGAAAGTCAGACAACAAGTGTATCAAGTAGGGGATCTGGTAATCAAGCACCATACTTCCCCAAGGTGATCCCAGAGGAAAATGGACTCCCACCTATGAGGGACCATTTATAATTAAGAACATATTTTCGGGTGGAGCCATGATTCTGACCACCATGGATGGTGACGACCTTCCACACCCTGTCAATGCGGAAATAGTGAAAAGATACTATGCATTATAAAGACTCGCTAGGTTGACATACCTAGGCAAAAATAAGGGCATCCCGGCGAACCAAAATGGTTCGGGCAAAAATTAGGGATAAAAAATGAAAAAATATGTACACCCGGCAAGTCGAAAACCTGAAAAGGAGGCTTGGGCAAAAAAAGGTATCCTAGTGGACTGAAAACCCGAAAGGATGGTCCAGGAAAAAATTAGGGATTAAATCGTATCACTATTTCCCATTGGATCACCTTGCGATCAGACCTCAGTAATCAAATATAAAGCTTAAACGGTACCGATCAATCCAGCCAGCTTCGGACAAGCAGCAAAGTGATGATATGCTCGAAGACATAGGGGCAATAGAAGAATTGAAACCCAATGGGATCACTACACATAGCTGTTTTCTTTTTGTACACAATTTCTGTAATAATTTCCATTTTTATGGGAGCGTTCTCTTACTAGAGCGTCAGCCTCCTTGTAAAAAACGCCTGTTATAGGAAAATTTCAAATCAATACAAAGCGTCTTTTGAGTACAAAACTCTGTGTTTGTTTTTCTGTTTTCTGTTTTTTTTTGCAAAAAAACCGTCCAATGTTTTATTCTTGACATATGCATTTGAATATGATTATTATTCATAAATATCTGCATATAAAACAGAAATACAGTTACTAAGAACTCAAAGAAACTGGTACAAAACCTAAATACCGACAGTTACCCCGTCCGTCATGGTACAAGGGGCAGATACAGTTGGAAGTGAAGTCACTATCACATACAAGACAGTGATACCTATATTCCCCACAGAGCCGAGACAACCAAGGTCCGACCTCCGTATCCCCAAGAAGGAATTCCTTCCCCAGCAGGTTCCTTCAGAAAGCTGATATCTGCATTCCCCAGCCGAGTTTTATAACCATGAGCAGTTTATAAAGCCATCTCTAGAGAAGAGTTTATTTCTCTGACAGCGGAAGCTCAATCTCCAACAGAGCTCTTCTCTCCAGCAATGGAAGTTCATCCCCATGTGATTTTATTTCCCCAAATCAGCAGATCTTCCAACAGAGTATCTTTCTTCCCCATAAAGTCATTCCCCCGCTGGATTATTCTCAGACAGAGTCTCCTCCAGAAGAAACTAAGAACTCAACTCCTTATACTCTCCAGCAGCAGCCCAGGATTTATTTTCCCTAGCTAGAGAATATCACAATAGCATTGCATATCCATACATCATGGCATGTGCATACACATTATACAGCACAATCTCATTTATTTTGAGAACATCATTACTCAATACATTTCATACATCATGACATTACATACGACTAAATCTTTACCTTTCAGGGAAAGATGCAATCCAGTTCTCACAAGTTCTCTCTGGTTCAGTCAAACCGACACCAAGGTTTCTATTCCAGTTGAAGATATTCCAACACTTTTCAAGATTTTCTCTGGTTCAGTCAAACCGACACTAAGGTTTCTATTCTAGTTGAAGATGTTCTAAGACTTTCGTCTGGGTCAACAAAAATACCTTTTGGGTCAAAGATTCTTACATGAACATGGAAGACCCAATTGAGATGAAACCAAAAGGGTTGTTTAGGGGACATCCTGAGCTTTCTAAAAAGTCCAAGAACACCTCTCTAGGGTTAAAATTGGAGGAGATATGCCTTGTCAAAGTTGACAATTTTTTCAAAATTGCCAAAAGTCAAATGTGCTCAAAAGTGCATTTTTTGTCAAATGGGCCTAGCTTTTCATGACTGAAGCTTGTTGGAAACATGGTCCATGACCCAAATCAGCATCCACATGTTATTTGTTTCATTATTTATTTTATTTTGATTTTTTATTATTTTAAATTCAAATCAAATAAATGGAAAAAAAATACAAAAGATTGAATTTGATTTGATTTTTTTGTAGGAATCAAATCTATTCAGGTTGGATTAATCATACCAAATCAAATGAAGGCAAATTGAATCAAAATTGGCATGATTAGGCTATTTTGGAAAGATATCATACAAGGAGCAAAATCAAATCAAATCTCCATGATTTTCAAAGATGCAATTTGTTTTTGTTAACCTAATCAGTTTTACTACATATATAGAACATACCCAAGCCAAAAGGAGAAGGATTGCAGTCGTGAGAACCCCAGAACAAAACTAAAAAATTTGCAAGAAAGTGGTGAATAGTTTTCTAACCTAGAGGTCAATTCAAGCCATTCCAAAGCTCCTAGTAGATTCCTGGACATCTCCAAAACGTTTTCCAATCGGTTGCACGCCTCCACGAGCCTAGAATCAGCCTACACGATCCTCACGGGCTATGGCTATGGAGTTCTATCCATAGGTATAAGTGTCATAACTAAGACGATGTACAAGGAGGAAGATGATGAGTTGGCGCAACAACACTGGCTTCTTTAAATCGCGCGCATTTTTTGTTTTATTCAGTTACCCACTTTTGTATTATATATTACTTATTATGTTTATTATATTATCAATTAATCCATGCACCGCAGTTAGCAAGGGAGTATGTTTGAAAGTGAAAGGACCTTAGTTCGATCCCAGGTCCCAGCGTTTTGTTATTTTCTTAACATTTAATTGCATATTCTATGCATATACGTTCCAGGCGCCCACCATGCAACCACGCAATCTAGCCAATGGATCATCTCTATCACCAATCCAACGCCCCATGCAGCAAGGTCCATGGTACACCCTCCACTTTGGCCAGCACTAGATCCAGCGCATTGATTGTGCTCAGCATAATGGGCCTAAACAAATTCAGCCATTGCACCCCCCTGGATTTCTTAAAACACAGGCCTAGTTCTTTTTCTTTTCTCTTAAATTCTTTTTTAATATTTATTAATTATTTCCTTTTACACTCTTGAGGACAGAAACAAAGGTTAATACGAAGTAAAACAAAACTTTTCAATACAAGCACACACAAGCAGTTTTCAAAATGAGCAAGTACCTAAGAGCCCGTGGAAAACCACTGATAGAAAGGGTGCTAACACCTTCCCTTTCTATAATCTACCCCCCGTACTCAGAAACATCTCAAAAAGGTTTTTTCTGTTCTTTTTCTTTTTCCTTTGTTGCATAAAATAAAAGTCGGTGGCGACTCTTGCTTACTGCGACATTTGTAAACAAAAAATGCAAACCAGTATTAACAGTCGATTCTGCCACCGTATCACAATAGTAAAACTGAATAATTTAAAATAAATGTTGACCTTAGTCAACTAATTAAAAATAATTATAAAATTAAAACCAACTAATTCTTATTTTGACACGGGCTTCTTAAAACTTTTAATGGACTATTGGATTTAAATTAAGATAATGAACCACATTTGAAATAAAACCCCCTCCCCTAAGTTGAACTCTATTATATTCAAACAAAAATAAATAATAATTAGCAGACATGAGGATATAATTTTAAACAAGTGTATTAATGCAAAAATTAATATGAATGATGCCTAAAATAAAAAGAATTGATTTTTAACACCAATACGGGAAAATTTGGGGTATGACAGTTGCCCCTATTTAGTTTCACTTCTACTCAGGGGTGCAAGAATACGTAGCTCTCACAGATTTGGGTCGAAGGGTTATTAAATAATGGAAGACCCTAAATTTCGACCAACAATATTTTGAAAGATTAACTGTACAATAAACTAAAAAGTAAACCGGCAATAACGACGCGGTTAACTCACAAATTCCTAGAGCGTTGGTTCACATATCTATTTGTGCCAAGGGACTAAATCATTAGATATGAAAAGGGACGTTATCGTAATTTCCACATTCTTACCATAACCTAGGGGATAAGTAACGCGGGTGCTAGGGACGTTATCGCAATTTCCACTATTTGCATATCTACCGCTACCTAGGGGGTAGATAATTCAATTATTAACTCTATTCATGACAGGGGACTAATATAATAGAGTCAGAAAAGGATATGGTAACAAACTAGCTAAAGCTTCGAGACTAACATAGCGAGTTGTAATGCAGACTTGCATATTTATCACAACCTATGGGACAAATAATGCGGGTTCAATTTTTTTTGAATTTGAGTTTGACAATTCAAATTGGATGACTAAACTAAAGTTATAAATCACAGATATACGACTTAGTAAATTTTGACTGTAATACCAGTAACTGTTGTGCATATTCTCAACCGAGGTATTTGTTGCTAAGGATGTGAACAATGCTAAGGTTTGAATTTTTTATCCGTGCAGATGTCTTAGCTGGTAATAGGCCCCCAAATATTTCGTAGTATTCCTGGCCTATGAAGTTCGAAAATACAATGTATGATTGATATGTATATGTATGATGCCCAATGATAATTAATATGATGCCCAGTGATAATGTTATTGATGTGATACCCAATAATAATGATATTGATATGAGCCAAGTGTTTGTGAATGTTTTGATAATTTTATTCTTTTAGACTATTGGGTTCCTTGAGTCACTGACTTCCTAATGTTGTTTGTTGTTTTTGTTGTGGTATCTTCAAGGCTACTTGTATTTGACATATTATGGTGAACAGTGTCAGTGTGATGTTGATAGTTGTATCGTAGGTGTAGGCGTGGGTTTCTTTTGAAATTTTTCTAACCAAAGCGCTCTTTAGTATTTTGTCAAGTGCTTTTATTTATTGTCAAATCCCCAAAATAATTTCGACGCAGTGTTTACAAGAAGTAATCGTAGTATTTTGTAAACAAGTCGGGAAAAGAAAAACACAATTGAAAAAATATTTGAAAAATAAGTTTCTTTATTAATGAAAATGCTTTTGAATAGGCGAGAGTACAAGATGCAATTCCTAAAAAGAGATGATTACAAAAATTTAAGCAGAAAACAGAAAATGGCAATGAAAATGATAATCGATACTGCTATTTCTAAAATGTATTTTGATAATTCCAATCTCCATGCTTCTGAAAAGATAATTAGATCAATTCTTCCCTTTCGTGGATGTAGATGTCTTGAATTCTCGAACTGTAGTGTATTTGTTTGTTTTTTGAATAAAATCCCTAACTTTTGCATGGATCTCCCTTTTGGGCTTTCAATACATCGAGATAATGATTTTGTTTATATGTCTTTAGTTTTTGCCTGGATCGTGCTTTAGGGTTTTTTATCCACCGGGACGCCCCTTTTTACCTAAGTTACTCGTTTGTATTTTCGATTTAGCGGACTTTTTATACATAGTATTTATTTATTGCATCGGAATTCAGCGGATATGGTAGTTCTACTTCATCCATTGTTGTGAGGATAAGAGATCCTCCTAAGAAAGTTATTTTGACAACATATGAACCTTCGTAGTTAGGTGTCCATTTACCACGAGAATCTAGACAAGGTAGAAGAATCTACTTGAGAAGTAGATCTCCTTCTTGGAACACTCGAGGTCGAACCTTTTTATCAAATGCTTTCTTCATCCGCTTTTGATATAGTTTACTGTGGGACGAATCTATTGAGCGTTTCTCTTCAATGAGGTTGAGCGGATCAAGTCGTGTCTGAATCCATTTTTATTCTTCCAGCGTAGTTTCCATGAGAACTCGTAGTGATGGAATCTGTACTTCAACAGCGAGTACAACCTCCATGCGATAAACAAGAGAGAAAGGATTGTACCTGTCAAAGTATGCACCGAGGTACGGTAACCATGTAATGCAAATGGAAGCATTTCATGCCAATCCTTATATGTCTTCACCATTTTCTGAATGATTTTCTTGATGTTTTTATTGGCAGCTTCAACGGCCTCATTCATCTTGGGCCGGTAAAGTAATGAATTATGATGCTCGATCATGAAGTCATCACATAACTCCTTAATCATTTTGTTGTTCAATTTGTACACGTTGTCTCTAATGATTATGCTAAGAACCTCATACATGCATATGGTGTTCTTTTTAATAAATCGAGTGACCACTTGCTTTGTGACATTTGCATAAGAAGAAACTTCTACCAACTTGGTGAAATAATCAAGGGAAACTAGTATGAATATGTGTCCATTAGAAGTCTTCAGTTCAATCATTCCTATCATATCAATTCCCCACATCGAGAACGACCATGGTGAACTTAGAACGTTCAGAGGAGTTGGTGGCACATGTACCTTGTCAGCGTAGATTTAACACTCGTGACATGTCTTCGTGTAATGGTAACAATAAGCTTCCATCGCTAACCAATAGTAACCTGCTCTCAATATTTTCCTAGCCATGGCATGCCCATTTGTATGAGTCCCAGAGATTCCTTTGTGATTCTCTTTCATGAGCGTGTCTGCTTCGTGTTTCTCCAAACACCTGAGTAGAACCATATCATAGTTTCTTTTGTACAGTACATCTCCATTCAAGAAGAACTTCATAGCTAACTTTCTTAGAGTTTGTTGATCTATTATTGAGACACCTTATGGATATTCTTGCTTTTCTAGATACCTTTTGATATCGTAGAACCAAGTTTTGTCATTCGATCCTTCTACAACTGTGAGGCAGTGTATAGATTCTTCTCGAGGAATGTAAGTGAAAGTAATCTCCATTAATTATGTATCTAGCTCCAAAACATAATCCCGATATGGAATTAATTTGGGATGTCGGGTGTCTCATTCACTGTTGACATGGTATATGACTAACGCTGAGTCTCCATATACTTCAAGGTATTTAATCCTTGGATCAATGGCAGCTTCTAACCCAATATACAAGCTTAGTATTCTTAAGTATTGTTGGTAAAGTCGAAACATAACCTTACAGTATAAGGTTTATGAAAGTTCCTTATAGAAGTGAATACAACCCCAATACCATGTCCTAGTGCGTTTGAAGCACCACCAAACATGAGTGTCCATCATGCCTTAGATTCAGGTCCTTCGTCGGGTCCCTGTATTTCATAGTCACCTATAACCAGGATATCTTCATCTGGAAAGTCAAACTTCATTGGTTGGTATTCTGCCAATGGTTTATGAGCTAGGTGATCAACTAGCACATTGCATTTGATGGCCTTTTGAGTGGCATATTGGATGTCGTATTTGGATAACAACATCTTCCATCTGGAAATTCATCTTGTGAGAGGTTGATTTTCGAACCTATACTTTTAAGGATCAATTCTTGCTATTAACTATGTGGTGTTAGTTAACATATATTGTCTCAGTTATTTAGCATCCCATGCGAAAGCATAAAAGGTCTTCCATAGGAATGAGTATGGGGTTTTACAATCAGTAAATTTGTTTCTTAGGTAGTAGATTGCATGCTCATTTCTACCTGTTTCTCGTGTTAACCCAATACACATCCCATAGATCCTTCAAGCATTGTTAGGTACATAATAAGCGGTCTTCCAGGAACGAGTGGTATCAGGATTGGAGTCTCTTATAAATATTTCTTTATTGTTTCAAAGGTTTTCTGACAGTCTTCATTCCTATCCACTGATTAATATTTTTTTAGTAATGTAAATATAGGCTTGCAGGTGGCTGTTAGGTGCGATATGAACTTTGAGATATAGTTCAATCGTTCTAAAAAACCACAAACCTCTTTTTATGTTCCCAGAGCCGACATTTCTTGTATGGCCCTTACTTTGTCCAGATCCACCTCAATACCTCGTTGGCTTACAATAAAACCCAATAGTTTACATGTTCTGACACCAAACCCTAAACCTTAAACCCTAAATACCTCTTTGAATCACTGAATTCCTACTGTTTTTTTGTTGTTTTGTTGCGGTATCTCCAAGTTTACTTGTATTTGACATATTATGGTGAACATTGTCAGTGTGATGCTGATAGTTGTATCGTAGGTGTAGCCGTGGATTTCTTTTGACATTTTTCTAACCAAAGTGCTCTTTAATATTTTGTCAAATGCTTTTACTTATTGTCAAATACCCAAAATAATTTCGATGTAGTGTTTACAAGAAGTAATCGTAGTATTTTGCAAACAAGTCGGGAAAAGAAAAACATAATTGAAAAAAGATTTGAAAAATAAGTTGCTTTATTAATGAAAATGCTTTTGAATAGGCGAGAGTACAAGATGCAATTCCTAAAAAGAGATAATTTCAAAAATTTAAGCAGAAAATCGAAAAAGGAAACGAAAATGATAATTGATACTGCTATTTCTACCATGCCTTTTGATAATTCCAATGTCCTTGCTTCTGAAAAGATAATTAGATCAGTTCTTCCCTTTATTGATCGTAGATGTTTTGAATTTTCGAACTGCAGTGTATTTGTTTGTTTTTTGAATAAAATCCCTAACTTTTTCCAGGATCTCCCTTTAGGGCTTTCAATACATCGAGATAATGATTTGATTTATATGTCCCTAGTTTTTTCTTGGATCGCGCTTTAGGGTTTTTGATTCACCGGGACACACCTTTGTACCTAAGTTACCCATTTGGGTTTTTGAATTAGCGGGCTTTTTATACATAGTATTTTTTTACTGCGTCGTAATTCAGCGGATATGGTAGTTTTACTCCATCCATTGTTGTGAAGATAAGAGCTCCTCCTAAGAATGTTGTTTTGACCATATATGAACCTTTGTAGTTAGGTGTCCATTTACCACGAGAATCTAGACGAGGTAGTATAATCTTCTTGAGAAGCAGTTCTCCTTCTTGGAACACTCGAGGTCGAACCTTTTTATCGAATGTTTTCTTCATCCACTTTTGTTTTAGTTAACCATTGGACGAATCTATTGAGAATTTCTCTTCAATGAGGTTGAGCGAATCAAGTCGTGTTGGAACCCATTTTTATTCTTCAAGCTTAGTTTCCATGAGAACTCGTAGTGATGAAATCTCTACTTCAACAGGGAGCATAACCTCCATGCCATAAACAAGAGAGAAAGGATTGTAACTGTCAAAGTATGCACCGAGGTACGGTAACCATGTAATGCAAATGGAAGCATTTCATTCCAATCCTTATATGTCTTCACCATTTTCTGAATGATTTTCTTGATATTTTTATTGGAAGCTCCAACGACCCCATTCATCTTGGGTCGGTAAGGTAATGAATTATGATTCTCGATCTTGAAGTCATTGCATAACTCCTTAATCATTTTGTTGTTCAAGTTGGACCGTTGTCTATAATGATTATGCTAAGAACCTCATACATGCATATGGTGCTCTATTTGATAAATTGAGTGACCACTTGCTTTGTGACATTTGCATACGAAGAAACTTCTACCAACTTGGTGAAATAATCAAGGCAACTAGTATGAATATGTGTCCATTAGAAGCCTGCAGTTCGATCATTCCTATCATATCAACTCCCCACATCAAGAACGGCCAAGGTGAACTTAGAACATTCAGAGGAGTTAGTGGCGCATGCATCTTGTCAGTGTAGATTTGGCTTTGGTGACATGTCTTCGTATAATGCTAACAATCAGCTTCCATCATCAACCAATAGTAACCTGCTCTCAAGATTTTTATAGCCATGGAATGCCTATTTGTATGAGTCCCGAAGGTTCCTTCGTGGGTCTCTTTCATGAGTGTGTCTACTTCGTGTTTCTCCATGCACCTAAGTAGAACCATATCGTAGTTTATTTTGTACAGTACATCCCCATTCAAGAAGAACTTTGCAGCTAGATTTCGTAGAGTTTGTTTATATATTATTGAGAAACCTTATGGATATTCTTGCTTTTATAGATACCTTTTGATTTCGTAGAACCAAGGTTTGTTACTCAGACCTTCTGCAACTACGAGGCAGTGTACAGATTCTTCTCGAGGAATGTAAGTGAGAGTAATATCCATGTATTCCTTAGCTAGCTCCAAAACATATTCCTGATATGGAATTAATTTTAGATGTCAGGTGTCCCATTCACCGTTGACCTGGTATATGACTAACGCGGAGTCTCCATATACTCCAAGGTATGTAATCCTTTGATCAATAGCAGCTTCCAACCTAATATACAAGCTTTGTATTCAGCAATATTATTGGTACAATCGAAACATGACCTTATAGTATAAGGTTTATGAAAGTTCCTTAGAGAAGTCAATACAACCCCAATGCCATTTCCTAGTGCGTTTGAAGCACCTTAAAACATGAGTGTCCATCGTGCCCATGATTCAGGTCTTTCGTCTGGTCCTTGTATTTTGTAGTCACCTATAACCAGGATATCTTCATCTGGAAAGTCAAACTTCATTGGTTGATATTCTGCCAATGGTTTATGATCTAGGTGATCAACTAGCACACTGCCTTTGATGGCCTTTTGATTGGCATATTGGATGTCGTATTTGGATAACAACATCTTCCATCTGGAAATTCTTCTTGTGAGAGCTGGATTTTCGAACATATACTTTTAAGGATCCATTCTAGCTATTAATTATGTGGTGTGGGTTAACATATATTGTCTCAGTTATTTAGCATCCCATGCGAGAGCACAAAAGGTCTTCTACAAGAATGAGTATGGGGTTTCACAATCAGTAAATTTCTTGCTTAGGTAGTAGATTGCATGCTCTTTTCTACCTGTTTCTTGTGTTGACCCAATACACATCCCATAGATCCTTCAAGCACTTTTAGGTACATAATAAGTGGTCTTCCAGGAACGAGTGGTATCAGGATTGGTGGCTCTTATAAATATTGCTTTATTGTTTCAAAGTTTGTCTGACAGTCTTCATTCCAATCCACTAATTAATCTTTTTGAGTATTGTAAATATAGGCTTGCAGGTGGCAGATAGCTGTGATATGAACCTTGAGATGTAGTTCAATTGCCCTAAAAAACCATAAACCACTTTTTATGTTCCCGGAGCTGGAATTTCTTGTATGGCCCTTACTTTGTTGAGATCCACCTCAATACCTCGCTGGCTTACAATAAAACCCAATAGTTTACTTGTTCTGACACCAAACCCTAAACCCTAAACCCTAAATACCTCTTTGAGTCACTGACTTCCTAATGTTGTTTGTTGTTTTGGTGCGGTATCTCCAAGTTTACTTGTATTTGACATATTATGGTGAACAATCTCAGTGTGATGTTGATAGTTGTATCGTAGGTGTAGCCGTGGATTTCTTTTGGCATTTTTCTAACCCAAGCACTCTTTAATATTTTGTCAAATGCTTTTATTTATTGTCAAATCCCCAAAATAATTTTGATGCAGTGTTTACAAGAAGTAATCGTAGTATTTTGTAAAAAAGTCGGGAAAAGAAAACACAATTCAAAAAATATTTGAAAAATAAGTTGCTTTATTAATGAAAATTCTTTTGAATAAGAAAGAGTACAAGATGCAATTCCTAAAAAGAGATGATTACAAAAACTTAAGCTGAAAAAAGAAAATGGCAATGAAAATGATAATCGATACCGCTATTTCTACCATGTCTTTTTATAATTCCAATCTCCATGCTTCTGAAAAGATAATTAGATCAATTCTTCCCTTTCTTGGTCGTAAATGTGTTGAATTCTCGAATTGCAGTGTATTTGTTTGTTTTTTGAATAAAATCCCTAAATTTTGCCTGGATCTCCCTTTTGGGATTTCAATACATCGAGATAATGATTTCATTTATATGTCCCTTGTTTTTTTCCTGGGTCGCGCTTTAGGGTTTTCGATCCACCGGGATGCCCCTTTTTACCTAAGTTACCCGTTTGGATTTTCGACTTAGCTGGCTTTTTATACATTGTATTTTTTTACTGCGTCAGAATTCAGCAATTATGGTAGTTCTACTCCATCCGTTGTTGTAAGGATAAGGGCTCCTCCTAATAATTTTATTTTGACCACATATGAACCTTCATAGTTAGGTTTCCATTTATCACGAGAATCTAGATGAGGTAGTAGAATCTTCTTGAGAGGCAGATCTCCTTCTTGGAACATTGAGGTCGAACCTTTTTATCGAATGCTTTCTTCATCCTATTTTGATATAGTTGACCGTGGGATGAATCTATTGAGTGTTTCTCTTTAATGAGGTTGAGCGGATCAAGTCGTGTCTGAACCCATTTTTATTCTTCAAGCTTAGTTTCCATGAGAACTCGTAGTGATGGAATCTCTACTTCAACAGGGAGCACAACATCCATGCCATAAACAAGAGAGAAAGGATTGTACCTGTCAAAGTATGAACCAAGGTACGGTAACCATGTAATGCAAATGGAAACATTTCATGCCAATCCTTATATGTCTTCACCATTTTCTGAATGATTTTCTTGATGTTTTTATTGGCAGCTTCAACGGCCCCATTCATCTTGGGCCGGTAAGGTAATGAATTATGATGCTCGATCTGATAGTTATCGCATAACTCCTTAATCTTTTTTTTGTTCAAGTTGGACCCGTTGTCTAAAATGATTACGCTAAGAACCCCATACATGCATATGGTGTTCTATTTGATAAATCGAGTGACCACTTGCTTTGTGAACTTTGTGTAAGAAGAAACTTCTACCAACTTCGTGAAGTAATCAAGGGAAACTAGTATTAATATGTGTCCATTATAAGCCTTTAGTTCGATCATTCCTATCATATCAATTCCCCACATCGAGAACGACCATGGTGAACTTAGAACGTTCAGAGGAGTTGGTGGTACATGTACCTTGTTAGCATAGATTTAGCACTTGTGACATGTATTCGTATAATAGTAACAATAAGCTTCCATCGTCAACCAATAGTAACCTACTCTCAATATTTTCCTAGCCATGGCATGCCCATTTGTATGAGTCCTAAAGGTTTCATCGTGAATCTCTTTCATGAGCGTGTCCGCTTCGTGTTTCTTCATGCACCTGAGTAGAACCATATCTTAGTTTCTTTTATACAATACATCGCCATTCAAGAAGAACTTCACAGCTAGCTTTCGTAGAGTTTGTTGATATATTATTGAGACACCTTGTGGATATTCTTGCTTTTCTAGATACCTTTTGATGTCGTAGAACCAAGGTTTGTTATCTGACCATTCTACAACTGCGAGGTAGTGTACAGATTCTTCTCGAGGAATGTAAGTGAAAGTAATCTCCATTAATTCCGTAACTAGCTCCAAAACATAATCCCGATATGGAATTAATTTGGGATGTCGGTGTCCCATTCACTTTTGACCTGGTATATGACTAACGTTGAGTCTCCATATACTTCGAGGTATTTAATCTTTGGATCATTGGCAGCTTCTAACCCAATATACAAGCTATGTATTCGAAAATATTGTTGCTACAGTCGAAACATAACTTTACAGTATAAGGTTTATGAAAGTTCCTTAGAGAAGTCAATACAACCCCAATACCATGTCCTAGTGCGTTTGAAGCACCATCAAACATGAGTGTCTATCGTGCCCCTAATTCAGGTCCTTCGCTGTGTCCTGGTAATTTGTAGTCAGCTATAACCAGGATATCTTCATTTAGAAAGTCAAAATTCATTGGTTGATATTCTTCCAATGGTTGATGAGCTAGGTGATCAACTAGCCCACTGCTTTTGATGGCCTTTTGAGTGGCATATTGGATGTCGTATTTGGATAACAACATATTCCATCTGGAAATTCTTCTTGTGAGAGCTGGATTTTCGAACATATACTTTTAAGGATCTATTCTTGCTATTAACTATATGGTGTGGGTTAACATATATTGTCTTAGTTGTTTAGCAGCTCATGGGAGAACAAAAAAGGTCTTCTACAGGAATGAGTATCGTGTTTCACAATCAGTAAATTTCTTGCTTAGGTAGTAGATTTCATGCTCTTTTCTACCTGTTTCGTCGTGTTGACCTAATACACATTTCATAGATCCTTCAAGCACTGTTAGGTACATAATAGGTGGTCTTCCAAGAACTAGTGGTATCAGGATTGGTGGCTCTTAAAAATATTGCTTTATTGTTTCAAAGGTTGTCTGACAGTCTTTATTCCAATCCACTGATTGATCTTTAATGAGTAATTTAAATATAGGCTTGCAGGTGGCATTTAGGTGTGATATGAACCTTGATATGTAGTTCATCCGTCCTAAAAAACCATGAATCTCTTTTTCTGTTCCCATAGCTGGCATTTCATGTATGGCCCTTACTTTGTCTGGATCCAGCTCAATACTTCATTGGCTTACAATAAAACCCTATTGTTTACTGACCTGACACCATAGTAAATGTGGTAGAAGAAGTATTAACACGATCTGGAGTAAATGTTGGTCTCCGGAGGCCCAATTACTCTTCGCCCTTGCCTGATTACATTCGACAGGTAGAATTACATTGGGGATTTAAGGTACTAAGTTTATCAAGTTTTCTAGAGAGGCTAATGAGTCGACCATTGAACACATTGCTAGGTACGAAACAGAAGTTGGAGATATCTCCAACAATGAGGGCTTAAAATTAAGATATTTTCCTAATTCATTGAGAAAAAATGCTTTTACTTGGTTTACGATGTTGACTCCAAACTCCTTACGCACTTGGGAACAACTTAAGGGTATATTTCATGAGAAATTTCATGCTGGCCAGCCTAAGATAAGTTTGAAAGAATTATCCTCCATCAAGAGAAGGTCTTCTGATTCAATGGAAGAGTATTGGAATAGGTTTAGGGTCCTAAAGTCTAGATGCTTTACTAGGGTTCCTGAACATGAGCTAGTCGAAATGGCCGCTGGGGGTTAGATTATTTTATTAGGAAAAAGTTTGATCCTCCATCTATTAAGGATATACCCCAACTAGCTGATAAGGTTTGATACGTCGAACATTTAATAAAAGAGAAGTCTATGGTGTCAAAGGACCATAGAAAAGGATAAATTGCCTATGTAGACACAAATGATGATTCCATAGAGTCTGAGGATGAATACATGGAAGAATGAGAGGTTAACATGGACAAATTGAAACATGGGCCTCCATATGAATGTAAACCTATAAGACAAACTAAGGGAAAGACGATTGAAAGTCCAAAAAATGATAGCACTAATACTAAAACATATACTTTTGATGTGTCAAAATGTGATGAAATATTTGATGTTTTAGATCCAGATGGTCAGATTATAGTGCCCTCAAACACTAAGGATCCACCATTAGAGCAAAAACAAAAAAGAGGTTTTTGTAAATATCATAATTTTTTGGGTCATAATACTTCTCAGTGTTTTCTTTTCAGGGATTTGATTCAAAAGGCTTTACCAAAGAATTCTATGAAGATTGACTCAGATTCCTTACATGTGGCTGATGCACACTATGTGGAGCCATTCAAAGTGCTGATGAGGGAGGCTATTGAGGGCCTCATAGACGAACAGGTAGAAAATATCAACTCACTAGCAACATTGACGATCAAGGCTATTGATGGTCTTAAAGACGAACCGGGTGAGGCTACACATTTGAGGCTACTGAGGGTCTCAAAAGTGGCAATGATAATCTGTCTAAGCCACATGAAGTGATGAAGGTTGATTTTGCTGAAAAGCCTTAAGGTGACCAGGATGCCAAATCAAAAATAAACTGTAAGTATGAAGAATTATCTGAGGAAATAGTGGCTAAATTAATGAAGATTGTGTTTCCTAAACCTGAAGATGAGTTAGTAGGTTTTTTGAACATATGTAAGCTGAGTAATTCTAGATATATGTTATGCTCAAACTGTAACGTGATCTATGACAAAGAAGCTGCAAAGAATATTGAGGCGCTGAAGAAAAAGCACCATCAATGAAAGAATCCAAAAGTGGTGTTCGACCATGCTAAAGGGATAAACAATGTTCACGTGCCTCAAGAGAAACCCAAGTTTCCATATCTGAGAATGTTTGTGCCACCAACTAATGTGCCCAACAATAATTAGGTTCGTCCATTTTATCCTAAGGAGGCAAACCAGAACTGAAAGGTGATGAAAAAAGGGCCAGGTTTGACTCACAAATGGGAGATGATGGAAAAGGATCTAGTTCAACCCATCTTGCTGAAATTGGGATCATTTCAAAGAAATGCCATGTTCCTCCCACCTACAAAGGGAATAATCCTATGACGAAGATCCAATGGAGGAGGTTTCAGAGGAATAAGAAAGATGTAAGAGAGGCTGCAAGAAAATTTGATCCATAACATAGGAATAAGAAAGCTGCAAGAGATGCTGCAACAAAAGTTGTTCCACAAAAGGGTGAAAACGGCTAGAAAGAAGTATAATTTCTATTGGCCAAAGAGAGGTTGTCGATTCCAGTTGTGAATGCATCACCCGTGAAGGTTAAAGATCTTGGTGATGATAACATGGATGATGAACTATCAGACGGTTTTGAAGATAGTTCAGTGGATGGTTCGATAATCAACTGCAATAGTGTGTCCGTTTTTCCCAATGAATATGGGTTTGCCTTAGAGGCATCTGGAGATGAGGAAGAAGACATGTGTGAGGAATCAGCAGGTCAAAAACCTATGTTTTAATATGTCATGAACAATGGGGTGGTAGAAGAGCAACATGCAAAGTTTGAGAAACCTACATCAGACATGATGTATCATCTCAAACCTTTGTTCATAAAGGCCAAGGTTGATGGATTCCCTATGAACATGGTGTATGATGATGCTAGTGTTGCCGTTAATTTGATGCCACAATCATTGCTGAAGAAAATTGGTAAGTTTGACATAGACCTTAAACGACACAATATGGTCATGTTGAATTATGAAGGAAAGACAAGTCACATCTTGGGTGTGATTCAAGTAAATCTGTTAGTTGGCTCGACTTCATGGCCAACATTATTCATGGTGATAACATCCAAGGCAAATTTCAACCTATTGTTGGGGCTCGAATGGATACATGGAATAGGGGCGGTGCCATTGACCCTGCATCAATGTGTGTCCATATGGGCAAATCATAGATATTTTACTACTAATCTGAAGGTGGTGAATTAAAATAATTTTGACAAAGCGTTTGCAACTATACCTTCGTGCTACCTAGAAGATGCAGTTTTCAAGTCGCATCCTGATGCGATCAATTTCTTGACTTTACACCCCACTCATTATTTTATTTGGGTCCAAGAAAAGTTGGACACATATCTAGCTGTAGAAGGGGAGTTTGAGCCCACTGGGTGGGAAGAAGGACGAAACCATGATGATTCCTGAGGCGAATGATATGGCAAGGATTTTGGCATATATGGCCGAGAACAGGATAAATGCGGCTTTAAAGGCTGAAGATGTTTCAAATATGGCACTTAAGGCCATCATGGTGGAAGAGCTTGGAGACACAAGCCAAACAACAACTTTAGAAATCCAGAGGCTTGATTGTATATATGAAGAAGAGCCTTTGGGGTTTGAAAAATATCCAAGATACAATGTTTTGAAGATGCGAGCACAAGATCCCATGGAGGAAGTCGACCTGGGTGATGGTTCGATTAAGAGAATTACCTACATTAGCACCAAGATCGACAGTCAGATGAAGGATCAAGTGATCAAATTACTTAAAGAATTCAAGGACTGGTTTGCATGGGATTACAATGAGATTCCTGGTTTGAGTAGAGAAATGGTGGAGATGAAGCTGCTTACAAATCCAGGAAAATGACCAAACAAGCAAATGCCAAGGAGGTTTGCGCCAGAATTGTTATCCAAAATCAAAGTAGAGATCAAACATTTGTTGAAGAGCAAGTTAATCAGGACATCCAGGTATGTTGAATGGTTAGCTAATATAGTCCCTGTAATAAAGAAAAGTGGAACGTTGAGAATTTGCACAGACTTTAGGGATTTAAATAAAGCCCCCCTAAAGGACAAATATCCAATGCTTGTGGCAGAAATGTTGGTCGATTCGGCCGCAGGATATGAATATTTAAGTCTTTTGGATGGATATTCAGGCTATAATCAAATTTTCGTCGCTGAAGATGATACCCACAAAACTATGTTTCGATGCCCTGGGGCGTTAGGAACATAGGAGCAATGAACTCAACGTTTCATAATTTCATAAACACCTTCATACAAGTGTACATTGATGGCATTATAGTCAAATCACCCTCGAGAGCTGGTCATTTAGACCATCTTAGACAGTCTTTTATTAGAATGAGGGAATATGGATTAAAAGTGAATCCATTAAAGTGTGCTTTTTATGTTTGTGCAGTAGATTTTCTGGGTTTTGTAGTGCACAAGAAAGACATAGAGATTAATCAGAACAAATCCAAGGCGATTTTGAATACCAAAGCGCCAACAACAAAGAAAGAACTTAATCTTTGTTGGGAAATATAAATTTCCTAAGGCGGTTTGTGTCAAACATGAGTGGCAAAACTTTGGCATTTTCTCCTTTGTTGAAATTAGGCAAAGAGTCTGAATTCAAGTGGGAAAACAAACACCAAGAGGCATTCGGTCGCCTGAAATATTATTTGATGAAGCCTCCAATATTGGAACCTCCAAACAGAAACAAAGGCATGAAACTGTATATTGTAGCGTCAGAGTCGACACTGGGAAGCATGTTGGCCCAGGAAGATGAAAGTGGCTTCGAAAGGGCCATTTATTACCTTATTGGAGAACTAAATGACGCTGAAACTAGATATAATACAATTGAAAAACTATGTTTATGTTTGTATTTCTCATGTACTAAACTCAGGAATTATATAAAACCAGTCGAAGTTTCTGTTTATTCTTATTTTGATGTCATTAAGCATATGTTATCTAAACCCATTTTGCACGGTCGAATCGGTAAATGGGCACTTACATTAATTAAATACTCATTAACATATGTCCTTTAAAAGCAGTCAAGGGGAAAATTATTGCAGACTTTATAGTCGACATTCAGTGGTTGACACTACTGAAGCTTATGTAAGCACTAAGTCTTGGTGATGTTATTTTGATGGCTCTAAAACCAAACAAGGAACTGGGGTTGGGATTTTTATCTTATCACCAGATGGCATTCCAACTAGATTTCATTATAAAATCAAAGGTGAGTGCTCTAACAATAAGGTTGAGTATAAAGCCTTAATAATTGGTCTTCAAATTATCTTAGACGTTAGAATAAGAGATGTTGACATTAAAGGAGATTCAAAGGTAGTGGTGAAACAATTAACCAAAGAATACAATTACATTAAAGATCATCTGGTAATGTATTTGACCAGTGCGTCATCATTGCTTTAAAAGTTTGACAATGTCTCGATTAGTCATGTAAGGTGCATTGACAACCAAGACATGAATGACATGGCCCAATTGGCATCTGGATAAAAAATACCCAAAGTAAGAATAAACGAGTTCATTGAGGTAAAGGAGAAATTGGAGTTTGAAACCATACCAATGACAAAAACTTGGGGGGAAACACCTGAAGTAATCCCTGATCTAATGAACTATGAGTGTGATACGGTGGCCAGAACCGGGACTATTTTTTAGGAATTACTGGTTTGTGTTTTGCGTTTGTGTTTGCAAAATGTCGGGTGAGCAAGAGTCGCCACCGACTTTTATTTTATCCAACAAGGAAAGGAAAAAAGCACAGAAAAATCCCTTTTTCGAGATTTTATAGGTACGGGGGGTAAATTATAGAAAGGGAAGGTATTAGCACCCTTTCTATCCGTAGTTATCTACGGGCTCTTAGGTACTTGCTCATCATTTCCAAAATTTCTTCTTTTTGTGTTTGTGTGATTTGAAAAGTTTTTGACTTCGATTTAACTCTTGCTTCTGTCTTCCAGAGTGTTACGAAGTGTTTTTGAAAGCTTTGTTTGAAAGAGGAGTTTAAGTGTGAAAAAGTTTGTTTGGATTGAGCAAGTACTTAAGAACTAATCTACCTACTCGAAAAAAAGAATTGTTCTATGTTCGTTTCCTTTAGACAGCGATATCCCACTATTAGTGAGTCGGTAACACCGTTGTTAGAGTTTGAGGGTCAATTCGAAAGGGACGTACGATCACTAAAGCAATGTTAGGACGTCTTAGTAATAACCCTAATGTCTTAGATCAATTATTCGAGGCAACAATTCCGAGGCAACCATTCCGAGGCAACCATTCCGAGGCAACTTTTCCGAACGGGACTTTGATCTTTGTTTAGACAAAAGAGCGACCACTAAAAGCATCCTTAACTTAATGACCGTTTACCGAAGGCAACCAAGTAGGAGTGTACCCAAGGAGTGCGCATGTGCAAGTGATTCAATTTCAGATTATTTATCTTCGCACATTTAGGGTTTACTGTTTTAAAGTTTACATACATTCTTGTCATGCATCCCTAATTATTCATGCATCTAATAGTTTAATATTTTGCAGAATTTAAAGTGCGGAAATTAAACTACGCTATTACAAGGCTTCGGATATTTACATATCCAAAAATAAATCCTTAAAAGATAAAGCGGTAAATGAAAATAAAAAGACATAATTAAACTATTACAACTTGTGGACAGTTACATCAATATGGTAAAAATAATAATAAAGCGTGCGATGAAATTAAGATCAGGAGAGAACTAGGGTTTTGACCCTTTCTAACCTAATTAAAAGAAAAAATGTTTTTTTGTTTTTTTTTTAAGAAAAGAATTAGGTTTTAAATTAAATACTAAATTAATTAGTTAATTAAATTAATTAATAAAAATAAATGGCCTATTTTCATGTTTTTGGTTATTTTTAAGAAAAAGAAAATATAATTAAGTTATGAAAAAAAACCTAATTGTTCTAATTATTTTTTAAATTTATTTACAAAATAATCAAAGTTATCTAAGATCAAATAACCTAATTAATTAATTAATTTTTGATAAAAAAATAATCTTAAACCTAATTTGGTGAAAAAAATGTTATTTGTGATTTTTGATAAAAAGAAATAATTAATTTTTGTAGTAAAAATAAATAAATAAATTAAATAAAATAAAAGTAAAAAGAAAAGATAAAGAGATTGGGCCTGAAAATAGCAATTTGGGGGGGGGGGGTGAGGAGCAATTTACTGGCCCAAGACCAAAGGTGTCCACGTTGACTTGCAAGATCACATGCTTTGCGTTGACTAGGCTTCATGGTGTTCTTCCATGATGGCCTTTGGATCTGGCCATCTGGCCACTTGGCAGGCTGGATGATGAGGTCCCATGATGGACCTTGGTCTTTGGTGCGCACTGGATCCTGAAAAGGAAAATAATATGAAGAATAGGGGAACCTGGGATTCGAACCCAGGTCCTGAAGCACTATCCAACGCTCCACTTACCAACTATGCTAGATGCTTTGTTTGTTCATAAGATAAGCAATAATTATAATATATAAAAGCAATAAACACTAAGTCCAAAATGCGCGAATTTTCAAATAAGCGAATGGATGTTCGCCACGTCTTCATCTTCTCCAAGGATCTGTTGTTTTAGACAACAGACCTTTACCAACGGACACTCATCGTAGCTAAAAACCTGGGCATATCAAAAATCATGTACAAGCACAATAAATCAATGGTGATGGTACCAATCCATTTGTCTCAGTCTCACGAACTTCATGGTACCCTAATCGTAGCCCAATTTCACCTGTACACCAAGATCCCAATTTGAACCAAAAAACCCTAACAATGGTGAAATCTCATACAGTTCATGAAAATGCAATTAATTGTTACAGAAAGCTTGCAAATGTTCTAAGGATTAAGAATCTACAAATATTTCATGCTATAGATGCCATAATTACGCAATTCGAATTCAAGAAAATGGCAAAGTCGTGACTGACTTACAGCATATTTTGGTACTGGAAAGGCCTTGTTCTTGATTGATTTTGCTTGCTTACACTCCCAGGAAGCGATTGGGACAGCTAGAAGGCCTTGAGGATGTCTGGAAGTATGAATTCGTGTTTACACTTTTTTGGTGTTTTTTTAAGTTTGGTTTTGGTTCATACGCCTCTCTCTAGCCTTGCTTTAGGTCTGCCAATGATCCTTATGTACTGAGGAATGAATTAGGGTTGAAAGAATGTGCTCAATATTCCTCCATCATTGCATTTGATTTTGATTTTATTCCTTTGAATATCCTTCCAAAAATATGCCTAATCCAATATTTTTATGCACCCCATGACTTTACACGAATTTGATTTCATGCTAGCTGGATATTAAGACCTGAAACATGTACCAAATCTTTGAATTTCAATGTTTTGGATTTTCTATGATTCGTTTTGATTTAAAATGATTTAATTCAAATCAAAATCAAAATAAATAATAAAAACAAGATAATGATAAGTGGCAAGGGCTAGGGCTCATGGACCGTGTTGCCAACTCAAAACAAGTGCAAAAGATTGGGCCCATTTGGCAAAAATTGCATTTTTAGGCATAGTTGACTTTTGACAAATTTGAAAAAAGTATCAACTTCACCAACGCATAACTTCCTCAATTTTGACTCTTTGAAGGTTTTCATGGACTTTTTAGAAATCTTGAGATGTCCTCTAAGCAACCCTTTTGGTCCCATCTCAATTTGATATTCCATACTCATGTATGAAGCTTTCACAAAAAAGGTGTTTTTGTTGACTTTTCAAAATGACCTATAATGTCCAAATTCATAACTTCTTGTGAGTGCATATTTTGAATTTGGGAGATGAATATGGATTGTAGGGAATTGCATCCTCTTAAAAATGAGCTTTGGATAGGTCATTTCGCATAAAGTATGAGAAAGTTATGCTTGGTCAAAGTTGAGTTGACTTTTTCTACAAAACCCTAATTTAGCAACTTTTGAGTCTTGATGAATTGTGAGCAATCCTTGATGAATCATGATCAACCCTTGATCAAATGATGAAATATGCTTCAAAATGAGTATGTACCAAAAATCTTGAAGTTTGACTGTATGTAGGCCACAGTTGACTTTTGCCCTAGCACAATCGATTTTCAGGCCTTTTAGCAATTGACTGGGCAAACTTTCTCTGTAGGGCTTGAAATTTGACATGGATGATCTTGAGAACATATTAGGACATTGGTGAGAATTTGGTATCCCTTGGACTCAAGTATCCTGATGCAACATGAAACCCTAATTTGAGGTAGACTGCCTTAGGAGAGAGCTTGTTTGGTCAACCCTTGGACTTCCTTGAGCAACTTGAGGATCTTTCTTGAAATGTTTTGAGAAATATGGGAAGGAAAATTTTGGGGTACAACAGCGGCCCATGTTCAATCTTCTTAAACCTGAGGATTTAGATTGGCTTGCGTGCCTTTCGTGATCCGAAGGTGGAAGAGGATTGAACACTAGAGTGCCCAGAAATTTGCACTCACATGAAGTGGTATCCGTCCTGCGATGTCGGGAATAGGCTTACAGATGCCATTTGGAAATTGCTGACAGGGGATGGTCTTAAAGATGTCATCCGAAAGAGTGTCGATCGCATAAGAGATTCCTTAGATAGATCTTGTATACCTGTTGTTGAGGAAGATTCCATTGGGGAATGCTGATCTCTGTCTTGAGAGAAATAGAATTTTAGGAGCTTCAGTCGTTTGTTATTCTACTGGGGAATCATCTCGGTTTTGAGAAAGGTTGAATTTTAGGAACTTCGGTCGTCCGTTATTCTTGTTGAGGAATCGTCTCTTCGTCGAAGAGGTGAAAATAAACTATTATTTGGTCGTGATCCAGGCTTTATAGTAATAAGACCGACTACTATCTGGTCGTAATCCAGGCTTTACAGTGACTTACTAGGGAGATGAGATTAAACTTGCTATCCGGTCGTGATCTGGGCTTTGCAATTTTTATTCTTTTCTGGTCGTAATCCAGGCTTCAGAAGGAAATGAGTTGTTATCCGGTCGCATCCGGGCTTCAAATTGAGCTTAGGGCACACTAATATCCGGTCGACTCCGGGCTTCTTAGTAATTGTCCAGGTAAACTGCTATTTCGTCGAAATCCAAGATTCGCAGTGTCTTATACTGTTATCTGGTCGTAATCCAGGCTTCAGTGCTTTTATCGTTATCTGGTCGTAATCTAGGCTCCACGATGCTTTGTACCATTATCTGGTCGAATCCAGGCTTCATGGTGTTCTGTGCTGCTATCTGGTCGTAATATAGGCTTCACAATACCTTACTTCTTATTTAGTCGTAATCCAGGCTTCAGAAGAGATCAAATGGTTATCCAGTCGTAATCCGGGCTTCCCCTTTGGCTTTTGGGCTTACAAATATCTGGTCGAATCCGGGCTTCATAGTATTTGGCCGAGTAAACTGTTATTTGGTCGTAATCCAAGCTTTACAGTGTCCCTCACTGTTATCTGGTCGTAATCTAGGCTTCACAGTGTCTCTTACCGCTATCTGGTTGTAATCCAGGCTTCACGATGTCTCATACCACTATCTTGTTGAAATCCAGGCTTCATGGTGTTCAGAGGAAATCAAGATACTATCCGGTCGTAATCCGGGCTTCATAACTTGTGTTAAAGATATACCACTATCTGGTCGTAATCCAGGCTTCGCGGTGTCTTTGGCTGCTATCTGGTCGTAATCCAGGCTTCACAGAAACTTGTATTGCTATCTAGTCATAATCCAGACTTCATAATAACATGATGAGCTGTTATCCGGTCGTAATCCGGGCTTCACGGCTTGCTGGGGATTAAACTATTATCCAGTCGAATCCGGGCTTCATAGCTTAAAGATAAACCACTATCTGGTCGAATTCAGGCTTCGCGGTGTTTGATACTGCTATCCGGTCGTAATTCGGGCTTCACAATATGCTGTAGAAATCAAGATACTATCTGGTCAGATCCGGGCTTCATATCTTGAACTTGGTGAGAATTTGATTGTATCTTTCCTGAAAGGTAAAGGGTTAATTGTATGTAATGCATGACAGGTATCAAGCAATGATGTTCAAAAAATTAATGAGATTGTATTGTATGATGCTTATGCATATGTCATGATGTATGGATATGTAATGTTTTTATGATAATCTCTAGCTGGGGAAAATAAATATCGGGTTTGTTAGAACAAAGTTTGAATCTACTACCCTAAGTTTAAGTTTTGATGATAACAAAATGAAAGGATATATTAATTATGTGATTCATGTATGAACTATTTGCTACCTAAAATATTACGTTCTGCTTTGCAGAAACTCTGATAGGTATCAGCAAGAGCACACTTAATCAGCATCAGAATATTGGTCTTTAACACCAGAATCAAAAGAATAACTCACGCGTATGCTGAAGCTTGATGAACAGAACTGCGCTCAACACTCTGATAAAGACAACAACTGTTCATCAGCAGCTAAGCAGAGTCAGAATGAAGCCAAGCCAGAACATGCTTTAAGTAGCAACGGTACTGTGCATTGAAAGCGTATTATTACCAACGACATCATTCCAGACAAGATCTGCTCAATAAGGAAAGTTTGTTATTAGCATTGAATCAAGATTATTGCTCCAACGTTCAACAATCTCAGTGCTATATAAACAAGACTATGAAGATTGAATTGGATAATGCTCTCCAACATATTACACGCCTAAAAGCTAATCATAATCTTCCTTCTCTCAGTTTGCTAAACGCTACATATCTCCTTACTCAATCATTGTTTAGCAATCTAGTTTCATAAGCTTAAGTTGTGTAACATCACAGTTGTGATACAGTTTTGTAGAAAACATTCACACACCTAGTTTTATCTTCTTTGTAAGAAAGTGTTTCCTTGACAAACCGGATTGTGGTTTGCATCAAGAAGGCTTTAGCAGTTGTTAAAGCAGATTGTAATATTCAGTTGAATATAGTGGATTAAGACCTCGTTGGAGAGAGGCGAAATCACCTTGACGGGTGGACTGGAGTAGTTTGATATCAAACGAACCAGGATAAAAATATCTTGTTCATTGCATTAAGTTTCAGTTTTACAATTCAACCCCCCCCCCCCCCTTCTTGTGTTTTTCACTTCTTCAATTGGCATCAGTGCGCCTGGTTCTGAGCTAAAACACTTAACCGTGTCAGTACAAGATCCAGCATCAGAAAAACACAATGGCAGGAAACTATTCTTACACCAGCAATGACAACCATGAGGACAGAGACAGATTCAGCGGCAAACCTCCAGTCTTTGATGGAGAAAACTTTGATTACTGGAAAGACAGAATTGAAAGCTTCTTTCTGGCACATGATGCTGATCTGTGGGATATGGTGACAGATGGATACACGCACCCTGTGAATGCAAGCGGTCAGAAGATTGATAGAAAAACAATGACTCACCAACAAAAGCGTGACTTCAAGAATCACCACAAGGCCAGAACCATCCTTCTCAGCGCCATCTCCTATACTGAGTATGAAAAGATCTCCAACAGAGACACAGCAAAGAACATTTTTGACTCACTCAGAATGATGCATGAGGGCAACGTTCAGGTCAAAGAAACTAAAGCTCTGGCGCTCATTCAGAAGTATGAGGAATTCAAAATGGAAGAATCTGAATCCATTGAAACAATGTTCTCAAGATTCCAGATTCTGGTAGCTGGTCTCAAGGTTCTGGACAAAGGATACTCTACTGCTGACCATGTCAAGAAAATCATCAGAAGCTTACCCAAGCAGTGGAGACCAATGGTTACAGCTCTGAAGCTAGCAAAAGATCTCAACAAAATTACTCTGGAGGAACTTATCAGCTCCCTCAGAAGTCATGAGATAGAGCTAGAAGCTGACGAGCCTCAGAAGCAAGGTAAGCCTTTAGCATTGAAATCTAACAAAAAATCTGAGTCTAAAGTTTTGCAGGCAGTTGAAGAAACATCTGATGGATCCTCATCAGAAGAAGACGAACTCTCCCTCCTCTCCAGAAGAGTAAATCAACTGTGGAAGCAAAGGCAAAGGAAGTTCAGGAATCCCAGAAGATCTGATCAGAACGAGTCTTCTTCCAGATACAGAAGGACAGATTCTTCTTCTGGATACAGAAGATCTGAAGGCTCCTCTAGTAGCAAAAATCCAAACACCAAGGACATCATCTGCTATGAGTGCAATGAGCAAGGACACTACAAGAGTGACTGCCCAAAGCTTCAGAGGGAAAAGCCCAAAAAGAAGTTTGGAAGAGAAAAGAAGAAAAGTCTCATGGCTACATGGGATGACTCTGACTCGTCTGAAGCTGACTCAGAATCAGATGATGAGAGGGAAAACATAGCTCTCATGGCTAACATTTCAGAAGATAGTGAAGCTTCTGAATCAGACTCAGAATCAGATACTGAAGAGGTATTTCCTAACTTTGCTGTTAATTTTACCAAGGTTGAACTTTCTGAAAGCCTTAATGAAATCCTGGAAAGGTATCAGCAGATTAGAGTGAAATTCAGAGACCTGAAAAGGAATCTTGAATCTGACTCTAATAAGACTGAGAGTCTTAAATTGGAGAATTCTGAGCTGAGAATTAAAATTTCAAAATTAGAAAATACTTTACAAAACTCTCAGAAGGAACCAATTTCTGAAACTCCCAGCAACGCTGATGAGATCATCAAGGAGTATGATCACAGTTTCCAGAAGTTCCTTGCTAAAAGCATAGATAGAAGCAAAATGGCTTCAATGATCTATGGAGTTAGCAGAAACGGAAGGAAAGGAATAGGATACCAAGGTAAGGTTCCTACACCAAAGAATGTCATGAACTTAACCATTAAACACACTCCTCTGAATTCACATTTTGTGTATGGTCACACACATGATATTAAATACACTAGCAGTAAGTACTCTGTGAAACCAAAATTCAACCAGATTTTTGGTAAATCTAACAAATCAGGACCCAAGAAAATCTGGGTACCTAAGGATAAAATAATACATGTTGCAGATATCTTTAGCAGCAAGTCAGAAACACCAGTCATGGTACCTGGACTCTGGCTGCTCGCGACACATGACGGGAAAAAGACATATGTTCCGAAGCCTAGAACTTAAGCCTGGAGGCCACGTTGGCTTTGGAGGCAATCAGAGGGGAAAGATCATTGGCTCTGGAACTGTAGGTAATGGAAATCTTCCCTCTATTAATAATGTTCTGCTAGTAGATGGATTAATGCATAATCTGTTATCCATAAGTCAATTAAGTGATAACGGTTATGATATAATATTTAATCAAAAATCATGTAAAGTTGTTAGTCAGAAAGATGGGACTATCCTGTTTAATAGTAAGAGGAAAAACAACATTTACAAAATCAAACTTTCTGAACTAAAGAGTCAGAATGTAAAGTGCCTTCTGTCTGTTAACAACGAGCAATGGATCTGGCACAGAAGATTGGGACATGTTAGTATGAGAAGAATATCTCAGATTAACAAACTCAATCTGGTCAGAGGACTTCCTAATTTGAAGTTCAATTCAGATGCTCTGTGTGAAGCATGTCAGAAAGGCAAGTTTGCAAAACCTTCTTTTAAATCTAAAAATGTTGTTTCTACCTCTAAGCCATTAGAACTTCTGCACATTGACTTATTTGGACCAGTTAAAACTGCTTCAGTCAGTGGCAAGAAGTATGGGTTAGTAATTGTAGATGACTATAGCAGATGGACATGGGTAAAGTTCTTAAGACACAAGGACGAGTCACACTTTGTGTTTGTTACATTCTGTAACCAAGTTCAGAATGAAAAGGATCTTAGAATTGTTAAAGTCAGAAGTGATCATGGTGGAGAATTTGAAAACAAAGATTTTGAGTCATTCTTTAATGACAGAGGCATTCTGCATGATTTCTCTTGTCCTAGAACTCCCCAACAAAATGGAGTTGTAGAACGAAAGAACAGAACATTGCAAGAAATGGCCAGAACCATGATCAATGAGACAAACGTTGCTAAGATCTTCTGGGCAGAGGCAATAAACACAGCGTGCTACATTCAGAATAGAATCTCAATAAGACCTATTCTGGAAAAGACTCCATATGAATTGTGGAAGAACAGAAAGCCCAACATTTCATATTTTCATCCATTTGGATGTACCTGTTTTATGTTAAATACAAAGAATTATTTGAACAAGTTTGACTCTAAAGCTCAGAAGTGTATTATGTTAGGATACTCTGAATGCTCAAGAGGGTACAGAGTATACAATACAGAAACACAGATTGTGGAAGAATCAATCAGTGTTCGTTTTGATGATAAGCTTGACTCTAAAAGTCAAAGCAGAATGAAGTTTTTGCAGGTATGGAAATTGAATTTACAGGTTCTGAAGACAAGTCATCAGAAGCTCTCAACCCAGACACTCCTTCAACGTCTGAAAGGAGCGCTGCTAGCAATCCTACAACAGCTACTGATCAACCTCAGAAGAGATTACCCAGAAGCAGTTTGGATCACCCAGAAGAGACTATCTTAGGAAGAAAGGAAGATCCAATCAGAACAAGAGTAAGCTTCAGAAACTCTGAAGAAACCCTTATGGGACTTGTGTCTCTGATTGAACCTTCTTCTATTGATGAAGCACTTCTGGATAATGACTGGATTCTGGCAATGCAAGAAGAGCTGAATCAATTCACCAGAAATGACGTATGGGATCTTGTTCCCAGACCAAAAGGATTCAACGTCATTGGAACAAGATGGGTCTTCAGAAACAAGCTAAATGAACAAGGTGAAGTCATCAGAAACAAAGCACGACTGGTTGCACAAGGTTATAGTCAGCAAGAGGGGATAGACTATACAGAAACCTTTGCTCCAGTCGCCAGGTTAGAATCTATCAGACTTTTAATTTCATTTGCTGTTAATAGAGGCATCACTCTGTATCAGATGGATGTCAAGAGTGCATTCTTAAATGGTTATATAGAAGAAGAGGTTTATGTGCACCAACCCCCTGGTTTTGAAAATACAAAACATCCAGAACATGTTTTCAAACTAAAGAAGTCACTATATGGTCTGAAACAAGCTCCCAGAGCTTGGTATGAAAGGCTAAGTAACTTTCTGTTAGAAAATGAATTCACCAGAGGGAAGGTGGACACTACCTTATTCTGTAAATCAGTTATGAATGATATCTTAGTATGTCAAATTTATGTTGATGATATTATTTTTGGTTCTACTAATCCTTCTCTTGGAAGAAAATTTGCTAAGTGTATGCAGGCAGAATTTGAGATGAGCCTCATGGGGGAACTGAAATTCTTTCTAGGAATTCAGATCAATCAAACTCCAGAGGGAACTAACATTCATCAGAGCAAATACATCAGAGATCTTCTGAAGAAATTTGACCTCTCAGAATGTAAGCCATCAAAGATTCCAATGCATCCCACGTGCATTCTGGAAAGAGAAGAGGTAAGCAAAAATGTAGAACAGAAAGTCTACAGAGGTATGATTGGCTCTCTCCTTTATCTAACAGCTTCAAGACCTGATATATTATTCAGCGTTTGTATTTGTGCTAGATTCCAATCAGATCCTAGAGAATCTCACTTAACAGCTGTTAAGCGAATTTTCAAGTATCTGAAAGGTACTACTAATCTGGGTTTGTTTTATAGAAAATCTAGTGATTACAGTTTAGTAGGCTACTGCGATGCTGACTTTGCTGGAGACAGAGTAGAGCGTAAAAGTACTTCTAGAAGCTGCCAGTTTCTGGGAGAAAATCTGATCTCTTGGTCCAGCAAAAGGCAATCAACAATTGCGCTATCAACAGCAGAAGCTGAGTACATAGCAGCAGCAGGATGTAGCACACAAATGCTCTGGATGAAAAGTCAGCTTGAAGACTTCCAAATTTTTGAGAGTAACATTCCTATACTCTGTGATAATACTTCTGCTATTTTCTTAAGTAAGAATCCCATTTTACATTCTAGAGCTAAGCATATAGAAATAAAACATCACTTCATTAGGGACTATATTCAGAAAGGAATTTTGAATTTAAAATTTATAGATACAGACCATCAATGGGCTGATATCTTCACTAAACCCCTTTCTGAAGATAGGTTCAATTTCATTCTGAAACATCTCAGCATGAAAATCTGCCCAGAGTGAAAATGTTTTAATTCCATATATTTATCTTCAGAATGTATTTGTTTTACTGTGAACTTCTGATCAATCTCTTTTCAGAAAGATAGAACATGCAGATTGCATCAGATGCTAGTCTTAAAGATCTAAGAGTCTAAGCTCAAGGATAGACGTGCTGATCACTACATCAAACAAGTGTCATCCAATCATCAGCATATCTCTGAAGCAGAACGCGTGCACGGTTCTGAGAAGGCAAAACGCTGATTGGGTGCATTGAGACACATGTCTGGTAACCGTTTTTAAGTATCTTTCTCAAATCCCCCAAAATCAGCAAGCATTAAATGAAAGTAATCATGTTTTTAAAACGTAATCATGACTTTATTTCTCTTTCTTGAAAACGTTTACAATTTCAAAATATTCTGAAGCCTATTTAAGCACGTTAACCTCTCACTTTAATCTTTTACAGTTTCTCATTATTTCTCAAGTATTCTCTGCATTTTTCTGTGTTCATCTCTCTCAAACCCATTTTCTCAGTCTTTCTCAAAATCCTTAAGTGTGAACATGGCAACCTCCAGCAGTGCTTCTGCAGGTTCTCAAAAGAAAGCATCATCTGAACAGTATCAAGTGCCATTCAGAACACTCCTCACTCCTGTGAAGAATCTTGAAGTGTTATCTGAATTGATCATTGATTTTGGAAGTCTGAAGGAAAACGGTTTTGATTTAACAGAAGAAGTTAGGGCACAGAAATGGGAAAGGTATTTTGACAGGTTGGTTGGACCAACATTTCCAATGTTAGTCAAGGAGTTCTGGATTCATGCAACTGCTTCAACGCATCAAGTCACCTCCTACATTATGGGGAAGAAGATTGTGATCACTGAGGATCACATAGCAAGGTTAATTGGTTACAGTGGCGGTGGCGTCCGCTGTATTTATATGGCTGAGAGATGTGCTGACGTGGGCGTCATAGCAGAAAGGATTTTCACCCATGGGGTACCCAGCAGCAAGATCAGAGATCTGAAAGATCACCACAGAGTTTGGGCGAAGATAATTCTGGGGTGTTTTAATCATAGGAAGCCAACTAGTTCTCCTGATTACATAAATGTAGATCAGCAGTTTCTGATCTATTTTATCAATCAGAAGGTAAAAATCAACTTGGCTCATCTTCTGTTTAATCACCTCAGAACAAGCGTGAAGGAAACCAGGGAAGAAGAAAGAACAAAGAGGGATTGGATACCCTTTGGAAGGTTGATATCAGATATTCTGACTGAGAATAGGCTGATAGAGCACCTGATAGAAGCTCAAGAGTTAAGCACCATTGAACCAACGGTTGGGAAGCCTCTGAATGTGAAGAACTTGAAGAAAATGAAGTTGATAGAGAATATCAAAAAGGAACCCATCGCTACTCCTATTGCTGATATCACCAGCAGAAGAGTCCCACTGAGTGACTTTCCTTTATTTTCTGAGATAGAATCCAAACCAGTGGTGGTTCTCAGATATCTGGACGCGTGCAAAGCTGATGGTACATATCCCAATCTGAATATCAAAGATCTGCACCAACCTCAACTAGAAGTGACACTGAAGAAGACGAAGAAAAGGAAGGCACCTTCAGAAGGATCATCCCAGCAGACACCCAAGAAAAGAGGTAATTTATCTGCTGCTTCTGTTTTAAATTCTTCTACTATTCCAGCATCAATCCCATCTCCAACCTCTCATAGAATCTCAATCCCCATCCCAACAATAGATGAAACTGAACCAGAAGATGACCCTTCTGAGGCACTACAACTGAGAAGACCCCGAACCAAACATCCCAAACCAACAATCTCAACAACATCAGCAATTGACAAAGTGTTGTCTGACATTGATCAACACACCTCTGATCACTCCTCCAATAATTCAAACTCTGAACCACAAATTGTCTAATCTCCACAACCAGAACAACCTCTCTCACCCATTCCAGAAGAACCTCTTATCCCTGAACAACCAGAAATTCCAACAACTTCTCCACAACCAGCAATTCCTTCTCCCTCTCCTCAACCAGAAATTCATCCACCATCACCTCAACCGAAGTTTCATCATTCTGAAACTCCAACTCCTCCACCTTCTGAACCTCATTCACCTCAATCACCTCAACCATCACCTCCGGCAATCCAGCTGCCATGTGGAACAACAGTCACAATGGCCCAGCTGCCATCCTCGCCTGAAACCACACCACCAAATACTCCCAAAACCCCAAACAGTCCAATCATAATTTCCGACTCCCCCACTCCATCTCCAAAACAAACAGCTCCCAAGCAAACCACCGAAAACCCCAGCAGAACCTTCATAGATTTAACAATCCTTGACCGTCTGGCTGATCTGAAAAATAAAATAGCCATTCCAAAACCAAAACAACCAGATGTTGGCTCTGGTATTATGAATTTTGAAACAGGTTTGCAGCAGTGGATTGCTTCTCTGAAGCAAGTCTGTCCTGGAATGATTGACCCAGCTGCCTCTGACCAGCTCTGGTCACAATTCAGAATTTGGGTACGTGCTGAAGCCCTCAAGTTGCAGGATATCAACTATGAGCAGGCACAACAGAACTTCAGCAAGCTGCTGAAGGAAGTTGAAAGTCACCTGCCACAGGAAGACGTGCTCCCTCTGGATAGTGAGCCATGGTCTGAGAAACAGCCAGCTTCAAAGGTGCAACCAGAAGAAGACAAGACTATTCAAGCTGAAGCAAGTCAAGTAGAAGATGTTGCAGAAAGCTCTCAGAAGCTCCCTGCTTCTGATGTTTCTCAAGCTGTCTTGGACAGGCATACTCTGGAAGAGCTGAAGCTGAATGACTTCTGTCTGCAGCAAAGGATGGATGAAAATGACCAGAAGATGAAAGAAAGGATGGATGTGCAGGATAGCAAGATAGACACAGTTGTCAGCATGGTGCACAAGCAGAATGAGACTGCTGATCAGATCAAAGCCATGCTGGAGAACCTGTTCACACGCCTACCTCCCCAACCTTAGTTTTTCATTCATGTCATTTTCATGTTTTCTTTGATTATTTGTTGTACCGTTTTGTTTGATTCTGAACTTTTTAATATGACAAGTTTTTCCGCTCTAAATGTTTTAGCACATCACTTACACTTTTCGATTGCTGACAAAAAGGGGGAGAACAAGAATGATATTTTAAATAATAACGGATTACTAAGACAGAAAATCTCAAACATTCTAACTCTGATATACTTGAATATGTTTTCTGTTTTTGCTTAAGTCTACAGGTACGAGAATGCTCCATGATACTCTGAAGACTAAAGCTCTGATACTCTGACCCAAAGCAAAGCTCTGATAGAAAAGCTCTGATACGCTGATCTGAAGCTCTGCTCTGATATGCTGATCTAAAGCTTCTGATAGTCAAAACTCTGAGATTCTGATGTTCAAAGAATGGCAATAAAAATCTGATCCTGAAGAACTCTTGGAATTAAAAAGGGAAGCAATAAATTCAGGGGGAGTATCTCTCAACTCTGATATCTCTTTATCCCTTATCTTTGATAACCTCTTACTCTGATACATCTTTTCATTTAGTTATCTCTGATACTCTTTTCACGTTATTTTCAATTAAAAATATCTAGTTTTTGTCATCATCAAAAAGGGGGAGATTGTTAGAACAAAGTTTGAATCTACTACCCTAAGTTTAAGTTTTGATGATAACAAAATGAAAGGATATATTAGTTATGTGATTAATGTATGAACTATTTGCTACCTAAAATATTACGTTCTGCTTTGCAGAAACTCTGATAGGTATCAGCAAGAGCACACTTAATCAGCATCAGAATATTGGTCTTTAACACCAGAATCAGAAGAATAACTCACGCGTATGCTGAAGCTTGATGAACAGAACTGCGCTCAACACTCTGATAAAGACAACAACAGTTCATCAGCAGCTAAGCAGAGTCAGAATGAAGCCAAGCCAGAACATGCTTTAAGTAGCAACGGTACTGTGCATTGAAAGCGTATTATTACCAACGGCATCATTCCAGACAAGATCTGCTCAATAAGGAAAGTTTGTTATTAGCATTGAATCAAGATTATTGCTCCAACGTTCAACAATCTCAGTGCTATATAAACAAGACTATGAAGATTGAATTGGATAATGCTCTCCAACATATTACACGCCTAAAAGCTAATCATAATCTTCCTTCTCTCAGTTTGCTAAACGCTACATATCTCCTTACTCAATCATTGTTTAGCAATCTAGTTTCATAAGCTTAAGTTGTGTAACATCACAGTTGTGATACAGTTTTGTAGAAAACATTCACACACCTAGTTTTATCTTCTTTGTAAGAAAGTGTTTCCTTGACAAACCGGATTGTGGTTTGCATCAAGAAGGCTTTAGCAGTTGTTAAAGCAGATTGTAATATTCAGTTGAATATAGTGGATTAAGACCTCGTTGGAGAGAGGCGAAATCACCTTGACGGGTGGACTGGAGTAGTTTGATATCAAACGAACCAGGATAAAAATATCTTGTTCATTGCATTAAGTTTCAGTTTTACAATTCAACCCCCCCCCCCTTCTTGTGTTTTTCACTTCTTCAATTGGCATCAGAGCGCCTGGTTCTGAGCTAAAACACTTAACCGTGTCAGTACAAGATCCAGCATCAGAAAAACACAATGGCAGGAAACTATTCTTACACCAGCAATGACAACCATGAGGACAGAGACAGATTCAGCGGCAAACCTCTAGTCTTTGATGGAGAAAACTTTGATTACTGGAAAGACAGAATTGAAAGCTTCTTTCTGGCACATGATGCTGATCTGTGGGATATGGTGACAGATGGATACACGCACCCTGTGAATGCAAGCGGTCAGAAGATTGATAGAAAAACAATGACTCACCAACAAAAGCGTGACTTCAAGAATCACCACAAGGCCAGAACCATCCTTCTCAGCGCCATCTCCTATACTGAGTATGAAAAGATCTCCAACAGAGACACAGCAAAGAACATTTTTGACTCACTCAGAATGATGCATGAGGGCAACGTTCAGGTCAAAGAAACTAAAGCTCTGGCGCTCATTCAGAAGTATGAGGAATTCAAAATGGAAGAATCTGAATCCATTGAAACAATGTTCTCAAGATTCCAGATTCTGGTAGCTGGTCTCAAGGTTCTGGACAAAGGATACTCTACTGCTGACCATGTCAAGAAAATCATCAGAAGCTTACCTAAGCAGTGGAGACCAATGGTTACAGCTCTGAAGCTAGCAAAAGATCTCAACAAAATTACTCTGGAGGAACTTATCAGCTCCCTCAGAAGTCATGAGATAGAGCTAGAAGCTGACGAGCCTCAGAAGCAAGGTAAGCCTTTAGCATTGAAATCTAACAAAAATCTGAGTCTAAAGTTTTGCAGGCAGTTGAAGAAACATCTGATGGATCCTCATCAGAAGAAGACGAACTCTCCCTCCTCTCCAGAAGAGTAAATCAACTGTGGAAGCAAAGGCAAAGGAAGTTCAGGAATCCCAGAAGATCTGATCAGAACAAGTCTTCTTCCAGATACAGAAGGACAGATTCTTCTTCTGGATACAGAAGATCTAAAGACTCCTCTAGTAGCAAAAATCCAAACAACAAGGACATCATCTGCTATGAGTGCAATGAGCAAGGACACTACAAGAGTGACTGCCCAAAGCTTCAGAGGGAAAAGCCCAAAAAGAAGTTTGGAAGAGAAAAGAAGAAAAGTCTCATGGCTACATGGGATGACTCTGACTCGTCTGAAGCTGACTCAGAATCAGATGATGAGAGGGCAAACATAGCTCTCATGGCTAACATTTCAGAAGATAGTGAAGCTTCTGAATCAGACTCAGAATCAGACACTGAAGAGGTATTTCCTAACTTTGCTGTTAATTTTACCAAGGCTGAACTTGATGAAAGCCTTAATGAAATCCTGGAAAGGTATCAGCAGATTAGAGTGAAATTCAGAGACCTGAAAAGGAATCTTGAATCTGACTCTAATAAGACTGAGAGTCTTAAATTGGAGAATTCTGAGCTGAGAATTAAAATTTCAAAATTAGAAAATACTTTACAAAACTCTCAGAAGGAACCAATTTCTGAAACTCCCAGCAACGCTGATGAGATCATCAAGGAGTATGATCACAGTTTCCAGAAGTTCCTTGCTAAAAGCATAGATAGAAGCAAAATGGCTTCAATGATCTATGGAGTTAGCAGAAACGGAAGGAAAGGAATAGGATACCAAGGTAAGGTTCCTACACCAAAGAATGCCATGGACTTAACCATTAAACACACTCCTCTGAATTCACATTTTGTGTATGGTCACACACATGATATTAAATACACTAGCAGTAAGTACTCTGTGAAACCAAAATTCAACCAGATTTTTGGTAAATCTAACAAATCAGGACCCAAGAAAATCTGGGTACCTAAGGATAAAATAATACATGTTGCAGATATCTTTAGCAGCAAGTCAGAAACACCAGTCATGGTACCTGGACTCTGGCTGCTCGCGACACATGACGGGAAAAAGACATATGTTCCAAAGCCTGGAACTTAAGCCTGGAGGCCACGTTGGCTTTGGAGGCAATCAGAGGGGAAAGATCATTGGCTATGGAACTGTAGGTAATGGAAATCTTCCCTCTATTAATAATGTTCTGCTAGTAGATGGATTAATGCATAATCTGTTATCCATAAGTCAATTAAGTGATAACGGTTATGATATAATATTTAATCAAAAATCATGTAAAGTTGTTAGTCAGAAAGATGGGACTATCCTGTTTAATAGTAAGAGGAAAAACAACATTTACAAAATCAAACTTTCTGAACTAAAGAGTCAGAATGTAAAGTGCCTTCTGTCTGTTAACAATGAGCAATGGATCTGGCACAGAAGATTGGGACATGTTAGTATGAGAAGAATATCTCAGATTAACAAACTCAATCTGGTCAGAGGACTTCCTAATTTGAAGTTCAATTCAGATGCTCTGTGTGAAGCATGTCAGAAAAGCAAGTTTGCAAAACCTTCTTTTAAATCTAAAAATGTTGTTTCTACCTCTAAGCCATTAGAACTTCTGCACATTGACTTATTTGGACCAGTTAAAACTGCTTCAGTCAGTGGCAAGAAGTATGGGTTAGTAATCGTAGATGACTATAGCAGATGGACATGGGTAAAGTTCTTAAGACACAAGGACGAGTCACACTTTGTGTTTGTTACCTTCTGTAACCAAGTTCAGAATGAAAAGGATCTTAGAATCGTTAAAGTCAGAAGTGATCATGGTGGAGAATTTGAAAACAAAGATTTTGAGTCATTCTTTAATGACAGAGGCATTCTGCATGATTTCTCTTGTCCTAGAACTCCCCAACAAAATGGAGTTGTAGAACGAAAGAACAGAACATTGCAAGAAATGGCCAGAACCATGATCAATGAGACAAACGTTGCTAAGATCTTCTGGGCAGAGGCAATAAACACAGCGTGCTACATTCAGAATAGAATCTCAATAAGACCTATTCTGGAAAAGACTCCATATGAATTGTGGAAGAACAGAAAGCCCAACATTTCATATTTTCATCCATTTGGATGTACCTGTTTTATGTTAAATACAAAGAATTATTTGAACAAGTTTGACTCTAAAGCTCAGAAGTGTATTATGTTAGGATACTCTGAACGCTCAAGAGGGTACAGAGTATACAATACAGAAACACAGATTGTGGAAGAATCAATCAGTGTTCGTTTTGATGATAAGCTTGACTCTAAAAGTCAAAGCAGAATGAAGTTTTTGCAGGTATGGAAATTGAATTTACAGGTTCTGAAGACAAGTCATCAGAAGCTCTCAACCCAGACACTCCTTCAACGTCTGAAAGGAGCGCTGCTAGCAATCCTACAACAGCTACTGATCAACCTCAGAAGAGATTACCCAGAAGCAGTTTGGATCACCCAGAAGAGACTATCTTAGGAAGAAAGGAAGATCCAATCAGAACAAGAGCAAGCTTCAGAAACTCTGAAGAAACCCTTATGGGACTTGTGTCTCTGATTGAACCTTCTTCTATTGATGAAGCACTTCTGGATAATGACTGGATTCTGGCAATGCAAGAAGAGCTGAATCAATTCACCAGAAATGACGTATGGGATCTTGTTCCCAGACCAAAAGGATTCAACGTCATTGGAACAAGATGGGTCTTCAGAAACAAGCTAAATGAACAAGGTGAAGTCATCAGAAACAAAGCACGACTGGTTGCACAAGGTTATAGTCAGCAAGAGGGGATAGACTATACAGAAACCTTTGCTCCAGTCGCCAGGTTAGAATCTATCAGACTTTTAATTTCATTTGCTGTTAATAGAGGCATCACTCTGTATCAGATGGATGTCAAGAGTGCATTCTTAAATGGTTATATAGAAGAAGAGGTTTATGTGCACCAACCCCCTGGTTTTGAAAATACAAAACATCCAGAACATGTTTTCAAACTAAAGAAGTCACTATATGGTCTGAAACAAGCTCCCAGAGCTTGGTATGAAAGGCTAAGTAACTTTCTGTTAGAAAATGAATTCACCAGAGGGAAGGTGGACACTACCTTATTCTGTAAATCAGTTAAGAATGATATCTTAGTATGTCAAATTTATGTTGATGATATTATTTTTGGTTCTACTAATCCTTCTATTGGAAGAAAATTTGCTAAGTGTATGCAGGCAGAATTTGAGATGAGCCTCATGGGGGAACTGAAATTCTTTCTAGGAATTCAGATCAATCAAACTCCAGAGGGAACTAACATTCATCAGAGCAAATACATCAGAGATCTTCTGAAGAAATTTGACCTCTCAGAATGTAAGCCATCAAAGATTCCAATGCATCCCACGTGCATTCTGGAAAGAGAAGAGGTAAGCAAAAATGTAGAACAGAAAGTCTACAGAGGTATGATTGGCTCTCTCCTTTATCTAACAGCTTCAAGACCTGATATATTATTCAGCATTTGTATTTGTGCTAGATTCCAATCAGATCCTAGAGAATCTCACTTAACAGCTGTTAAGCGAATTTTCAAGTATCTGAAAGGTACTACTAATCTGGGTTTGTTTTATAGAAAATCTAGTGATTACAGTTTAGTAGGCTACTGCGGAGCTGACTTTGCTGGAGACAGAGTAGAGCGTAAAAGTACTTCTGGAAGCTGCCAGTTTCTGGGAGAAAATCTGATCTCTTGGTCCAGCAAAAGGCAATCAACAATTGCGCTATCAACAGCAGAAGCTGAGTACATAGCAGCAGCAGGATGTAGCACACAAATGCTCTGGATGAAAAGTCAGCTTGAAGACTTCCAAATTTTTGAGAGTAACATTCCTATACTCTGTGATAATACTTCTGCTATTTTCTTAAGTAAGAATCCCATTTTACATTCTAGAGCTAAGCATATAGAAATAAAACATCACTTCATTAGGGACTATATTCAGAAAGGAATTTTGAATTTAAAATTTATAGATACAGACTGTGATCGGTGGATCTGGAACTGACTGTTTAACGCTGGTTCGCGAAATGTCGCGGAAGCAAGAGTCGCCACCGTCTTTTATTTTCTCCAAATGGAAAGGACAAAAGCACAGAAAAATTCCTTTAAAGAGATTGCTCTCGGTTCGGGAGGTAGGTTATAGAAAGGGAAGGTATTAGCACCCTTTCTATCCATGGTTATCCATGGGCTCTTAGATACTTGCTCAATGTGTTTTCAAAATTGTTTGCTTTTCAATGTGGGTTTAAAAAAGTTTCTTTGAAAAATTTCAGTTCGACTCGTACGTCAGAGTGTGTGAAAAATTTGCTTTGAAAGCTTTTGAAAATGTGTTGGTGTGAAAAGTCTTTTTGAGTTTGTTTTGAGATTAGAGCAAGTATCCTTGAGAACCTACCTACCCTAAGGAATTCGTCTGTGTAAAAGTCCTTAAAAGTAGTGCCATCCCACCATTGAGAGGTAGGTAGCACCACCGTTGGAGGTGTTCGGGTCAATTCGAGTTTAGGGACATGGTGATCACCGGAGCAATAGGAAGACACCTTAGAAGCTACCCTCATGCCAGGTTCCCGGATCATGAGGACTTACTAAGACATCCTCTACTCGACGATCACCTTTCGAGGCAAGGCAACAGTGAGGCGTACCCTAGGGGTGGTGTGTGCGATTTGTGTGTCGTTTTCATTGATATTTGTCTTGTCATATGATTGGTGTCCTACGCTTGATTTTATTTTAAGTCCATACATTCTTTCATGCTTATTTAACAGTTAATATTTGCGAGGAAAATAAATATAAACTATTACAAATGGCGCGGGTCCACATCGCCAAAAATAAACCGGACCCGATTTGACGGAAAATAAATAAAGCAAATTAAAAGTGCGAGAAATAAAATCGTTACAACGCTTTGGGAGAATTACATAATTATAATAAGCGAAATAAGGTAAATATGCGCAATTAAATAATTAAAAACAAGACTAGGGCGTTGGACCCTTTTGCAACAATATTTAAAGTTAATGAATTAATTAATTAGAATTAATGTAGAATTAAAAATTAAAGTCAAATATTTTTGGTATTTTGTATTTTTTAGGATTTAAGGAGAAAAAAGAATTAATTAAAATTAAAATGGAATGTTAAACCTAATTCTAATTATTTTTAAGTTATTAAGAAAAATATTGAATTTTGACCTAATTTAAATCTAATTATTTTTATGCATTTTTTAATTTATGAAAATAAATAAAATAATATTATGATAAAAAGGAAAAATTAAAAGGAATGGAAATTGTCAACTAAACCTAATTCTACCTTTTTTAGATTTATTAAAAAGAATTAAACTTGCGAAAATCCTAATTAAAACTAAATAATTACATGCTAATTTATTTACAAGAAAATAATCACAATAAAAATATTTATTATTTTTGGTCTTTTCTGATTTTTTAATGAGGTTTTTATATTTTTGTAGAAAAACAATTAATTAATTAAAACAATAAAAATAAATAACATAATAATTAAAAAAAATAAAATATGAAAAGAAAAAGCAAACCAGGGGGGGTTCGGGCCCCAAAGTGAGGTGTGATTGTGAATGCTGGCCCAATAAGCAATGGCCCTTTTTGACTTTTGCATGGCAGCGTACAGCAATATTGACTCACGTTCATAGTGCTCTCCCAATCTTCGCCCTTGGCTTGATCTTATGGGACGCGTGGCTGCTGATTCTTTGAGGATACATGGTACGTTTTCATCTTGGACGCTGCATGGGAACACAATTGGCAAAATAATATAGGAAACAAGACAGACCTGGGATCGAACCCAGGTCATTCACGTTGCAAACCACCACGTGCGCCACTGAACCACTGCATATGCTTTTGTTATATAATAATTAGTAAATATTATAAAAGAAAAGAAAACGTTAATGAATTAAAACGCGCGAAAATTTAAAAGATCCAACCAATGCTTGCCAACACATCATCTTCCTCATTGTTTTTATTTTTTCTGAAACAAAAGCCTATGGAAACGGTTTTGCACGCATGGCCTTAGGCTAGCTTCAAGAAAATAGCGACTAGCGCTATGATATCAATAAATTGATCGCGAGGGTCCAGATCTCCTCGTCTTGATGAGCTGGTTTGAATGGTCATACTTTCATGGGCTAATTTTTCCTTATTGCTAAAGCCCTAAATTACAGTCCTGCAAAACCCTAGAAATCGCGCATGGTGGAATCGAATATAACGTGCAATAATTCAATCAAAGGCATTGGTTAGTTTCGAAACATCACACTGAACAAGAATCCACAAATAAAAATGCAAAAGGATGCGTGAATTATGATGTACGATTTCAAAAATTTTGTGACACAGTTTGAATATAATCTACCAATTCTTTGAGCTTTGGTTGTTGTTTGTGATTGGCACACGTTCAGAGAACCACAATGAAGCTATTGGTATGGAAATTAAGGCTTGAATCCACCTCTAACCACGTTTTCAGAATTGAGTTTTTATGGAAAATTTTCAAGTTTTGTCAATGGTTTCCTGCGCAGCTTAGAGTCTAATGCCATTAGGTTTGTGATTCTGAATATGTAGTAAAGCTTTTAGGTCAACAAAATTGAATAATATCCATGGCATTCAATGATTTGCATATTTGATTTTCTAAGAATCTTTTTCAATCTTTTTCATGTGCAATTTTGTTCAATCAGCTCAAATCAAACCAAAACTTGCCTAATTAGCATGTGCACGAAATATTGAGTCTAGAATGTGTACAAAAAGATTTTTTAGGTCAAAGTAGATATTTTTCACATATTTAAATAATTTAAATGAATTAATATTAATATAAATTCAAATAAATAAATAAAAAATGAGAAAATACTTCCCTTTGGGCCAAGTGGTCGTGCATAGGCTTGGAATGATGAATCATGGAAGAAAAATGGGCCCATTAGCAAATTTAGGTCATTTGAACCATTGTTGACTTTTCAAAATATCCAAAAATTTCCCAACTTCCACAAGGCATAACTTGCTCAATTTTTAAGCTTTTCACATGTTCTTGGACATTTTGGAAAGGACTTTGAGTCCTCTAACCAATGCCTTTGGTCCCATGTCATTTTGATTTACCAATCTCAAGTTATGGTCTTTGACTTAAAGTCCCTTTTTGTTGACTTTTGAAAATGACCTATAATGTTGAAATTGATAACTTTTTGTGAGAGCATTTCTTGGACTTGGAATATGAAGATGAGTTGTAGGAAATGTCTTTCTCTTCAAAATGAGCTTTGGATGGAATTTTTCTGATAATCCATGTGAAAGTTATGCCCTGGTCAATTTCAGTTGACTTTTTCAACTGTCCAAATATAGTAACTTTTGCATCTTTGATAATTTCTGAGCCAAATTTTGAGAATCATGATCAAGCATTGATCAAATGATGTTTGTGGCTTCAAAATGATATGTTGACCAAAAATTTGAACTTTTGACTGTCAAATGACCATTTTGCCCCTACAGTTGACTGTAGTGCAATCTAGGGTTTTGACTGTGCAATCTTGAGCTGAATGCCTTGAAACTTGATATGAGGATACTTGACCATCTTTGTAGGCATATGAGACTTGATTGGGCCTTTGAAAACTTCCTTTTCTTGATCAGAACACAAACCCTAGTTTTGACTGTATAGGAGACAGTTGAACTGTATAACCCTTGGGGAATTTTGTGACTTGACTTGGCAATTTTTGAAGAATATGGGAGGGCAAATTTTGGGGTGCAACAGTTGCCCCTGTTCAATCTTCTTAGACCTGAGGATGCAGATTGGCTGGCGTGCCTTTCGTAATCCGAGGGTAGAAGATGATTGGACACTAGAGTGCCCAGAAATTTGCGCTCACATAGTAACAGTGATGGGGGAGTGGGCTTATAGATGCCATTTAGAGGTTGCTGGATAGGGTGATGGGCTTATAGATGCCATCTGGATGCTGATCGCGTAAGAGATTCCTTAGCGAGAACCTGCATACCTGCAAAAGACAAATGAGTACCTGACACGTTGCAGGAGCTGATTTTAGATGCTTGGCATAGATGTGTCCTGACTGGTTACAGGAGCTGAATCTGGAGCTTCAAACGCTGATGAACGAACCAGGGATGGTTGCTGCCTTAGCATGAATGATAAGAGAACCTTGGGTGATTTTATCTTCAACAACGCTCGTTGAGAAAAATCTTAGCGAGAATTACCATCTTTGCAGTATTAGGAAGAGAACCAATAGACCATTATAATCTGAAGGGGAATCACCTCACTCGCCGTCGGAGAGGGAATCATAGGAAAAGGAATTGTCACCTCACACACCGTCGGAGAGGGAACCATAAGAGACCATCACCTCACGCTCATCGTCGGAGAGGGAACCATCTGAAGAAGGAATTACCACCTCACGCACTTGCCGGAGAGGGGACCATAAGAGACTGTCACCTCACACTCATCGTCGGAGAGGGAAACATCTGAAAAGGAATTACCACCTCACGCACTTGTCGGAGAGGGGACCATAAGAGATTATCACCTCACACTCATCGTCGGAGAGGGAAACATCTTGAAAAGGAATTACCACCTCACGCACTTGTCGGAGAGGGGACCATAGAAGACTATCACCTCACACTCGTCGTCGGAGAGGGAAACATCTGAAGAAGGAATTACCACCTCACGCACTTGCCGGAGAGGGGACCATAGAAGACTATCACCTCACACTCGTCGTCGGAGAGGGAAACATCTTGAAAACGGAATTACCACCTCACGCACTTGCCGGAGAGGGGACCATAAGAGATTATCACCTCACACTCATCGTCAGAGAGGGAAACGTCTGAATAAGGAATTACCACCTCACGCACTTGCCGGAGAGGGGACCATAAGTTCTGCTGAGTCTTTATCAGAAAATCTGTTGGGAGTCGATTTAGCTGGACTAGAGAAGACCTTGAAATATGTTTGAGCATTTTAACTGCGTCTTTCCTGAAAGGTAAAGGTCAGTCATATGCAATGCATGATATGGATCAAGCAATGATGTTCTCAACATAAATGAGATTTGTATGATATGATGCGTCTATGCATGCTATAATGATGTATGTGATGTTTTATGAATGTTTTCGTCTAGGAAAGTAGATCCTTGACGGGTGCCGGGAAGTCGTATCCTGGGCTGCTGTGGAAGAATAGATTTCCCTCCCGCTGGGGATGATAGTTGCAAGAATACCGGTAGGAGAAGATGACTCCGTTGCGGAATGAACTTGGCGAATGGGAGATTCTGCGGGGAGAAAAGACAATCTGATGACTATGCTGGGAAGCAATACTCTGTGGGAAGAGGGATGCCTTGCTGATTGTTGATAATGACTTGCTGAGGATATGCTTATTGTCGGAAGTGCTGATGGACTTCGCTGGGGTAAGAAGAGGACGCTCTTTCCGTGGCTTTTGGCTGAGGATAACCCAGTTATATCCTATTGAGGAAATAACTCTTTAAATCAAGCCGGACGACGCGTTCGTGCTCTGCGAGGGGATAAGCTTCCAGAATCTACTGGGGATAAGCTTATTGCTTGGGGATGTGGATTCCAACTTTCCTGGGGAACTGGATTGGACTCTTCTGGGAAGTTTTGAACTGCGGGGGAAGTGATTCCTTTGAATATTGATATACCACCGGGGAACAATCTTTAGACCAAGACTGTCGGGGATGCTTGTTAAGGATATATACTGCTGGGGAAGTATTGAGATCTACGGGATGATAATCCACTTCCTTGAGATTTGATAGTTTTGCTTGGAGAAGAGTGCACTGTTTTGCTGAACCACTCTCTGGGGAATTAAGGTATACTTGGCTGTGTTCTTTAGCTGAACCTATCTTGGTACCTTAGAGGATAGAACAATTAGACTGCTCAGACAACTCTTTATTGCCCCTGTTTCTAGTGTCACCTGCAATTAATTCCTTTGTTTCGTATGCAAATATTTATGAGTTAGCAAATTATTGTCAATGCATATATCACAAATTGAACCTTGGACGTTCTTCGCAAAACAAAACAAAAAAAAGAAGAATACTTGGCACGTTTAACTGAAAATATATTTGTATTGATTTTTGAATGGCCTGAAAATAGGCGTTTTGTGTACAAGAGGCCGACGTCCTAGTAAGAGGTACGTCGCCGGACAAGAGCGTTTATACAAGTTTTGTACAAAAGAAAATAAAACAGCTGTGTGAAATATGAATGATCCCACTGGGTTTCAACTCTGCTATTGCCTTTATAACTCCGAGCGTCTCATCACTTGATGACCTTGGTTGAAGGTGAAGCTGACTGATCGATGCCGTCTGAACTTGATGTAGATACCGGATTCTGGATGCAAAGTGATCCAATGAGACATAGTATTACGCTTTTATCCCTAATTTTTGCCTGGACCGCCCTTTCGGGTTTTCAGTCCACCGGGATACCCATTTTTGCCCAAGCCGCCTTTGCAGGTTTTCGACTTGCCGGGTGTACAGATTTTTCATTTTCATCCCTTCATTTTGCCCGAACCCTTTTGGTTCGACGGGAAGCCCTAATTTTTGCCTAGGCATGTCAGCCTAGCGGGTTTTTTTTCATGCGTAGTATTTTTTAACTATGTCTGCATTGGCGGGGTGAGAAAGGTCGTCACCATCCATGTTGGTTAATATCATTGCTCCTCCTGAGAACACATGCTTAACCACAAATGGCCCTTCGTATGTAGGGGTCCATTTGCCCCTTGGATCGCTCTGAGGAAGAATGATTCTCTTGATTACCAGATCCCCAACTTGATATTCCTGTGGTCTGACCTTTTTGTTAAATGCCCTGATCATTCGTTTTTGGTACGTCTGACCGTGACAGATAGCAGCAAGTCTCTTTTCGTCTATGAGGTTGAGTTGATCAAGTCGTGTCTGGATCCAATCATCTTCGTTCAGATTTGCATCCTTCATTATCCGGAGAGAGGGTATTTGTACTTCAATCGTCAAGACTGCCTCCATACCATAAACCAGAGAGAAAGGAGTTGCCCCGGTTGACGTCCTTGCTGAGGTACGGTACCCATGCAGAGTGAACGGTAACATCTCGTGCCAATCTTTGTACGTCACTGTCATCTTCTGCACGATCTTCTTGATGTTCTTGTTAGCTGCTTCTACAGCCCCATTCATCTTCGGTCTGTAAGGAGAAGAATTGTGGTGCTGTATCTTGAACTATTCGCAGAGCTCAGCGATCATCTTATTGTTCAGATTGGTACCGTTGTCTGTAATAATCCGCTCAGGGACGCCGTACCGACAGATCAGATTGTGCCGAATAAACCGCGCCACAACAGTCTTGGTTACTGTAGCATAGGATGCTGCCTCAACCCACTTCGTAAAATAATCGATCGCCACTAGGATGAAGCGATGTCCATTGGATGTCGTAGGTTTTATCTCGCCGATCATGTCTATGCCCCACATTGCAAACGGCCAAGGCGCGGTCAGAACGTTCAAGGGAACCGGGGGAACATGCACCTTATCCGCATAAATCTGACACTTGTGGCATGTCCTAGAATGTTGGTAGCAATCAGCTTCCATGGTGGACCAGTAATATCCTGCCCGTAGGATTTTCTTAGCCATAGTATGTCCATTGGAGTGCGTACCAAAGGTCCCTTCATGTAGCTCTTCCATGATTCTTTCTGCTTCAATCTTATCCACACAGCGCAGTAAGGTTGAATCATGGTTTCGCTTGTACAAGATGTCGTTGCTTAGGAAGAATTTTGCTGCGAACCTCCTCAGGAATTTCTTATCATTGACAGAGGCACCTTCAGGGTATTCCTGAGCTTCCAAATATCTTTTCACTTCATGGTACCAAGGCTTCTCAGTCACCAATTCAGTTTCGAGATCACAACAGTATGCCGGTTCGTCCAGTTTCCAGATGATGATCCGGGGAGCCTCATTATCCCATTTAACCTTGAACATTGAAGACATTGTAGCTAACGCGTCCGCTAACTGATTCTCTTCTCTTGGAAAGTGCTCGAAGGTTATCTCTGTAAAGTGGGGAATCAGGGTCAACACACATTCTCTATAAGGAATCAAGTTTGGATGTTTCGTATCCCACTCTCCCTTGATCTGATTGATCACAAGAGCGGAATCTCCGAAGACACTTAGAAATTTGATCCTTAGGTCAATCGCAGCTTGAAGACCCATGATACACGCCTCATACTCCGCCATGTTGTTGGTACAGTTGAAACATAGTCGGGCAGTGAGTGGAGTATGAGTACCTTGTGGAGATATGATTATGGCGCCGATACTGTTTCCCAAAGCATTGGAGGCTCCGTCAAAGTGCATAGACCATCGGGATCCTGGCTCAGGTCCTTCATCCGGTCCAGGTACTTCACAATCTGTTACTATCATGATGCTTTCATCCGGAAACTCGAAGTTCATTGATTGGTAGTCATCTACAGCTTGATGAGCTAAGTGGTCTTCTAATACACTCCCCTTGATGGCTTTCTGGGTTGTGTACTGAATGTCGTATTCCGTCAAGATCATCTGCCATCTTGCAATTCTCCCAGACAGAGCAGGCTTTTCGAATATGTACTTTATCGGATCCATCTTTGAGATTAACAAGGTAGTGTGAGTCAGCATATACTGTCTCAGCCGGCGAGCAGCCCATACCAAAGCGCAGCAAGTTTTCTCAAGCAGTGAGTATCGGGTCTCACAGTCGGTAAACTTTTTGCTAAGGTAATAAATGGCATGCTCTTTTCGGCCAGACTCGTCATGCTGCCCCAGCACACACCCCATTGAATTGTCTAGCACTGTCAGGTATAGTATCAGAGGTCTCCCTTCAACCGGTGGCATAAGGATAGGTGGTTCTTGGAGATACTCTTTGATTCTGTCGAAGGCAGCCTGACATTCATCGTTCCAACGTACTACCTGATCTTTCTTCAGCAACTTGAAGATTGGCTCACAGGTAGCAGTCAGGTGTGAGATGAACCGAGCAATGTAATTCAGGCGCCCTAAAAAGCCTCTGACTTCCTTCTCTGTCTTAGGAACTGGCATCTCTTGAATAGCTTTGACCTTAGCAGGGTCCACTTGAATACCTTTATCACTGACCACGAAGCCTAGCAACTTCCCAGATCTTACCCCGAAGGTGCACTTGTTCGGGTTCAATCTCAGCTTGTACAGTTTCAACCGGTCAAACAACTTTTGCAGATGATCTAGATGCTCTTCCTCAGTCTGGGACCTAGCGATCATGTCGTCCACATACACTTCGATCTCATGATGGATCATATCATGAAACAAGGCAACCATGGCACGTTGGTAGGTTGCCCCAGCATTCTTTAATCCGAATGGCATGACCCTGTAACAGAAGGTGCCCCACTGAGTAACAAATGTAGTCTTTTCCATGTCTTCAGGTGCCATCTTAATCTGATTGTAACCTGAAAAGCCATCCATGAAAGAGAACACTTTGTGCTGAGCCGTATTATCAACAAGTACATCAATGTGAGGTAAAGGGAAGTCATCCTTGGGGCTGGCCCTGTTCAGATCCCTGTAATCGAAACACATTCTGACCTTACCGTCCTTCTTAGGTACCGGCACCACATTAGCAACCCACTGAGGGTAAGAAGTTACTGCAAGGAACCCGGCATCAAACTGTTTCATGACCTCGGCCTTAATCTTCTCTGACATCTCTGGACGCATCCGACGGACCTTTTGCTTAACTGGAGGGCAGTCTTCCTTAGTTGGCAAATGATGGACGACGATATCGGTATCCAACCCTGGCATGTCTTCATAGGACCAGGCAAAGATCTCCATATAGTCATGTAACATCTTGGTTAACCGTTGCTTCACGCTGAGCTCTAGGTTGGCACCAATCTTTACCTCTTTCCTGTCTGCCTCAGTACCCAAGTTTATGGTTTCCACTGGCTCTTCATGGGGTTGAATTGCCCTCTCCTCCTGAAGCAACAGTCTAGCAAGCTCGCCAGGCACTTCGCAATCATCTTCACCTTCGTCTTCGGCTAAGTTGATCGGATTTTCGAAGTCATAATTGGCAGTAGCAGAGTTGTTATCAGTAAGATCCAGAGTGGATTGGAACCTGTATGAGTGAGTGTGTGTGTAAATACAGCTGTTTTGAAAATTATGTAAAGGAAAAGCAAGACAGAAAAGGAACACAATATTTGCAATGCGAAAAATACGTCCAAGATTTTCATTTATGATATATGAAATGACAGTTCGTATGCCCTCACAAATAGAACCACGGTGCCTCGGGTAAGCCACCGGGCCATAGAGTTTATCATTGTTTATTACAAAATAACAAGACATAGGAATTTATTACTTAGTAACAAAAGAAACAGGGAGATTGTCCTTTGCGCTCCAATTGTTAAGTCCACCGTCAGTCGCCGGGTAGATCCAGCTATCAAACTCAGCTTCATCAACTTCCTCTTCATCCCCGGTAGCATTAACCCCATGAGCAGGCAGGGGAGCTGTCACTACGTTAGGCTTGTCAGATGCCTCAAACTGTACCTCCTTAGCATCAATGAGGTCCTGCAGCTTGTTCTTTAGTGCCCAACAGTCATCGGTAGAGTGCCCCGGGCTTTCTGAATGATAAGCATAACGAGCATTCGGGTTGTATTTGGGAGATGTTGTATTTGGGAACTTTGGAGCTTCCCTGACAGTCACTAAATTGGTTGCGAGCAACTGTGGCAGGATCTGTGATAGGGTCATGTTTAACCGGGTAAACTCCCTCCGGGGTCTTTCAGCCCTCTGAGAATTGTTTGGCCGAGGAGCGGCAGCAGGCTTAGCAATCATCACCGCACTAACAGATTGGCGGTGTTCAGGTCTCTCTGATTTCCTAGAACCATACACGGCACTAGACTCCTTCTTGAATGGTTTCTTTTCCGAACTAGATGATGCAGCCTTTGCAATCTTCCCAGACTTCAACCCAGCTTCAATCCTCTCTCCAGTCAAGATCAGATCGGTGAACCCAGCAGAAGAATTCCCGATGAGATGGTTGAAAAACGGCCCAGATAGGGTCCCCAAGAACATGTCTACCAGCTCTCGATCAGTCAATGGCGGCTGCACCCTGCCAGCCAGGTCTCTCCACTTCTGAGCGTACTCCTTAAAACCTTCGCTTGCACCTAACGCCATACCCTGGAGTTGGGTACGTGTGGGGGCAAGGTCGGCATTATATTGATACTGCTTATAGAAAGCAGTAGCCAACTCCTCCCAGTTACGAACTTTGGTCCCATCCAGCTGATAGAACCATTCGAGATGAGTCCCTGAAAGACTCTCCTGGAAGAAGTGGATCCATAGATTCTTATCCACAGAGTACGGCTGAATTTTTCGAACATAGGACCTTAAATGCAGCTTGGGACAAGACGCCCGATCATACTTCGAGAAGGATGGTGCTTTGAATTTATGGGGGATAATCACACCAGTCGACAAACCCAGATCTCCGAAATCCAGCCCAGGTGCCTGTTGCACCTCCATAGCCTTCAACCTGTCCTCCAGTTGCTTATATCTGTCATCTGCAGGAGGGTACTGCTCTTCATCAAAATCTGTCTCGTTGTCGGAGACGACCGGACTAGGAACCTTCACTTCTGCCTGAGAAGGACTCTTGCCAACAGAAGAACCAGCCTCTTCATGCTGCAGAGTATTGCCAAACCTTCGGCCCGAGTTGAACAGAACAGTTCTTCTCTTCTTCTTCTTCTCCTTCTTCAGGAGCATAGCCTTCAGTTCTTCTTGGCCTTTAGCCAGACCCTTGATTAGTTCCTGGAATTGTGCATTCTACACCTGAAGAGCCTTGATTGATGTCTCGGTTGATGCAGATTCGGGATTCATGATGCTGAAATAAACAGCGAAGAACTGTAAGCAACCTGAAAAGAGGAAAAACCTGCTATGCGCATGATGTATGAAATGCGTATGGATTATGTTTTCAAAGACAATCGGGAATCAACTTCGTAAACAAAAAGAGAACACACTTCATTAGATTCAACTTTGTAACTGAAATTATTCAACAAGTTGCCCTTAGGCGTTACATGAAAGGAAATACTGGAAAGGAAATAAAACTGTAAAGGCACATCTGGAGCTCCTTATTGATCCCATGGTCTCCTCTTCTCAGTACGGATGTATGCATTCAGAGCTCTCTCATTCTCCAACTGCTTTGTCAGCTTCTGGATCTTTGATTCCTGCTCGTTGAATTTTTCCCGGTAAGAATCCCGTTCTTCTTGCAGTTGCGACCAAGATCTCTTCAATGTCTCATAATCAGTAGGTATCTGAGGAGGAAGGACAGTTGGAGGAACACCATCTTTGTCAGGACACTCAAGAATGACGGGTCTGACAGCTTCATACGGCATACCTAACTTCTGAGCACGGATGCGGACCCATTTGTAGTAGGCTTCCATAGGTAAAGAATTCTTTGGCCCTAGCTCTTGTGGGTCAGCTTTATGAACCTTGTCCCAAGCCTTGATGAACCTACGACGCAGCTCGTCACTATCCACCTGAAACTCGAAACTGATGTGAGGCACCAACATCTCATGGGGACCTGCTCTTCTTGCTCTTCCAAACTGACGGAGTGCTAGACATGGATTGTAAGAGATCCCTCCTTGAGTACCAATCAGAGGAACATTAGGGTACTCCCCGCATCGGTCAATAATAGCTATCTCATCCAAACCTCTGCAAGTCCAAATGATGTCTTTATCGGTGAGAGACATTAACCTGTGAGCCCAACCTCTTCCTTCTTGGTTCTTCAGTACGAACTTAGGGAGGTGCGAAATAAACCACCTCACCAACAAAGGGATACAACACCATAGGGTTCCTCGTCTTCGGGTAGTACGGGCATGAAGTTGTTGCAAGATGTCACCCAAGAGAGTGGGCACAGGATTCTGAGACATAAAGATCCTAATGGAAGTGACATTGATGAAGTTGTCGGGATTAGGAAACAGGACTAACCCATAGATTAGGAGAGCCAGGATGTCTTCATATGCCCTAAAGTCCAGGTCATTCCAGAAATTGTTAGCTTTGCCAATTAGGAACTTGGCCAAGAAACCCTTAACTCCGCTTCTAGTTACCCAGTTGTCTGTTACCTCTTGATGGGTCAAAGGAAGAGCTGCAGCCACATCCTCAAGCCTGAGGGTCTTTTCCCAACCAGTAAAGGGAGTCTGATCCAACATAGGGATACCAAGCAGATTAGAGAACTCTTCCAGGGTAGGGACCAGCTGGAAGTCTTGAAAGGTGAAGCACTGGTACTGAGGGTCATAGAACTGGGTCAGAACACTCATCAACTGTTGATCCCGCTTTGCAGTGACTAAACTGAGAAGAGAACCATGCCTCTGAATGAAGGAAGTGGTGTTTGGAATTCTGCTAACCAATTCATCAAGCAACTCAGGTGAACGAACAAAGTTGAACCGGATAGTATTCCTTCGCACAGGCATCATAATGTCCTACAAAACAGAGCAAAGATGAAACCCTCTTGTCTTTGAAATGGTCAGTTCTTATGCAGGATGCATGCAATGCTCATGATGCTATGATGTTATGATAAAGCACACCACATACAGATACAAAGGCAAACATAGTAAGGCACACAAGTCACACAAGGCAAGCCCCTAAAGTTTAGGCCAGCATGAGGTCTAGGTACTACCCTCTTTCAGTTTGTTGGTTCATACCTGTCCTAATCAAAAGTAACCGGGTTCTTAGAGGATCCCAATATCATTGACTACCCTCAATCGGTCATAACTCCAGCATCGCAATCTTTTCTTGCGGCCAGAACCATCACGAGAGTTTAGCCTCAATGGGCGTAGCATACTGCTACAATTCTAAAGGCCAAGTTGTGTCAATTAAGGTTCTAAGGTTGTTGGTGCTTAATGACTCCTTAGAAGACCCATATTCTCCTCGTTGCGACACAAGGGATATCGGTACAGACTAAGGTGCCACACCAACGTAGCCACTGCTTCACCTGTGTCGGTCTACGCCGGACAGGTCCCTTACAGCTTATGCTACCTAAACAGGGTATTCCCAGATCCGAGTTAGGATCTATGTATCTCCGATGCAACCCACAATAGTAAAGCAAGCAAAACAATACAAGTGAAAGCACAGTTATGACCTAGCCCTAAGGTACACCTCACTTTAAGTTTGTTCCCCAGCAGAGTCGCCAGTTCTGTGATCGGTGGATCTGGAACTGACTGTTTAACGCTGGTTCGCGAAATGTCGCGGAAGCAAGAGTCGCCACCGTCTTTTATTTTCTCCAAATGGAAAGGACAAAAGCACAGAAAAATTCCTTTAAAGAGATTGCTCTCGGTTCGGGAGGTAGGTTATAGAAAGGGAAGGTATTAGCACCCTTTCTATCCATGGTTATCCATGGGCTCTTAGATACTTGCTCAATGTGTTTTCAAAATTGTTTGCTTTTCAATGTGGGTTTAAAAAAGTTTCTTTGAAAAATTTCAGTTCGACTCGTACGTCAGAGTGTGTGAAAAATTTGCTTTGAAAGCTTTTGAAAATGTGTTGGTGTGAAAAGTCTTTTTGAGTTTGTTTTGAGATTAGAGCAAGTATCCTTGAGAACCTACCTACCCTAAGGAATTCGTCTGTGTAAAATTCCTTAAAAGTAGTGCCATCCCACCATTGAGAGGTAGGTAGCACCACCGTTGGAGGTGTTCGGGTCAATTCGAGTTTAGGGACATGGTGATCACCGGAGCAATAGGAAGACACCTTAGAAGCTACCCTCATGCCAGGTTCCCGGATCATGAGGACTTACTAAGACATCCTCTACTCGACGATCACCTTTCGAGGCAAGGCAACAGTGAGGCGTACCCTAGGGGTGGTGTGTGCGATTTGTGTGTCGTTTTCATTGATATTTGTCTTGTCATATGATTGGTGTCCTACGCTTGATTTTATTTTAAGTCCATACATTCTTTCATGCTTATTTAACAGTTAATATTTGCGAGGAAAATAAATATAAACTATTACAAATGGCGCGGGTCCACATCGCCAAAAATAAACCGGACCCGATTCGACGGAAAATAAATAAAGCAAATTAAAAGTGCGAGAAATAAAATCGTTACAACGCTTTGGAAGAATTACATAATTATAATAAGCGAAATAAGGTAAATATGCGCAATTAAATAATTAAAAACAAGACTAGGGCGTTGGACCCTTTTGCAACAATTTTTAAAGTTAATGAATTAATTAATTAGAATTAATGTAGAATTAAAAATTAAAGTCAAATATTTTTGGTATTTTGTATTTTTTAGGATTTAAGGAGAAAAAAGAATTAATTAAAATTAAAATGGAATGTTAAACCTAATTCTAATTATTTTTAAGTTATTAAGAAAAATATTGAATTTTGACCTAATTTAAATCTAATTATTTTTATGCATTTTTTAATTTATGAAAATAAATAAAATAATATTATGATAAAAAGGAAAAATTAAAAGGAATGGAAATTGTCAACTAAACCTAATTCTACCTTTTTTAGATTTATTAAAAAGAATTAAACTTGCGAAAATCCTAATTAAAACTAAATAATTACATGTTAATTTATTTACAAGAAAATAATCACAATAAAAATATTTATTATTTTTGGTCTTTTCTGATTTTTTAATGAGGTTTTTATATTTTTGTAGAAAAACAATTAATTAATTAAAACAATAAAAATAAATAACATAATAATTAAAAAAAATAAAATATGAAAAGAAAAAGCAAACCAGGGGGGGTTCGGGCCCCAAAGTGAGGTGTGATTGTGAATGCTGGCCCAATAAGCAATGGCCCTTTTTGACTTTTGCATGGCAGCGTACAACAATATTGACTCACGTTCATAGTGCTCTCCCAATCTTCGCCCTTGGCTTGATCTTATGGGACGCGTGGCTGCTGATTCTTTGAGGATACATGGTACGTTTTCATCTTGGACGCTGCATGGGAACACAATTGGCAAAATAATATAGGAAACAAGACAGACCTGGGATCGAACCCAGGTCATTCACGTTGCAAACCACCACGTGCGCCACTGAACCACTGCATATGCTTTTGTTATATAATAATTAGTAAATATTATAAAAGAAAAGAAAACGTTAATGAATTAAAACGCGCGAAAATTTAAAAGATCCAACCAATGCTTGCCAACACATCATCTTCCTCATTGTTTTTATTTTTTCTGAAACAAAAGCCTATGGAAACGTTTTTGCACGCATGGCCTTAGGCTAGCTTCAAGAAAATAGCGACTAGCGCTATGATATCAATAAATTGATCGCGAGGGTCCAGATCTCCTCGTCTTGATGAGCTGGTTTGAATGGTCATACTTTCATGGGCTAATTTTTCCTTATTGCTAAAGCCCTAAATTACAGTCCTGCAAAACCCTAGAAATCGCGCATGGTGGAATCGAATATAACGTGCAATAATTCAATCAAAGGCATTGGTTAGTTTCGAAACATCACACTGAACAAGAATCCACAAATAAAAATGCAAAAGGATGCGTGAATTATGATGTACGATTTCAAAAATTTTGTGACACAATTTGAATATAATCTACCAATTCTTGGAGCTTTGGTTGTTGTTTGTGATTGGCACACGTTCAGAGAACCACAATGAAGCTATTGGTATGGAAATTAAGGCTTGAATCCACCTCTAACCACGTTTTCAGAATTGAGTTTTTATGGAAAATTTTCAAGTTTTGTCAATGGTTTCCTGCGCAGCTTAGAGTCTAATGCCATTAGGTTTGTGATTCTGAATATGTAGTAAAGCTTTTAGGTCAACAAAATTGAATAATATCCATGGCATTCAATGATTTGCATATTTGATTTTCTAAGAATCTTTTTCAATCTTTTTCATGTGCAATTTTGTTCAATCAGCTCAAATCAAACCAAAACTTGCCTAATTAGCATGTGCACGAAATATTGAGTCTAGAATGTGTACAAAAAGATTTTTTAGGTCAAAGTAGATATTTTTCACATATTTAAATAATTTAAATGAATTAATATTAATATAAATTCAAATAAATAAATAAAAAATGAGAAAATACTTCCCTTTGGGCCAAGTGGTCGTGCATAGGCTTGGAATGATGAATCATGGAAGAAAAATGGGCCCATTAGCAAATTTAGGTCATTTGAACCATTGTTGACTTTTCAAAATATCCAAAAATTTCCCAACTTCCACAAGGCATAACTTGCTCAATTTTTAAGCTTTTCACATGTTCTTGGACATTTTGGAAAGGACTTTGAGTCCTCTAACCAATGCCTTTGGTCCCATGTCATTTTGATTTACCAATCTCAAGTTATGGTCTTTGACTTAAAGTCCCTTTTTGTTGACTTTTGAAAATGACCTATAATGTTGAAATTGATAACTTTTTGTGAGAGCATTTCTTGGACTTGGAATATGAAGATGAGTTGTAGGAAATGTCTTTCTCTTCAAAATGAGCTTTGGATGGAATTTTTCTGATAATCCATGTGAAAGTTATGCCCTGGTCAATTTCAGTTGACTTTTTCAACTGTCCAAATATAGTAACTTTTGCATCTTTGATAATTTCTGAGCCAAATTTTGAGAATCATGATCAAGCATTGATCAAATGATGTTTGTGGCTTCAAAATGATATGTTGACCAAAAATTTGAACTTTTGACTGTCAAATGACCATTTTGCCCCTACAGTTGACTGTAGTGCAATCTAGGGTTTTGACTGTGCAATCTTGAGCTGAATGCCTTGAAACTTGATATGAGGATACTTGACCATCTTTGTAGGCATATGAGACTTGATTGGGCCTTTGAAAACTTCCTTTTCTTGATCAGAACACAAACCCTAGTTTTGACTGTATAGGAGACAGTTGAACTGTATAACCCTTGGGGAATTTTGTGACTTGACTTGGCAATTTTTGAAGAATATGGGAGGGCAAATTTTGGGGTGCAACACAGACCATCAATGGGTTGATATCTTCACTAAACCCCTTTCTGAAGATAGGTTCAATTTCATTCTGAAACATCTCAGCATGAAAATCTGCCCAGAGTGAAAATGTTTTAATTCCATATATTTATCTTCAGAATGTATTTGTTTTACTGTGAACTTCTGATCAATCTCTTTTCAGAAAGATAGAACATGCAGATTGCATCAGATGCTAGTCTTAAAGATCTGAGAGTCTAAGCTCAAGGATAGACATGCTGATCACTACATCAAACAAGTGTCATCCAATCATCAGCATATCTCTGAAGCAGAACGCGTGCACGGTTCTGAGAAGGCAAAACGCTGATTGGGTGCATTGAGACACATGTCTGGTAACCGTTTTTAAGTATCTTTCTCAAATCCCCCAAAATCAGCAAGCATTAAATGAAAGTAATCATGTTTTTAAAACGTAATCATGACTTTATTTCTCTTTCTTGAAAACGTTTACAATTTCAAAATATTCTGAAGCCTATTTAAGCACGTTAACCTCTCACTTTAATCTTTTACAGTTTCTCATTATTTCTCAAGTATTCTCTGCATTTTTCTGTGTTCATCTCTCTCAAACCCATTTTCTCAGTTTTTCTCAAAATCCTTAAGTGTGAACATGGCAACCTCCAGCAGTGCTTCTGCAGGTTCTCAGAAGAAAGCATCATCTGAACAGTATCAAGTGCCATTCAGAACACTCCTCACTCCTGTGAAGAATCTTGAAGTGTTATCTGAATTGATCATTGATTTTGGAAGTCTGAAGGAAAACGGTTTTGATTTAACAGAAGAAGTTAGGGCACAGAAATGGGAAAGGTATTTTGACAGGTTGGTTGGACCAACATTTCCAATGTTAGTCAAGGAGTTCTGGATTCATGCAACTGCTTCAACGCATCAAGTCACCTCCTACATTATGGGGAAGAAGATTGTGATCACTGAGGATCACATAGCAAGGTTAATTGGTTACAGTGGCGGTGGCGTCCGCTGTATTTATATGGCTGAGAGATGTGCTGACGTGGGCGTCATAGCAGAAAGGATTTTCACCCATGGGGTGCCCAGCAGCAAGATCAGAGATCTGAAAGATCACCACAGAGTTTGGGCGAAGATAATTCTGGGGTGTTTTAATCATAGGAAGCCAACTAGTTCTCCTGATTACATAAATGTAGATCAGCAGTTTCTGATCTATTTTATCAATCAGAAGGTAAAAATCAACTTGGCTCATCTTCTGTTTAATCACCTCAGAACAAGCGTGAAGGAAACCAGGGAAGAAGAAAGAACAAAGAGGGATTGGATACCCTTTGGAAGGTTGATATCAGATATTCTGACTGAGAATAGGCTGATAGAGCACCTGATAGAAGCTCAAGAGTTAAGCACCATTGAACCAACGGTTGGGAAGCCTCTGAATGTGAAGAACTTGAAGAAAATGAAGTTGATAGAGAATATCAAAAAGGAACCCATCGCTACTCCTATTGCTGATATCACCAGCAGAAGAGTCCCACTGAGTGACTTTCCTTTATTTTCTGAGATAGAATCCAAACCAGTGGTGGTTCTCAGATATCTGGACGCGTGCAAAGCTGATGGTACATATCCCAATCTAAATATCAAAGATCTGCACCAAGCTCAACTAGAAGTGACACTGAAGAAGACGAAGAAAAGGAAGGCACCTTCAGAAGGATCATCCCAGCAGACACCCAAGAAAAGAGGTAATTTATCTGCTGCTTCTGTTTTAAATTCTTCTACTATTCCAGCATCAATCCCATCTCCAACCTCTCATAGAATCTCAATCCCCATCCCAACAATAGATGAAACTGAACCAGAAGATGACCCTTCTGAGGCACTACAACTGAGAAGACCCCGAACCAAACATCCCAAACCAACAATCTCAACAACATCAGCAATTGACAAAGTGCTGTCTGACATTGATCAACACACCTCTGATCACTCCTCCAATAATTCAAACTCTGAACCACAAATTGTCCAATCTCCACAACCAGAACAACCTCTCTCACCCATTCCAGAAGAACCTCTTATCCCTGAACAACCAGAAATTCCAACAACTTCTCCACAACCAGCAATTCCTTCTCCCTCTCCTCAACCAGAAATTCATCCACCATCACCTCAATCTGAGTTTCATCATTCTGAAACTCCAACTCCTCCACCTTCTGAACCTCATTCACCTCAATCACCTCAACCATCACCTCCGGAAATCCAGCTGCCATGTGGAACAACAGTCACAATGGCCCAGCTGCCATCCTCGCCTGAAACCACACCACCAAATACTCCCAAAACCACAAACAGTCCAATCATAATTTCCGACTCCCCCACTCCATCTCCAAAACAAACAGCTCCCAAGCAAACCACCGAAAACCCCAGCAGAACCTTCATAGATTTAACAATCCTTGACCGTCTGGCTGATATGAAAATAAAATAGCCATTCCAAAACCAAAACAACCAGATGTTGGCTCTGGTATTATGAATTTTGAAACAGGTTTGCAGTAGTGGATTGCTTCTCTGAAGCAAGTCTGTCCTGGAATGATTGACCCAGCTGCCTCTGACCAGCTCTAGTCACAATTCATAATTTGGGTACGTGCTGAAGCCCTCAAGTTGCAGGATATCAACTATGAGCAGGCACAACAGAACTTCAGCAAGCTGCTGAAGGAAGTTGAAAGTCACCTGCCACAGGAAGACGTGCTCCCTCTGGATAGTGAGCCATGGTCTGAGAAACAGCCAGCTTCAAAGGTGCAACCAGAAGAAGACAAGACTATTCAAGCTGAAGCAAGTCAAGTAGAAGATGTTGCAGAAAGCTCTCAGAAGCTCCCTGCTTCTGATGTTTCTCAAGATGTCTTGGACAGGCATACTCTGGAAGAGCTGAAGCTGAATGACTTTCGTCTGCAGCAAAGGATGGATGAAAATGACCAGAAGATGAAAGAAAGGATGGATGTGCAGGATAGCAAGATAGACACAGTTGTCAGCATGGTGCACAAGCAGAATGAGACTGCTGATCAGATCAAACCCATGCTGGAGAACCTGTTCACACGCCTACCTCCCCAACCTTAGTTTTTCATTCATGTCATTTTCATGTTTTCTTTGATTATTTGTTGTACCGTTTTGTTTGATTCTGAACTTTTTAATATGACAAGTTTTTCCGCTCTAAATGTTTTAGCACATCACTTACACTTTTCGATTGCTGACAAAAAGGGGGAGAACAAGAATGATATTTTAAATAATAACGGATTACTAAGACAGAAAATCTCAAACATTCTAACTCTGATATACTTGAATATGTTTTCTGTTTTTGCTTAAGTCTACAGGTACGAGAATGCTCCATGATACTCTGAAGACTAAAGCTCTGATACTCTGACCCAAAGCAAAGCTCTGATAGAAAAGCTCTGATACGCTGATCTGAAGCTCTGCTCTGATATGCTGATCTAAAGCTTCTGATAGTCAAAACTCTGAGATTCTGATGTTCAAAGAATGGCAATAAAAATCTGATCCTGAAGAACTCTTGGAATTAAAAAGGGAAGCAATAAATTCAGGGGGAGTATCTCTCAACTCTGATATCTCTTTATCCCTTATCTTTGATAACCTCTTACTCTGATACATCTTTTCATTTAGTTATCTCTGATACTCTTTTCACGTTATTTTCAATTAAAAATATCTAGTTTTTGTCATCATCAAAAAGGGGGAGATTGTTAGAACAAAGTTTGAATCTACTACCCTAAGTTTAAGTTTTGATGATAACAAAATGAAAGGATATATTAATTATGTGATTCATGTATGAACTATTTGCTACTTAAAATATTACGTTCTGCTTTGCAGAAACTCTGATAGGTATCAGCAAGAGCACACTTAATCAGCATCAGAATATTGGTTTTTAACACCAGAATCAGAAGAATAACTCACGCGTATGCTGAAGCTTGATGAACAGAACTGCGCTCAACACTCTGATAAAGACAACAACAGTTCATCAGCAGCTAAGCAGAGTCAGAATGAAGCCAATCCAGAACATGCTTTAAGTAGCAACGGTATTGTGCATTGAAAGCGTATTATTACCAACGGCATCATTCCAGACAAGATCTGCTCAATAAGGAAAGTTTGTTATTAGCATTGAATCAAGATTATTGCTCCAACGTTCAACAATCTCAGTGCTATATAAACAAGACTATGAAGATTGAATTGGCTAATGCTCTCCAACATATTACACGCCTAAAAGCTAATCATAATCTTCCTTCTCTCAGTTTGCTAAACGCTACATATCTCCTTACTCAATCATTGTTTAGCAATCTAGTTTCATAAGCTTAATTTGTGTAACATCACAGTTGTGATACAGTTTTGTAGAAAACATTCACACACCTAGTTTTATATTCTTTGTAAGAAAGTGTTTCCTTGACAAACCGGATTGTGGTTTGCATCAAGAAGGCTTTAGCAGTTGTTAAAGCAGATTGTAATATTCAGTTGAATATAGTGGATTAAGACCTCGTTGGAGAGAGGCGAAATCACCTTGACGGGTGGACTGGAGTAGTTTGAGATCAAACGAACCAGGATAAAAATATCTTGTTCATTGCATTAAGTTTCAGTTTTACAATTCAACCCCCCCCCCCCTTCTTGTGTTTTTCACTTCTTCAGGGTTGCTGCTGGAGAGTGCGGGACGTTGAATTCTTCGTTTCCGCTGGAGATATTGAATGAAGATGATTGTGAGAATAAATTGGCGAGAGAATAACTCTGCTGGAGAATATACTGGCGAGGAAATGACTTTGTGGGGAAAAGAGATACTCTGCTAGAAGATCTGTTGATTTTGGAGGAATAACCTCAGTTGGGGATGAATTATCATTGCTGGCGATGATGCACTCCGTTGGGAATTGAGTTTCTGTTTGTAAAAGGAATGAACTCCACTGGGGATGATTTTCCAGTGGCGACTTCACTGGGGATAATCTTTTAGACTCTACTGGGGATAATCCTCCAGACTCCACTGAGGATAACTCTCCAAACTCCACTGGGGATAATTCTCCAAACTCCACTGGGGATAATTTTCTAGTGCTGATGATAGTTAAACTCTGCTTGGGGAGAATCTTGCCAACTCATTCATGGTTGCGAGCCTTAGCTGGAGAGAGTGGTGTCCTGTTAGGGACCGCTAATATCACAGTATTTTTCTTACTCTGCGGGGAGTGAATGTACCTTCAATCATTTTCTCCAACTAGGTCTATCCCTATACCTGGTGGATAGAGCAACAGTATGGTTTGGACATTTCTTATTTGCCCCTGTTTCTGATATTACGAGTAATCGTCTTTTGTTTCACGTGTGAATATTTATGAGCAGCAATTAATGTCAAATGCATATATCAAAATGAAACATTGGACGTTCTTGCGAAACAAAACAGAAAAAAGAAAACAATTTGAAATTTCTTTGTGAAAATGAATTGTATTGATTTTGAAGTTGGCCTGTAAATAGGAGTTTTTTGTACAAGAGGTTGACGTCTTAGTAAGAGAACGCCATCGAACAATAGAATTTATACATTTTGTGAAAAACAAAGAAAAAACGGCTATGTGAACAATCCCACTGGGTTCCAACTCTGCTATTGCCTTTATATCCTCGAGCATCTCATCACTTTGCTACTTGGTTGAAGGTAGATCAGATTGATTAGCATCGTCCAAGCTTGATAGTCGATACTGAAGTCTGATTGCAAGGTGATCCAATGAGGCATAGTGTTACGCTTCAATCCCTAATTTTTGCCTGGACCGCCCTTTTAGGTTTTCAGTCCACCGAGATACCCTTTTTTGCCCAAGCCGCCTTTTCAGGTTTTTGACTTACCGGGTGTACAGATTTTTTCATTTTCATCCCTTATTTTTGCCCGAACCCTTTTGGTTCGTCGGGAAGCCCTTACTTTTGCCTAGGCCAGTCAACCTAGCGGGTCTTTGATTATGCGTAGTATTTTTTTTGCTATGTCTGCATTGACGGGGTGAGGAAGGTCGTCACCATCCATGGTGGTTAGAATCATAGCGCCTCCTAAGAAAATATTCTTAACCACAAATGGCCCTTCATACGTAGGGGTCCATTTTCCCCTGGGATCACCTTGTGGTAGTATGATGTGTTTGATCACCAGATCCCCGACTTGATACTCTTGTCGTCTAACTTTCTTGTTAAATGCCTTAATCATCCGCTTTTGATACGTCTGACCATAACGAATGGAAGTAAGTCTCTTTTCGTCGGTTAAGTTCAGCTGATCAAGTCGAGTCTGGATCCAATCATCCTCGCTCAAACCTATATCCTTCATAATTCGAAGAGAGGGTATCTGGACTTCAACGGGTAAGGCTGCTTCCATGCCATACACCAAAGAGTAGGGTGTTTCCCCTGTTGAAGTCCATGCTGAAGTACGGTACGCATGAAGAGCAAACGGTAACATCTTGTGCCAATCTTTGTATGTCACTGTCATCTTCTGCACAATCTTCTTGATGTTCTTATTAGCCGCTTCAACAGCCCCATTCATCTTCGGCCTGTAAGGAGAAGAGTTGTGATGCTGTATTTTGAACTGCTTGCAGATCTCGGTGATCATCGTATTGTTGAGATTTGTACTGTTGTCCATAATGATCCTCTCTGGTACACCGTATCGACAGATCAGATTATGCCGAATAAACCGTGCCACGACATTCTTGGTCACTGTAGCAAAGGAAGCTGCCTCAACCCATTTCGTAAAATAATCAATTACTACCAAGATAAAACGATTCTCGTTGGACGCAGTAGGTCTGATCTCACCAATCATATCGATGCCCCACATTGCGAAGGGCCAAGGAGTTGTCAAGATGTCCAGAGGAACTGGAGGTATGTGCACCTTATCAGCATAGACTTGGCACTTATGACAGGTCCGAGAATGCTGATAACAGTCGGCTTCCATAGTAGACCAATAATATCCTGCCCGTAGGATCTTCTTCGCCATGGTATGTCCACTGGAATGAGTCCCGAAAGTACCTTCATGTAACTTTACCATAATTCTTTCTGCCTCGTTCTTATCCACACAACGCAGTAAGGTTGAATCATGGTTACGCTTGTAAAGGATACCATTACTGATGAAGAACTTCGCAACGAACCTCCTCAGAAACTTCTTATCATTAACAGATGCACCCTCTGTATACTCTTGAGCCTCAAGATACCTCTTTACCTCATGAAACCAGGGTTTATCTGCTACCTCTTCAGTCTCAATGTCACAGAAATGTGCGGGTTTGTCCAATCTCTCAATGGTAAACTGGGGAGCTTCATTGTCCCACCTGACCTTGAACATAGAAGACATAGTAGCTAGTGCGTCCGCTAACTGATTCTCCTCTCTGGGGAAATGTTCAAAGGTTATCTCCTCAAAATGTGGAAGCAACATCAATACATACTCTTTGTAAGGAATAAGATTTGGGTGTTTCGTATCCCACTCGCCTTTGATCTGACTGATCACGAGAGCGGAATCTCCGAACACACTCAAAAACTTAATCCTTAGGTCAATAGTTGCTCGAAGGCCCATAATGCACGCTTCATACTCCTCCATGTTTTAGGTGCAGTTAAAACATAATCGGGCAGTGAACGGAGTATGAGAGCCTTCAGGAGATATAATCACGGCGCCAATGCCATTACCCAAAGCGTTTGAAGCTCCATCAAAATACAAAGACCATCGAGATCCCTCCTCAGGTCCTTCATCTGGTCCAGGTGTTTCGCAGTCAGTCACCCACTTGATGCTCTCATCCAGAAACTCGAAATTCATAGACTGGTAATCATCCACGGCCTGATGCGCCAAATGATCGGCCAAAAAACTCCTCTTGATTACTTTTTGGGTTGTGTATTGGATGTCGTACTCAGTCAAGATCATCTTCCATCTTGCTATTCTTCCGGACAAAGCGGGCTTTTCGAAGATATACTTGATTGGATCCATCTTTGATATCAATAGAGTAGTGTGAGTCAGCATATACTGTCTCAACCGGCGAGTAGCCCAGGCCAAAGCGCAACAAGTTTTCTCAAGCAGTGAGTACCGGGTCTCACAGTCGGTAAACTTTTTGCTAAGGTAGTAAATAGAATGCTCTTTTCGGCCAGACTCGTCATGCTGCCCCAGCACACACCCCATCGAATTGTCGAGTACTGTCAAGTATAAGATAAAAAGGTCTCCCTTCAACTAGAGGCATCAGAATAGGAGGCTCCTGGAGATATTCCTTGATCCTTTCGAAAGCGGCCTGACATTCATCATTCCATCTTACCACTTGATCTTTCTTCAATAGCTTGAAGATTGGCTCACAAGTAGCAGTCAGGTGTGAGATGAATCGGGAAATGTAATTCAGACGTCCCAGAAAGCCTCTGACTTCTTTTTCTGTTTGGGGAGCAGGCATTTCCTGTATAGCCTTCACCTTTGCGGGTTCCACTTGAATACCTTTATCACTAACGACGAAGCCCAATAGCTTACCAGACCTTACTCCAAAGGTGCACTTGTTCGGGTTTAACCTCAGCTTATACATCTTCAACCTGTCAAATAGCTTATGGAGATGGTCGAGGTGTTCTTCTTCAGTTTGGGACCTTGCAATCATGTCTTCAACGTATACCTCAATATCATGATGAATCATGTCATGGAACAAGGCGACCATGGCGCGCTGATACGTTGCTCCAGCATTCTTCAATCCGAACGGCATGACTTTGTAGAAAAAAGTTCCCCACTGTGTAACGAAGGTTGTCTTCTCCATGCCCTCGGGAGCCATTTTAATCTGATTGTAACCATAAAAACCATCCATAAAGGAGAAGATCTTATGCTGCGCGGTGTTATCAACCAAAACATCGATGTGAGGCAGAGGGAAATCATCCTTGGGGCTTGCCCTGTTCAGATCACTATAGTCAACACACATTTGAACCTTACCATCTTTCTTCGGCACCGGAACCACGTTGGCAACCCACTGTGGGTAAGAAGTAACTGCTAGAAAACCGGCATCAAATTGTTTCATAAGCTCAGCTTTGATTTTCTCAGACATCTCGGGGCGCATTCGGCGAACTTTCTACTTTACTGAAGGACAGTCTTCTTTGGTTGGCAGGCGGTGTACCACAATATTAGTATCCAACCCAGGAATATCTTCATAAGACCAAGCAAAGATCTCAACATAGTCATGCAGCATTTGGATCAATCGTTGCTTGACGCTAGACTCCACATTTGCACCAATCTTAACCTCTTTCTTGTCTTCTTCCGTATCCAGATTCACTGATTCTACCGGCTCTTCATGGGGTTGTATGGCCCTCTCTTCCTGTAGTAACAGTCTATCAAGTTCCCTAGGCACTTCACAATCATCCTCACCTTCATCCTCGGCTTGGTTGATCGGACTTTCGAAGTCATAATTGGCAGTAGCAGAGTTGTTATCAGTGGGAATCCAGAGTGGATGTGGACCTACATCATGATATGTGAGTGTGTGTAAGACTATAGCTGTTTTAATAAAGTGCAAGATAGAAAAACAAGGAGTGCAAAATTTGTAATGCAAGAGAACTTCCAATGCTTTATTGATGATATATGGAAATGACAAACATTAAGCCCTCACAAACAGAGCCACGGCGCCTCGGGCAAGGCACCGGGCCATAAAATTTTAAATTGTCTGTTACAAATCTCAAAAACAAAAGTCTATTACTGTGTAATAAAAGAAATGGGCACGAAGTCCTTTGCCGTCCAATTTCTTAATCCGTCGTCGGTAGTCGGGTAAATCCAGCTGTCAAACTCAGACTCTTCATCATCATCTTCAATTGCATTCACTTCCGGATTACTGATACGCAGGGGAGGTCTTCCAATCTGCGCACGCCGAACAGCCCTTTGAGCTTCTGCAGTAAAACCCAAACCAAACTTGTCAGTCTTATGTGAAAATTCAGGGAGTTGGCCCCAATTCACACACCCACCTTTTTCAATAACAGCCCGGGCATCCTTGAGGGAAGCCATCTTCATTGGAGGATCTTCAGCAACAGTTTCAGTCGACGCCAGAGTCTGGGGGACTTCTTCAAAGTTCTGACACGGGGTTTCAATGAACTTCCCGTCCATCTCCACATACCGAAAAGAGTTAAGGTGGCTCACCATGTGTGATCGGTGGATCTGGAACTGACTGTTTAACGCTGGTTCGCGAAATGTCGCGGAAGCAAGAGTCGCCACCGTCTTTTATTTTCTCCAAATGGAAAGGACAAAAGCACAGAAAAATTCCTTAAAGAGATTGCTCTCGGTTCGGGAGGTAGATTATAGAAAGGGAAGGTGTTAGCACCCTTTCTATCCATGGTTATCCATGGGCTCTTAGATACTCGCTCATTTGTGTTTTCAAAAATGGTTTGTTTGCTTTTCAATGTGGGTTTAAAAAGTTTCTTTGAAAAATTTCAGATCGACTCGTACGTCAGAGTGTTTGAAAAATTTGCTTTGAAAGCTTTTGAAAATGTGTTGGTGAAAAGATTTTGATTTTTGTTTTGAAATTAGAGCAAGTATCCTTGAGAACCTACCTACCCTAAGGAATTCGTCTGTGTAAAAGTCCTTTAAAGTAGTGCCATCCCACCATTGAGAGGTAGGCAGCACCACCGTTGGAGGTGTTCGGGTCAATTCGATATTCGGGACGTGGTGATCACCGGAGCAATGGGAAGACACCTTAGAAGCTACCCTCATGCCAGGTTCCCGGATCATGAGGACTTACTAAGACGTCCTCTACTCGACGACCACCTTTCGAAAGGCAACAGTGAGGCGTACCCTAAGGGTGGTGTGTGCGATTCGTGTGTCATGTTTCATTTATTTGTCTTGTCATGTTTGTCGTGTTCTACGCTTGATTTTAATTAGACATTCATTCTTTCATGCTTGATTAACAGTTAAATATTTTACGAGGAAATAAATCTAAACTATTACAAATGGCGCGGGTCCACATCGCCAAAATTAAACCGGACCCGATTTAGCGGAAAAATAAATAATGCGAAGAAATAACGGTGCGAGAAATTTAGATTACATGGCTTTGGGATATTTACAAAATTATAATGAGCGATAATAAAATAAATGCGAGAAATAAAGAAATTAATAAAATTAGGGCGTTGGACCCTTTTTGCAAATAATTAAAAGTTAATGAGAATTAAAAATTAAATGATTAAATTGTTTTTGGTATTTTGTATTTTTTAGATTTAATGAAAAAAGAAATTAATTAAAATTAAATTAAGAAGCAAACCCTAATTCTAATATTTTTTAATTATTAAGAAAGAATTAAAATAAGATCTAAATTAACCTAAAATTTATGTACAATTTAAATAGAAAAATAAACAAGTAAATAATTATTATTATTCTAAAAAGGGGAAAAATATTAAAAGGAATAAAAAAATAGCAATTAACCTAATTCTACTTTGTTGGATTTTTATTAAAAAAGAGATTAAAAGTAAAACCTAATTAACTAAATATTGACATATCAATTTATTTATAAAAATAATTATTATAAAATAAATATTAGGTTTTTGTGTATTTTCTGATTTTTTAATGTTTTATTTATTTTATAGAAAAAAAATAAGTTAATTAAAGCAATCAAATAAATCATACAATAATTAAAATAGAAAAAATAAAATAAAGAAAGCAAACCAGAGTGGGGGTGCTGTCCCCAAAACTGGAGGTGTAAACTGGAGAGGCCTGGCCCAATAAGCTGGAATTTCCTTGACTTTCTGGGTCATATGCAATGCGTTGACTGGTGCTAGCATGTTCTCTTAATTTAAGCCTTTGATCTGATCATGTTGGACGCGTGTGTGGCTGATTTGTGAGGATGCATAGTATGCTGGGACATGAGCGCTGCATAGAATCAAGTATTGAAAAATAACATGGCAAATATGCAAGACCTGGGACTTGAACCCAGGTCTTCAAAGTCACATGCCTTAGTCCCTGCCAGCTGAGCTACGCCAATTCATTTAACATATAATATATCATAAATAATATAAAAGAAAAATAATGCTAACTGATGAAACACGCGCGAATTTCAAATTGTCCAGTGGTTGATGGACACGTCTTCATCTCCTTCCCCACCCTGTAAAACAAAACTCAAGGGGAACGGTTTTTCCAGCGTGGTCTTAAGGTGGATTTGAGAAAATAGCGAATAGCTTTCTAGGCATCATAAATTGTTCGCGAGGGTATAGGTCTCTTCGTCTTGAGGTGCTGAGTTCAGTCATGGCATCTATGAGTCCTAATTTTCCTTATATGCAAAAGCCCTAAATCAAGAACCTGCAAACCCTAATATTCGACAATGGCATAATCGTGTACGTGACTCAAAAACTCAATCAAACGCTGCAGTTAGTTCAGAAACATCAATAGAAACATGAATTAATGGACAAAATGCTGTAAAAACATGTAAATCATGATGCACGAGTTTGGAATTTTCTTGGTTCAGTCAAGGTTCTTCATACCAATTCAAGGTGTTTTTGTCGTGGTTATTGATTGAGAAACACTCAGTGATGCCTCAGAATGCTATTGAAACAAAAATCCAAGCTTGAATCGTCCTCTATCCTTGAATTCAGTATTGAGTTTTTATGAGAAAATTCAAGAATGCTATGCTTGCTTATGCGCAGCTTTTTCAGTCTTCTGCATTAGGGTTGTGATGTAGTACTTGTATGGAATGGTTTTAGGTCAAAAGTTTGAACAAAATCTCAAGCATTCATGGATTTCAATATTTGATTCTTTGAAAATCTTTTTCAATCTTTTTCATGTTGTTTTTGTTCAATCATGATCCAATCTTATCACAACTTACCCTAATCATTTAAGCACGAAATATTGAGTTTATAATGTGCATAAAAAGATTTTTAGGTTAAGGTTTATATTTTTCATGAATTAAAATCATTTAAATGAATATAAATTAATATTAATTCAAATAAATAATTAAAAAATATGAGAATACTTCCCTTTGGGCCTAGTGGTCGTGCATAGGCTTGGCATGAAGAAGTTTGGAAGAAAATTGGGCCCATTTGCATTTTTAGGCCTTTTGCATCAAAGTTGACTTTCAAAAATTTCCAAAAATTTCCCAACTTCCACAAGGCATAACTTGGTCAATTTTTAAGCTTTTCACATGTTCTTGGACATTTTGGAAAGGTCTTTGAGTCCTTTAACCAATGCCTTTGGTCCCATGTCATTTTGATTTACCAATCTCAAGTTATGGCCTTTGACTTAAAGTCACTTTTTGTTGACTTTTGAAAATGACCTATAATGTTGAAATTGATAACTTTTTGTGAGAGCATTTCTTGGACTTAGAACATGAAGATGAATTGTAGGAAATGTCTTTCTCTTCAAAATGAGCTTTGGATGGGATTTTTCTGATAATCCATGTGAAAGTTATGCCTTGGTCAATTTCAGTTGACTTTTTCAGCTGTCCAAATATAGCAACTTTTGCATCTTTGATGATTTCTGAGCCAAATTTTGAGAATCATGATCAAGCATTGATCAAATGATGTTTGTGGCTTCAAAATGATATGTTGACCAAAAATTTGAACTTTTGACTGTCAAATGACCATTTTGCCCCTACAGTTGACTGTAGTGCAATCTAGGGTTTTGACTGTGCAATTTTGAGCTGAATACCTTGAAACTTGACATGAGGATGCTTGACCACATTTGTAGGCATATGGGACTTGATTGGGCCTTTGAAAAGTTCATTTGCTTGACCAGAACTCAAACCCTAGTTTGACTGTATAGGAGACAGTTGAGCTGCACAACCCTGGGGGAATTTTGTAACCTTGACTTTGACAATTCTTGATGAATATGGGAGGGCAAATTTTGGGGTACAACAGTTGCCCCTGTTCAATCTTCTTAGACCTGAGGATGCAGATTGGCTGACGTGCCTTTCGTAATCCGAGGGTAGAAGATGATTGGACACTAGAGTGCCCAGAAATTTGCGCTCACATAGTGACGGTGATGGTGATGGTGAGAGAATGGGCTTATAGATGCCATTTGGATGTTGCTTGGATAAGGTGATGGGCTTATAGATGCCATCTGGACGTTGATTGAGTAGGAGATTCTTTAGCGAGAACCTGCATACCTGCAAAACAGAAAAATGAGTACCTGACACGTCGCAGGAGCTGATTTTTGATGCTTGATATAGATGTGTCCTGACTGATTACAGGAGCTGGGTCTGGAGCTTCAAACGTTGATGAATGAACCAGGGATGGTTACTGCCTTAGCATGAATGGTAAGAGAATCCTGAATGATCTCAACCTCAACAACGCTCGTTGAGAAAATCTTGGTGAGGATTACCATCTTCATAGTGTCAGGAAGAGAACCAAAGGACATTACAATCTCAAAGGGAGTTACCTCACTCACGTTGGAGAGGGAACTATAGGAAATTATAATCTGAAAGGAGATATCACCTCACGCTCATGCCGGAGAGGGAAACATCTGAAGAAGGAATTACCACCTCACACGCCGTTGGAGAGGGGACCATAAGAGAATATCGCCTCACGCTCATGCCGGAGAGGGGAACATCTGAAAAAGGAATTACCACCTCACACGCCGTTGGAGAGGGGACCATAAGAGAATATCGCCTCACGCTCATGCCGGAGAGGGAAACATCTGAAGAAGGAATTACCACCTCACGCTCACCGTCGGAGAGGGGACCACAAAAGACTATCACCTCACGCTCATCGTCGGAGAGGAAAACATCTTGAAAAAGGAATTACCACCTCACGCTCACCGCCGGAGAGGGGACCATAAAAGACTATCACCTCACGCTCATGCCGGAGAGGGGAACATCTGAAAAAGGAATTACCACCTCACGCTCACCGTCGGAGAGGGGACCACAAAAGACTATCACCTCACGCTCATCGTCGGAGAGGAAAACATCTTGAAAAAGGAATTACCACCTCACGCTCACCGCCGGAGAGGGGACCATAAAAGACTATCACCTCACGCTCATGCCGGAGAGGGGAACATCTGAAGAAGGGATTACTACCTCACACGCCGTTGGAGAGGGAACCATAACTTCTACTGAGTCTTTATCAGAAAAATCTGTTTGGAGTCGATTTAACTGGACTAGAGAAATCCTTGAAATATGTTTGAGAATTTCAATTGCATCTTTCCTGAAAGGTAAAGGTCAGTTATATGCAATGCATGATATGGATCAAGCAATGATGTTCTCAACATAAATGAGACTTGTATGATGCAATACGTTATGCATGCTACAATGATGTATGTGATGATTCGTGTATGTTTTCGTCTAGGAAAATAAATCCTTGACGGGTGCCTGGAAGCCATATCCTGGGCTGATGTTGAGGAAGAGATTGTGCTTCCGCTGTGGATGATTGTTGCAAGAATACCGATAGGAGAAGATAACTCCGTTGAGGAATAAACTTGGCAAATGAAATAATTCTGCGGGAGAAAAGATACTCTAGCGATCATGCTGGGGAGTGTTACTCTGTGGGGATAGCGATGCTTTGCTGGGTTGATGAAGATAACTCCGCTGGGGATATCCTTGTTGTCGGAAGTGTTGATAGACTTCGCTGGGGGTAGGAAGATATTTTGCCGAAGACGCTCTTTCCGTGGTTTCTGGCTGAGGATAACCCAGTTATATCCTGTTAAGAAAATAACTCTTTAACTAAAGCCGGGCGACGCGTTCGTGCTCTGCAAGGGGTAAACTTCCAGAATCTACTGGGGATAAGCTTATTGTTTGGGGATATGAATTCCAACTTTCCTGGGGAAACTGGATTGGACTCTTCTGGGGGAGGTTTGAATTGCAGGGAAGTGATTCTTTTGAATATTGGGATACCGCCGGGGAACAATCTTTAGACCAAGACTGCCGGGGATGCTTGTTAAGAATGCATGCTGCTGGGGAGGTATTGAGATCTACAGGAGGATACCCAATTTCCTTGATATTTGATGACTTTGCTTAGAGAAGAATGTATTGACTTGTTGAACCACTCTCTGGGGAATTAAGATACACTTGGCCGTGTTCTTTAGCTGAACCTACCTTGGTACCTTGGAGGATAGAACAATTAGACTGCTCAGACAACTCCTTATTGCCCCTGTTTCTAGTGTCACCTGCAATGAATTCCTTTGTTTCGTATGCAAATATTTATGAGTTAGCAAATTATTGTCAATGCATACATCACAAATTGAACCTTGGACGTTCTTCGCAAAACAAAACAGAAAAGAAAAACACTTGGGCACGTTTAATTGAAAATATATTTTTATTGATTCTTGAATGGCCTGAATAGGCGTTTTGTATACAAGAGGCTGACGTCCTAGTAAGAGGTACGTCGCCGATCAAAAGAATTTATACAAGTTTTGTACAAATGAAAATAAAACAGCTGTGTGAAAGATGAGTGATTCACTGGGTTTCAACTCTGCTATTGCTTTTATAACTCCGAGCGTCTCATCACTTGATGACCTTGGTTGAAGGTGAAGCTGACTGATCGATGCCGTCTGAACTCGATGTAGATACCGGATTCTGGATGCAAAGTGATCAATGAGACATAGTTTTACGCTTTATCCCTTATTTTTGCCTGGACCGCCCTTTCGAGTTTTCAGTCCACCGGGATACCCTTTTTTGCCCAAGCCGCCTTTTCAGGTTTTCGACTTGCCGGGTGTACAGATTTTTTTTCATTTTCATCCCTACATTTTGCCCGAACCCTTTTGGTTCGACGGGAAGCCCTAATTTTTGCCTAGGCATGTCAGCCTAGCGGGTCTTTTTCATGCGTAGTATTTTTTAACTATGTCTGCATTGGCGGGGTGAGGAAGGTCGTCACCATCCATGTTGGTTAAGATCATTGCTCCTCCTGAGAACACATGCTTAACCACAAATGGCCCTTCGTACGTAGGGGTCCATTTGCCCCTTGGATCACTCTGAGGAAGGATGATTCTTTTGATAACCAGATCCCCAACTTGATATTCCTGTGGTCTGACCTTCTTGTTAAATGCCCTGATCATCCGTTTCTGATACGTCTGACCATGACAGATAGCAGCAAGTCGCTTTTCGTCAATGAGATTGAGTTGGTCAAGTCGTGTCTGGATCCAGTCATCTTCATTCAGGTTTGCATCCTTCATTATCCGGAGAGAGGGAATTTGCACTTCGATCGGCAAGACTGCCTCCATACCATAAACCAGAGAGAAAGGAGTTGCCCCGGTTGACGTCCTTGCTGAGGTACGATACCCATGCAGAGCGAACGGTAACATCTCGTGCCAATCTTTGTACGTTACTGTCATTTTTTGCACGATCTTCTTGATGTTCTTGTTAGCTGCTTCTACAGCCCCATTCATCTTCGGTCTGTAAGGAGAAGAATTATGGTGCTGTATCTTGAATTGTTCGCAAAGCTCAGCAATCATCTTATTGTTCAGATTGGTACCGTTGTCTGTAATTATTCGCTCAGGGACGCCGTATCGACATATCAGATTGTGCCGAATAAACCGTGCCACAACAGTCTTGGTCACTGTAGCATAGGATGCTGCTTCAACCCACTTTGTAAAATAGTCGATCGCCACTAGGATGAAACGATGTCCATTGGATGCTGTAGGTCTTATCTCGCCGATCATGTCTATGCCCCACATTGCAAATGGCCAAGGCGCAGTCAGAACATTCAGGGGAACCGGAGGAACATGCACCTTATCTGCGTAGATCTGGCACTTGTGGCATGTCCTAGAGTGTTGGTAGCAGTCAGCTTCCATGGTGGACCAATAATATCCTGCCCGTAGGATCTTTTTAGCCATAGTATGTCCACTGGAATGCGTACCAAAGGTCCCTTCATGTAACTCTTCCATGATTCTTTCTGCTTCAATTTTGTCCACACAACGCAGTAAGGTTGAATCATGGTTTCTCTTGTACAAGATGCCGTTGCTTAGGAAGAACTTGGCTGCGAACCTCCTCAGGAATTTCTTATCGTTGACAGAGGCACCTTCAGGGTATTCCTGAGCTTCCAGATATCTCTTCACTTCGTGGTACCAAGGCTTCTCAGTTACCAATTCAGTTTCGATATCACAACAGTATGCCGGTTCGTCCAGTTTCCAAATGGTAATCTGGGGAGCTTCATTATCCCATTTAACCTTGAACATTGAAGACATTGTAGCTAACGCGTCCGCTAACTGATTCTCTTCTCTTGGAAAATGCTCAAAGGTTATCTCTGTGAAGTGGGGAATCATGGTCAACACACATTCTTTGTAAGGAATCAAGTTTGGATGTTTCGTATCCCACTCTCCGTTGATCTGATTGATCACAAGGGCGGAATCTCCGAAGACACTGAGGAACTTGATCCGTAAGTCGATCGCAGCTTGAAGACCCATGATACACGCCTCATACTCCGCCATGTTGTTGGTACAGTTGAAACACAGCCGGGCAGTGAGTGGAGTATGAGTACCTTGTGGAGATATGATAATGGCGCCGATACCATTTCCCAAAGCATTGGAAGCCCCGTCAAAGTGCATAGACCATCGGGATCCTGGTTCAGGTCCTTCATCCGGCCCAGGCACTTCACAATCAGTCACAATCATGATACTTTCATCCGGAAACTCGAAGTTCATTGATTGGTAGTCATCTACAGCTTGATGAGCTAAGTGGTCTGCCAATACACTTCCCTTGATGGCTTTCTGGGTTGTGTACTGAATGTCGTATTCCGTCAAGATCATTTGCCATCTTGCAATTCTCCCAGACAGAGCAGGCTTTTCGAATATGTATTTTATCGGATCCATCTTTGAGATCAACAAGGTAGTGTGAGTCAGCATATACTGTCTCAGCCGGCGAGCCGCCCATACCAAAGCGCAGCAAGTTTTCTCAAGCAGTGAGTATCGGGTCTCACAGTCGGTAAACTTTTTGCTAAGGTAATAAATGGCATGCTCTTTTCGGCCAGACTCGTCATGCTGCCCCAGCACGCACCCCATTGAGTTGTCTAGTACTGTCAGATATAGGATCAGAGGTCTCCCTTCAACCGGTGGCATGAGGATGGGTGGTTCTTGGAGATACTCTTTGATTTTGTCGAAAGCAGCCTGACATTCATCGTTCCAACGTACTACCTGATCTTTCTTCAGCAGCTTGAAGATTGGCTCACAGGTAGCAGTCAAATGAGATATGAATCGGGCGATGTAATTCAGGCGTCCTAAAAAGCCTCTGACCTCCTTCTCTGTTTTAGGAACTGGCATCTCTTGAATAGCTTTGACCTTAGCAGGGTCCACTTGAATACCTTTATCACTGACCACGAAGCCTAGCAACTTCCCAGATCTTACCCCGAAGGTGCACTTGTTCGGGTTCAATCTTAGCTTGTACAGTTTCAACCGGTCAAACAACTTCTGCAGATGATCTAGATGCTCTTCTTCAGTCTGGGACCTAGCAATCATGTCGTCCACATACACTTCGATCTCATGATGGATCATATCATGAAACAAGGCAACCATGGCACGCTGGTAGGTTGCCCCAGCATTCTTTAATCCGAACGGCATGACCTTGTAACAGAAGGTGCCCCACTGAGTAACAAATGTAGTCTTCTCCATGTCTTCAGGTGCCATCTTGATCTGATTGTAGCCTGAAAAGCCATCCATGAAAGAGAATACCTTGTGCTGAGCTGTATTATCAACGAGGACATCAATGTGAGGTAAAGGGAAGTCATCCTTGGGGCTGGCCCTGTTTAGATCCCTGTAATCAACGCACATTCTGACCTTGCCGTCCTTTTTAGGTACCGGCACCACATTAGCAACCCACTGAGGGTAAGAAGTCACTGCAAGGAACCCGGCATCAAACTGTTTCATGACCTCGGCTTTAATCTTTTCTGACATCTCTGGACGCATCCGACGAACCTTTTGTTTAACTGGAGGGCAGTCTTCCCTAGTCGGCAAATGATGGACGACAATATCGGTATCCAACCCTGGCATGTCTTCGTAAGACCAGGCAAAGATTTCCATATAGTCATGTAACATCTTGGTTAACCGTTGCTTCACGCTGAGCTCTAGGTTAGCACCAATCTTTACCTCTTTTCTGTCTGCCTCAGTACCCAGGTTTATAGTTTCCACTGGCTCTTCATGGGGTTGAATTGCCCTCTCTTCCTGAAGCAACAGTCTTGCAAGCTCGCCAGGCACTTCGCAATCATCTTCACCTTCGTCTTCGGCTAAGTTGATCGGATTTTCGAAGTCATAATTGGCATTAGCAGGGCTGTTATCAGTGAGATCCAGAGTGGATTGGAACCTGTATGAGTGAGTGTGTGTGTAAATACAGCTGTTTTGAAAATTATGTAAAGGAAATGAAAGATAAAAAAGGAACACAATATTTGCAATGCGAAAAAGTCCAAGATTTTCATTCATGATGTATAAAATGACAGTTCATATGCCCTCACAAATAGAACCACGGTGCCTCGGGTAAGACACCGGGCCATAGAGTTTATCATTGTTTATTACAGAAATAACGAAACAAAGAAATTTATTACTTAGTGTCAAAAGAAACAGAGAGATTGTCCTTGGCGCTCCAATTGTTAAGTCCACCATCAGCAGCCGGGTAAATCCAGCTATCGAACTCAGCTTCATCAACTTCCTCTTCATCACCAATAGCATTAACCCCGTGAGCCGGTAGGGGAGCTGTCACCACGTTGGGTTTATCAGACGCCTCGAACTGTACCTCCTTAGCGTCAATGAGGTCCTGCAGCTTGTTCCTTAGTGCCCAACAGTCATCAGTGGCATGCCCCGGGCTGTCTGAATGGTAAGCACAACGGGCATTCGGGTTGTACTTAGGAGAGGTAGTGTTTGAGAACTTTGGCGCCTCCTTAACAGTCACCAAATTGGTGGATAGTAACTGTGGCAGGATTTGCGACAGGGTCATGCTTAACCGAGTGAACTCTCTCCGAGGTCTATCAGCCCTTTGAGGATTGTTTGGCCGGGGAGCGGCAGCAGGCGTAGCAATCATGACCGCACTGACAGATTGGCGGCGATCAGGTCTTTCTGATTTCCTGGAGCCATACACGGCACTAGACTCCTTTTTAAACGGCTTCTTTTCTGACCCAGATGATGATGCAGCCTTTGCAATCTTCCCAGACTTCAACCCAGCTTCAATTCTCTCTCCCGTTAAGATCAAATCAGTGAAACCAGCAGAAGAATTCCCAATGAGATGATTAAAGAACGGCCCAGATAGGGTCCCCAGGAACATGTCCACTAACTCTCGATCAGTCAAAGGTGGCTGCACCCTGCCAGCCAAGTCTCTCCACTTTTGCGCGTACTCTTTAAAACCTTCACTTACGCCCAACGACATACCCTGGAGTTGGGTACGCGTGGGGGCAAGGTCGGCATTATACTGATACTGCTTGTAGAAAGCAGTAGCCAGCTCCTCCCAGTTACGAACTTTGGTCCCATCCAGCTGATAGAACCATTCGAGATGAGTCCCTGAAAGACTCTCCTGGAAGAAGTGGATCCATAGATTTTTGTCCGCAGAGTACGGCTGAATCTTTCGCACATAGGACCTCAAATGCAGCTTGGGACAGGATGCCCCATCATACTTGGAGAAGGTGGGAGCTTTGAATTTATGTGGGATAACCACACCAGTCGACAAACCCAGATCTCCGAAATCCAGCCCAGGTGTCTGTTGCACTTCCATAGCCTTCAACCTGTCCTCCAGTTGTTTGTACTTGTTGTCTTCAGGAGGATACTGTTCCTCATCAAAATCTGTCTCGTTGTCGGAGACTACTGGAGTAGGAACCTTGACTTCTGCCTGAGAAGGACTCCTGCCAACAGAAGAACCAGCCTCTTCCTGATGCAGAGTATTACCCAACCTTCGGCCCGAGTTGAACAGGACAGTTCTTCTCTTCTTCTTCTTTTTTAGGAGCATAGTCTTCAATTCTTCTTGGCCTTTAGCTAGACCCATGATCATTTCTTGAAACTGCGCATTCTGCGCCTGGAGAGCCTTGATTGAAGCCTCAGTTGATTCAGATCCGGAATTCATGATGCTGAAATAAACAGCGAAGAACTGTAAGCAACCTGAAAAGGGAAAAACCTGCTATGCACATGATGTATGAAATGCGTATGCAATGCATTCAAGGGTTCGCAAGTTCAAATTTGTTGTAGACAAGAAAAGAACACACGTTATCATTAATGAAATCATTGTTTAATACATCAAGGCCTCATAGGCAAAAGTACAAAAATCAAGTCAATCCCAAAATACACTGCGCATCCTCTTCGGAGCTATGTAGGTGTTGAGGTTCCTCTCCTCGTGCAGCAGACGGGTGAGCTCCAAGACTTTCTTTTCACTGGCATGCAGATTAGTCTCCAAAGAATTCCTTTCCTCCTTAAGCTGAATCCAGCTCTTCTGCATCTCTTCCCAGGATGTGGGCATATCAGGGTGCTGAATAACATGAGACACTTCCCCTTCCAAGACAAGCTCTTTGATTACTGGAAGCATGTGAGGATAAGGCATCACTAACTTCTGAGAACGGGCGCGTACCCATTTGAGATAGGGCTCCAAAGGGATGGAGTTCCTGTGCCCCAGTGTCTTGCTGTTTATCCTACTGGGCATCCTCCAGGCTCTGATAAATTTCTGACGAAGTCCTTGAGTATCACTGTCGAAGTCAAAAACTATGTCGGGAATTAACATGTCATGAGGACCATCCCTCCGAGCATAACCAAACTGTCTCCAAGCCAGGCATGGGCTATAAGTAATACCTCCTCTGATTCCAAGTAAAGGAACATTAGGGTACTCCCCACAACGATCAACGATAGTGACATCTCCTCTGGATCTAGGGCACCAATGTATATCTGCATGTGTAAGAGTCATCAACCGTTGTGACCATCTCAAACCCCGCTCATTCTTCAGGACTGATTGGGGAAGGTGCGAAATAAACCACCTTCCCAGGAGAGGAGTGCAACACATAAGGACACCTCTTTTTCTCATGGTTCGAGTGTAACATGAGTGAAGGATGTCCCCCAGCAATGTAGGTATAGGGTTCCTGGACATAAAGATCTGAACGGCACTGATATCAATAAGCTGATCTGGATTAGGGAATAGTACCAAACCATAAACAAGAAGGGCTACCACTTCTTCAAAAGCTTGCAAGTCAAGAGAGTTCCAACATTCAAGGGCTTTCTCAAACAGAAACTTGGCTAAGAACCCTTTGACACCACTTCTAACTTCCCAATGTCCCTTGAGGTCAGATGACTGTAGGTGCAAGGCTTTAGCAATCTCTTCGAGCTTAGGTTCCTTTTCTGTGCCGTTGAAAGGCAGCTGATCAAGGATAGGGATCTTTAGGAGCCGGGAGAACTCCTCCAATGTAGGTACCAACTGATAGTCCAAGAAGGTAAAGCAATGATGCAGAGGATCAAAGAATTGGAACAAGACCTTTATCATATCTTCCTCAATGTTGGTGTTGACCAAGCTGATGAGACTTCCATGCCTGTCACTGAATGAGGAGTTCTCGGGAATCCTGGATATAAGCTCCTTAAGCTGAGGAGGGATCCTTACAAGATTGACCTGAATTGTCTTTCTACGAGCAGTTTCCATGTCCTACAAAACAAGAACAAAGATGAAAATTCGAACCCCTGAAATGGTTAGTCAATGCATATGATGCGAGATGATGTCATGATGCTATGATTAAACACAACACAGATATTTACAAAGACGAACATGTAGGGCAAACAAGGCACACAAGACAAGCCCTTAAGGTTTAAGGCCAGCATGGGGTCTGGGTAGTACCCTCTTGAGTTAGTGGGTTCATACCTGTCCTAATCAAAGTAACCGGGTTCTAAGGTTCCCAATATCATGGGGTTGCTTTCATTGTTCATCGTTTCGATTTAGCCACTGAACTGGCGACCGAAATATTCCAGGAAAGCAACCCTCAATTGAGCGTAGTATCGAGTATCCACCAACCTCGGACTGCACCAAAGTCAGTGATCTCACTACCCTAAAGAGGCCAAGATAGTTCAATTAAGGTTCCTAAGGTCTGTTGATGCTTCACGACACCACGCGGAGGCCCCGTACTCTCCTTGACTGAACTCAAGGGTTACCGGTACACACCAAAGTGCCACATCAACGTAGCAGACTGTTTCAACCGTGTCGGTATACCCCGCACAGTTCCCTCACAGCCTTGTTGCTACTTTCTAAGAAAGGTATCCCCCAGATCCGGGTGTAGGACCTATAGAACTCCCAAGCAACCCACAATTTAAAGCACACAAGGAAAACAATTGAAAACATAGTTATAAGCTAGCCCTAAGGTAAACCTCACTTTAAGTTTAAGGATCCCCAGCAGAGTCGCCAGTTCTGTGATCGGTGGATCTGGAACTGACTGTTTAACGCTGGTTCGCGAAATGTCGCGGAAGCAAGAGTCGCCACCGTCTTTTATTTTCTCCAAATGGAAAGGACAAAAGCACAGAAAAATTCCTTAAAGAGATTGCTCTCGGTTCGGGAGGTAGATTATAGAAAGGGAAGGTGTTAGCACCCTTTCTATCCATGGTTATCCATGGGCTCTTAGATACTCGCTCATTTGTGTTTTCAAAAATGGTTTGTTTGCTTTTCAATGTGGGTTTAAAAAGTTTCTTTGAAAAATTTCAGATCGACTCGTACGTCAGAGTGTTTGAAAAATTTGCTTTGAAAGCTTTTGAAAATGTGTTGGTGAAAAGATTTTGATTTTGTTTTGAAATTAGAGCAAGTATCCTTGAGAACCTACCTACCCTAAGGAATTCGTCTGTGTAAAAGTCCTTTAAAGTAGTGCCATCCCACCATTGAGAGGTAGGCAGCACCACCGTTGGAGGTGTTCGGGTCAATTCGATATTCGGGACGTGGTGATCACCGGAGCAATGGGAAGACACCTTAGAAGCTACCCTCATGCCAGGTTCCCGGATCATGAGGACTTACTAAGACGTCCTCTACTCGACGACCACCTTTCGAAAGGCAACAGTGAGGCGTACCCTAAGGGTGGTGTGTGCGATTCGTGTGTCATGTTTCATTTATTTGTCTTGTCATGTTTGTCGTGTTCTACGCTTGATTTTAATTAGACATTCATTCTTTCATGCTTGATTAACAGTTAAATATTTTACGAGGAAATAAATCTAAACTATTACAAATGGCGCGGGTCCACATCGCCAAAATTAAACCGGACCCGATTTAGCGGAAAAATAAATAATGCGAAGAAATAACGGTGCGAGAAATTTAGATTACATGGCTTTGGGATATTTACAAAATTATAATGAGCGATAATAAAATAAATGCGAGAAATAAAGAAATTAATAAAATTAGGGCGTTGGACCCTTTTTGCAAATAATTAAAAGTTAATGAGAATTAAAAATTAAATGATTAAATTGTTTTTGGTATTTTGTATTTTTTAGATTTAATGAAAAAAGAAATTAATTAAAATTAAATTAAGAAGCAAACCCTAATTCTAATATTTTTTAATTATTAAGAAAGAATTAAAATAAGATCTAAATTAACCTAAAATTTATGTACAATTTAAATAGAAAAATAAACAAGTAAATAATTATTATTATTCTAAAAAGGGGAAAAATATTAAAAGGAATAAAAAAATAGCAATTAACCTAATTCTACTTTGTTGGATTTTTATTAAAAAAGAGATTAAAAGTAAAACCTAATTAACTAAATATTGACATATCAATTTATTTATAAAAATAATTATTATAAAATAAATATTAGGTTTTTGTGTATTTTCTGATTTTTTAATGTTTTATTTATTTTATAGAAAAAAAATAAGTTAATTAAAGCAATCAAATAAATCATACAATAATTAAAATAGAAAAAATAAAATAAAGAAAGCAAACCAGAGTGGGGGTGCTGTCCCCAAAACTGGAGGTGTAAACTGGAGAGGCCTGGCCCAATAAGCTGGAATTTCCTTGACTTTCTGGGTCATATGCAATGCGTTGACTGGTGCTAGCATGTTCTCTTAATTTAAGCCTTTGATCTGATCATGTTGGACGCGTGTGTGGCTGATTTGTGAGGATGCATAGTATGCTGGGACATGAGCGCTGCATAGAATCAAGTATTGAAAAATAACATGGCAAATATGCAAGACCTGGGACTTGAACCCAGGTCTTCAAAGTCACATGCCTTAGTCCCTGCCAGCTGAGCTACGCCAATTCATTTAACATATAATATATCATAAATAATATAAAAGAAAAATAATGCTAACTGATGAAACACGCGCGAATTTCAAATTGTCCAGTGGTTGATGGACACGTCTTCATCTCCTTCCCCACCCTGTAAAACAAAACTCAAGGGGAACGGTTTTTCCAGCGTGGTCTTAAGGTGGATTTGAGAAAATAGCGAATAGCTTTCTAGGCATCATAAATTGTTCGCGAGGGTATAGGTCTCTTCGTCTTGAGGTGCTGAGTTCAGTCATGGCATCTATGAGTCCTAATTTTCCTTATATGCAAAAGCCCTAAATCAAGAACCTGCAAACCCTAATATTCGACAATGGCATAATCGTGTACGTGACTCAAAAACTCAATCAAACGCTGCAGTTAGTTCAGAAACATCAATAGAAACATGAATTAATGGACAAAATGCTGTAAAAACATGTAAATCATGATGCACGAGTTTGGAATTTTCTTGGTTCAGTCAAGGTTCTTCATACCAATTCAAGGTGTTTTTGTCGTGGTTATTGATTGAGAAACACTCAGTGATGCCTCAGAATGCTATTGAAACAAAAATCCAAGCTTGAATCGTCCTCTATCCTTGAATTCAGTATTGAGTTTTTATGAGAAAATTCAAGAATGCTATGCTTGCTTATGCGCAGCTTTTTCAGTCTTCTGCATTAGGGTTGTGATGTAGTACTTGTATGGAATGGTTTTAGGTCAAAAGTTTGAACAAAATCTCAAGCATTCATGGATTTCAATATTTGATTCTTTGAAAATCTTTTTCAATCTTTTTCATGTTGTTTTTGTTCAATCATGATCCAATCTTATCACAACTTACCCTAATCATTTAAGCACGAAATATTGAGTTTATAATGTGCATAAAAAGATTTTTAGGTTAAGGTTTATATTTTTCATGAATTAAAATCATTTAAATGAATATAAATTAATATTAATTCAAATAAATAATTAAAAAATATGAGAATACTTCCCTTTGGGCCTAGTGGTCGTGCATAGGCTTGGCATGAAGAAGTTTGGAAGAAAATTGGGCCCATTTGCATTTTTAGGCCTTTTGCATCAAAGTTGACTTTCAAAAATTTCCAAAAATTTCCCAACTTCCACAAGGCATAACTTGGTCAATTTTTAAGCTTTTCACATGTTCTTGGACATTTTGGAAAGGTCTTTGAGTCCTTTAACCAATGCCTTTGGTCCCATGTCATTTTGATTTACCAATCTCAAGTTATGGCCTTTGACTTAAAGTCACTTTTTGTTGACTTTTGAAAATGACCTATAATGTTGAAATTGATAACTTTTTGTGAGAGCATTTCTTGGACTTGGAACATGAAGATGAATTGTAGGAAATGTCTTTCTCTTCAAAATGAGCTTTGGATGGGATTTTTCTGATAATCCATGTGAAAGTTATGCCTTGGTCAATTTCAGTTGACTTTTTCAGCTGTCCAAATATAGCAACTTTTGCATCTTTGATGATTTCTGAGCCAAATTTTGAGAATCATGATCAAGCATTGATCAAATGATGTTTGTGGCTTCAAAATGATATGTTGACCAAAAATTTGAACTTTTGACTGTCAAATGACCATTTTGCCCCTACAGTTGACTGTAGTGCAATCTAGGGTTTTGACTGTGCAATTTTGAGCTGAATACCTTGAAACTTGACATGAGGATGCTTGACCACATTTGTAGGCATATGGGACTTGATTGGGCCTTTGAAAAGTTCATTTGCTTGACCAGAACTCAAACCCTAGTTTGACTGTATAGGAGACAGTTGAGCTGCACAACCCTGGGGGAATTTTGTAACCTTGACTTTGACAATTCTTGATGAATATGGGAGGGCAAATTTTGGGGTACAACACCATGTACTCCTCTTCTCCTTGTACTGTAACAATTTTCCCCTTCACTAGATATTTTAACATCTGATGGAGCGTGGAAGTCACTGCCCCAACTTTATGAATCCACGGGCGACCTAGCAAGCAAGAATAAGATGGTCGGATGTCCATCACATGGAATATAGATACGAAATTATGGGAGCCAACTTTAACAGGGACATCCACCTCCCTGTGTACCATCCTTTTGGACTCATCAAAGGCCCTAACCACAATATTACTCAGTTTAAGAACCAACCCTTCACAGTCTAATCGGTCTAACGCTTTCTTGGGTAAAACATTTAACGAGAACCAAGTATCTACCAGCGCGTGGGCTAGAGTAGTGCCCCTGCACTCGATTGAAACATGCAGAACGTCATTGTGATTCTTTCCTTTGGCAGTCAGATCTGCGTCGGAGAAACCCAACCCGTTGTCAGCTGTGAAATTAGCCACACAGTCTTTGAATTGATCAGTAGATGTTTCCTGCGGCACATGCGCAGTTTTAAGGAAAGCAATTAAAGCCTTTGCATGGGCTTCTGAGCACAACAATAAAGATAGCATGGAGATCTTCGACGGGGTTTGCCCCAGCTATTCGACTATGTTGTAGTCGCTTTTCTTAATGATCTTTAGAATTTCCTATATCTCCTGTCTACAAGTCTCTACAATAATCTTCTTTGGTGCCTCCGTCCGGGAAGGCTCACCAGTGATCTCTTTGCCCCGAGCGTCAGATGACTCGGCGACAGGGGTAATGGTTGGAACATGAACAGGGACAGTAGCAGATGTACTGGAAGGTGGAGTAGCAACAGGTTTTCGAACAGTTAATGGGGAAATCTCAGGAGAGAAAAGTCTTCTTCTTCGGGTGACCTTGCTAGACCCGACAATATTGCTGACATCAGTATCAGCCTCTTCAACCTTCAAGTCTTGTTTAATCCCATGATAATACACATCGGCCCTATAGTGCCACGGGACAGCCTTATCTGAAGTGTACGGGATAGGACCAGGGATAGTTATGATCAATGGAGCAACTCTTGTAACGGGTGTAATCCTAACAGGATTTCTCGAGGAATCCTTGGAAGGATTGGCGGAAATGGTTATTATAGAAACATCTTCAACAGGAATCAATGGAACCAAAGTTTTCTCTAACATGATTTCTTTGTTATCCATCAGGCGTTGAACACCTGACTTCAATAAATGGCAACCAGTAGGTAGGATGGAACATAGGTGGCAACCTTCACCACAGCCCAGAAATAAACCGGCCAACAATAGGTTCTTCTTTACTGTCATCAACGGAGTAGACACGTCTTCCAGAGGTTATGAATGAATCATCATCCACAGCATTTACTCCATGCTTGGGCATAGGAGCAGTCATGACATTAGGCTTTTCTGGTGCGTCAAATTCAATCTCTTTAGCTTCAATCAAATCTTGCACCTTATTCCTCAAGGCCCAACAGTTATTTGTATCATGTCATGGGCTATCAGAGTGATAAGCACAGCGGGCGTTTGGATTATACAACGGTGATGTAGTACTGGGATTCTTCGGAGCCTCCCTCAGAGTTATCAAGTTGGTCTTCAACAATTGCGGCAGAATTTAAGATAAAGTCATACTGAGCCGAGTATACTGCCTTTGCGGTCTCTCTACTCTTTGCTTATTGTTGCGTTGTGGGGCAACAGTAGGTCTTGATATTACTACTGCATTAACTGCTTGGCGGCGTTCAGGTCGGTTTTGGCTCCTCGAGCTGTAAAGTGCACTAGCTTCTCTTCTGAAAGGCTTATTTTCTGTACTTGATGAAGCACCTTTCTGTATCTTGCCAGTTTTAATACCGGCTTCAACTCTCTCCCCAGTCAAAATCAGTTCAGTAAATCCTGACGATGAACTACCGATCAAATGATTGAAATATGGACCAGACAAAGTCCCAAGAAACATATCCACCAACTCCCTATTAGACAGAGGGGTTGGACTCTTCCAGCAAGATCTCTCCATTTCTGAGCATAGTCCTTAAAGCCTTCACTTGTACCCATAGACATACCCTGAAGTTGAGTACGCGTGGGAGCAAGGTCGGCATTATACTGGTATTGTTTATAAAAAGCGGCAGCAAGGTCCTCCCAGTTGTGGACGTTAGCTCCTTCCAGTTGATAGAACCATTCAAGTTGATTCCCTGACAGACTATCTTGAAGGAAATGAACCCACAGGTTCCTATCAGCAGTATAGGGTTGAATCTTTCTGACATACGAGCGGAGGTGTAGCTTCGGGCAAGATACTCCATCATACTTAGCAAAGACAGGAGCTTTAAACTTGTGTGGGATCACCATCCCAGATGCTAGACCTAAATCTCCGAAGTCCAACCCAGGTATCTTCTGGATCTCCATTTCACTCAGTCGGTCTTCAAGTTGCTTATACCTATCCTCAGCAGGAGGATACTGGTCTTCATCAAAATCAGTGTCATTATCGGAAACCACAGGACTAGGCCCCTTTCTTTCCTCTTGATTCTCTCCCCCTCTAGATGAATGGGACAAATCAGTTTCCTATCGCAAATTGTTCCCGAATCTGCGACCCATATTCAGGAGGACCACCTTCTTCTTCTTCTTATTATTCTCTTTCAAGATGAGAGACTTCAAATCTTGCTACCCTTTGGCCAAATTCAAAAACATCTCCTGGAACTGAGCATTCTGAGCCTGAAGAGCCTTGATGGCTTGATGAGTTGGTGTTTTAGAAGACATGATTACTGAAATAAACAGCGAAGAAGATGAGAAACCTGTAATGGTACCTGTGATGATGGTGCATGAGGATGGAATGCGTATGAAATGATTTCGAAGACTTTGGGAGATTCAAATTTGTAAACCAAAATAAAACACACTTTATTAGATTAAACTGGTAACAATGTTTAACAAATGCCTTTAAGGCGTTTACAAAAGAAATAACTGAAAATAAATCTAAAACAGAAATTAGAAGTCTCATGGTCTCTTTCCCTTCGTGCTGACATAATCGTTGATGGTCCTTTCGTTCTCAAACTGCCTTGTAAGCCTCAAGATCTTCCTCTCCTGCTCATGATACTTTTCTCTGTAGGTATCCCTTTCTTCCTTTAGCTGGATCCAAGATCTCTTCAATGCCCCAAGATCAGTAGGCATGTATGGATAGAGGACCGTATAAGGAACACCTTCTTCATTAGTATGCTCTATGATCACCGGAAAAACAGCTTCATAAGGCATCCACAACTTTTGAGCACGGGCTCGAACCCACTGGAGATATGGTTGCACCGGGAGAGAAGTCTTCAGTCCTAGCTCATGTGGGTCAGACTTGTTCACCATGCCCCAGGCTCGTATAAACCTGCGGCGATGTCCCTCAACATCCCCCTTGTAGTCAAAGACAATGTCTGTAAGCAGCAGCTCAAGGGGACCATCTCTCCGAGCGCGTCCAAATTGTCGTAAATCCAAACAAGGATTGTAGGTTATACACCCTCGAATTCCAAGAAACGGAACATTAAGGTATTCCCCTCATCGATCAATGACAGCTACTCTTTCCATATGTTTAGAACTCCAAAGGATGTCCGTATGAGCAAGGGACATGATTCTATAAGCCCAACCTACACCTTCCTCATTCTTCAATACAGACTTGGGGAGGTGCGAAATAAACCACCTCGCCAGCAGCGGTGTACAACACATGAGAGTTCCCATTCTCCGCACAGTACGGGTATAGAGAGCATGTAGAATATCCCCTAGAAGAGTAGGCACTGGGTTACGAGACATGAAGATCTTGATCGTGTTCACATCTATGAAAGAATCTGGATTTGGGAAAAGAACCAAGGCTTAGATGAGGAGATCCAAGATGTCTTCAAATGCTTGAAAATCCAAGTTATCCCAGAACAGTTGAGCTTGATCGATCAAAAACTTAGCCAAGAAACCTTTAACCCCACTCTGAGTCTCCCAATTAGACACTATATCAGCCTTTGTCAAGTGTAAAGCTAAAGCAATGTCCTCAGGTCTAGGAACCTTCTCCAAACCTGTGAAGGGTGTTTGCTCAAGGATAGATATGCCTAGTAAATCAGAAAACTCCTCCGAAGTAGGGACTAGCTGATAATCTGGGAAGGTGAAATAATGATGCAATGGATCAAAGAACTGGAATAACACACTCATCATTTGCTCATTCCAACTTTGAAGTGGCCAAGCTAAGGAGGTGACCATGTCTTCTAACAAATGAAGAAGTATCAGGAACCTTTGAGACTAACTCTCTGAGCTGAGCAGGGATTTGCACGAAGTTGACTCGAATGGTATTTCTGCGCATAGAAGTCATAATCTGCAAAACAGAACAAAGATGAATCCCCTCGGTCTTTGAAATGGTTAGTCTAATGAAATATGCATGCGATGTCATGATGCATGATGTCATGATAAAACACACAACAGGTATCACAGATAACAAACATGGTAAAGGCAAACAAGTCACACAAGAGCCCTTAAATTTCAGGTTGGCATGGAGTTTAGGTACTACCCTCTTGCAGTTTAGTTGGTTCAACATGTCCTAATAATAGTAACCGGGTTCTAGAGGTTCTCAATATTACTGACCATCCTCCATCGGTCATAGTTTCAGCTCATGCAATATTTTCTTTCGGCCGGAACCATGTCGAGAGTATGGTCTTAATGGGTGTAGCATCTCACTACTTCCTATGGCCAAGTTGGTCAATTATAGGTTCTAAGGCCAGTTGATGCTTAATGACCCATATAGCAGCCCCATATTCTCCTTGTTGCTCCACAAGGGATAAAGGTACCAACTAATGTGCCACAGTAACGTAGCTATTGCTTCAACCGTATCGGTATATGCTGTAAAGTTCCCTCACAGTCTATTGCTACTTACCTAAAAGGTGTCCCCCAGATCCGGGTTAGGATCTATAGTAACTCCGATATAAAGCCCACAAAAATAAAGCAATCAAATCAATCAATAGAAAACAATATGATGAACTAATCCTAAGGTATACCCCACTTATAATATTTCCTCAGCTGAGTCGCCAGTTCTGTGATACGGTGGCCAGAACCGGGACTGTTTTTTAGGAATTGCTGGTTTGCGTTTTGCGTTTGTGTTCGGAAAATGTCACGGTGAGCAAGAGTCGCCACCGACTTTTATTTTATCCAACAAGGAAAGGAAAAAAGCACAGAAAAATTCCTTTTTTGAGATTTTCTAGGTACGGGGGGTAGATTATAGAAAGGGAAGGTATTAGCACCCTTTTTATCCGTAGTTATCTACGGGCTCTTACGTACTTTCTCATCATTTTCAAAATGGCTTCATTTTGTGTTTGTGTGATTTGAAAAGTTTTTGACTTTGATTTAACTCTTGCTTCTGTCTTCAAGAGTGTTACGAAGTGTTTTTGAAAGCTTTGTTTGAGAGAGGAGTGTAAGTGTGAAAAAGTTTGTTTGGATTGAGCAATTACTTAAGAACTAATCTACCTACTCGAAAAAAAGAATTGTTCTATGTTCGTTTCCTTTAGACAGCACTATCCCACTATTAGTGAGTCGGTAGCACCGTCGTTGGAGTTTGAGGGTCAATTCGAAAGGGACGTACGGTCACTAAAGCAATGTTAGGACGTCTTAGTAATAACCCTAATGTCTTAGATCAATTATTCGAGGCAACAATTCCGAGGCAACCATTCCGAGGCAACTTTTCCGAACGGGACTTTGATCTTTGTTTAGACAAAAGAGCGACCACTAAAAGCATCCTATACTTAATGACCGTTTACCGAAGGCAACCAAGTGGGAGTGTACCCTAGGAGTGCGCATGTGCAAGTGATTCAATTTCAGATTATTTATCTTCGCACATTTAGGGTTTACTAACTGTTTTAAAGTTTACATACATTCTTGTCATGCATCCCTAATTATTCATGCATCTAATAGTTTAATATTTTATGGAACTTAAAGTGCGGAAATTAAACTACGCTATTAAAAGGTTTCGGGTATTTACATAGCCAAAAACAAACCCTTAAAAGATAAAGCGGTAAATGAAAATAAAAAGACCTAATTAAACTATTACAACTTGTGGACAGTTACATCAATATGGTAAAAATAATAATAATAAAGCGTGCGATGAAATTAAGATCGGGAGAGAACTAGGGTTTTGACCCTTTCTAACCTAATTAAAAGAAAAAATGTTTTTTTAAGAAAAGAATTAGGTTTTAAATTAAATACTAAATTAATTAGTTAATTAAATTAATTAATAAAAATAAATGGCCTATTTTCATGTTTTTGGTTATTTTTAAGAAAAATAAAATATAATTAAGTTATGAAAAAAAAACCTAACTGTTCTAATTATTTTTTAAATTTATTTACAAAATAATCAAAGTTATCTAAGATCAAATAACCTAATTAATTAATTAATTTTTGATAAAAATAATCTTAAACCTAATTTGGTGAAAAAATGTTATTTGTGATTTTTGATAAAAATAAATAATTAATTTTGGTAGTAAAAATAAATAAATAAATTAAATAAAACAAAAGTAAAAAGAAAAGATAAAGAGATTGGGCCTGAAAACAGCAATTTGGGGGGGGGGGGGGGGGTGAGGAGCAATTTTCTGGCCCAAGACCAAAGATGTCCACGTTGACTTGCAAGATCACATGCTCTGTGTTGACTAGGCTTCATGGTGTTCTTCCATTGATGGCCTTTGGATCCGGCCATCTGGCCACTTGGCAGGCTGGATGATGAGGTCCCATGATGGACCTTGGTCTTTGGTGCGCGCTGGATCCTGAAAAGGAAAATAATATGAAGAATGGGGGGACCTGGGATTCGAACCCAGGTCCTGAAGCACTATCCAACGCTCCACTTAACAACTATGCTGGCTGCTTTGTTTGTTATAATATAAGCAATAATTATAATATATAAAAGCAATAAACACTAAGTCCAAAACGCGCGAATTTTCAAATAAGCGAATGGTTGTTCGCCACGTCTTCATCTTCTCCAAGGATCTGTTATTTTAGACAATAGACCTTTACCAACAGACACTCGCCGTAGCTAAAAACCTGGGCATATCAAAAATCATGTACAAGCATAATAAATCAATGGTGATGGTATCAATCCATTCGTCTCAGTCTCACGAACTTTATGGTACCCTAATCATAGCCCAATTTCACCTGTACACCAAGATCCCAATTTGAACCAAAAAAACCTAACAATGGTGAAATCTCATACAGTTCATGAAAATGCAATTAATTGTTACAAAAATCTTGCAAATGTTCTAAGGATTAAGAATCTACAAATATTTTATGCTATAGATGCCATAATTACGCAATTCGAATTCAAGAAAATGGAAAAGTCGTGGCTGACTTACAACGCGTTTTGGTACTGGAAAGACCTTGTTCTTGATTGATTTCGCTTGCTTACACTCCCAGGAAGCGATTGGGACAGCTAGAAGGCCTTAAGGATGCCTGGAAGTATGAATTCATGTTTGCACTTTTTGCTGTTTTTTTAAGTTTAGTTCTTGTTCATACGCCTCTCTCTAGCCTTGCTTTAGGACTGCCAATGATCCTTATGTACCGAGGAATGAATTAGGGTTGAAATAATGTGCTCAATCTTCCTCCATCATTGCATTTGATTTTGATTTGATTCCTTTGAATATCCTTCCAAAAATAGGTCTAATCCAATCTTTTTGTGCACTCGATGCCTTTACACGAATTTGATCTCATGCTAGCTGGATATTAAGACCTGAAACATGTACCAAATCTTTGAATTTCAATGTTTTGGATTTTCTATGATTTGTTTTGATTTAAAATGATTTATTTCAAATAAAATCAAAATAACTAATAAAAACAAGATAATGACAAGTGGCAAGAGCTAGGGCTCGTGTACCATGTTGCTAACTCAAAACAAGTGCAAAAGATTGGGCCCATTTGGCAAAAATTGCATTTTTAGGCATAGTTAACTTTTGACAAATTTGCAAAAAGGGTCAACTTCACCTATGCATAAATTCCTCAATTTTGACTCTTTGAAGGTATTATTGGACTTTTTAGAAAGCTTGAGATGTCCTCTAAGCAACCCTTTTGTCCCATCTCAATTTGATATTCCATACTCATGTATGAAGCTTTGACAAAAAAGGTGTTTTTGTTGACTTTTCAAAATGACCTATAATGTCCAAATTCATAACTTCTTGTGAGTGCATATTTTGAACTTGGGAGCTGAAGATGGATTGTAGAGAATTACATCCTCTTAAAAATGAGCTTTGTATGGGTCATTTCTCATAAAGTATGAGAAATTTATGCTTGGTCAAAGTTGAGTTGACTTTTTCTACAAAACCCTAATTTAGCAACTTTTGAGTCTTGATGAATTGTGAGAAATCCTTGATGAATCATGATCAACCCTTGATAAAATGATGAAATATGCTTCAAAATGAGGATGTTGACCAAAAATCTTGAAGTTTGACTGTATGTAGGCCACAGTTGACTTTTGCCCTAGCACAGTCGATTTTCAGGCCTTTGAGCAATTGACTGAGCAAACTTTCTCTGTAGGGCTTGAAACTTGACATGGATGATCTTGAGAACATATTAGGACATTGGTGAGAATTTTGTATCCCTTGGACTCAAGTATCTTGATGCAACACGAAACCCTAATTTGAGGTAGACTGCCTTAGGAGAGAGCTTGTTTGGTCAACCCTTGGACTTCCTTGAGCAACTTGAGGATCTTTCTTGAAATGTTTTGAGAAATATGGGAGGGAAAATTTTGGGGTACAACAATGAGTGTTTTAGAAATTTTGAAATGGTAGAAGAAGTTTTCACCATTGATGCGTTAGCTAAAGATGACTGGAGGAAACCTATAGTGGATTACTTAAAAAATCCAGTTGGGTTGACATAGCACAAGGTTAAGTACAAGGCGTTAAGTTATAGATTAATTAGAAACGAATTGTTCAGGAAAACACCTAAAGGAGTATTGTTAAAAGGCTTAGGAGAGAATGAAGCATATGTGCAATATCTGAAGTACATAGTGGTGCTTGTGGAACACATCAAGCAGGCCATAAAATGAAATGGTTGTTGTGTCGAATAGGAGTATATTGACCGACCATGTTAAAGAATTGCATTGATTTTGCCAAAAGCTGCCAAGAATGCCAAAAACATGCTGGAATTCAACATGTATCAGCTAGTGAGTTGCATTATGTTATCAAACCTTAGTCCACAAACCAGATTTTATATCATAACCATGTCAAAAGACAGTCTACTATACTGCTATAAAACAGCCCTGCACCAAACTGCCACAACACTCCAAAAATGCTGCAAAAATAGCCCTGCTATGCTACTACCAACCCAGTCCAAGCCTGCATTATCTCAGCCCCATATTTGCACCAATTTAGCACATAAGAGCTGAATCAAAAAATCTATGAAAGGCATACCCAAACAGTTCAAATTTTTATTTGTTTCCCTCCCAAAATCCTAGCAAAACTCATCTATAAATAGACTATTTTCACAACACACAAGGGGCTGGCTTTTAGAGAGAGAATGGAGAGTTTTGAGCAGAAAAAAACAGCATTCTTTGTAAACTTGGCTCATTCAAAAAAAATAGCTCTACTTGCATTCAAAACATAACCTCAATCCATTATTCCATCTTACAAACCCTCCCATAAATCAACCAGCCAAACACTTCAGATCACACAAAGATTGTTCAAACATAAAAACAGTTTATGTGGTGCCATTATCTTTCCCTTCCAAACATAAAAAACAGTATTGTATAACTTGACTGATTTGGAGAGTGGTCCAGCAGCTTCCAATAGAGGGAGGACTGAAGTAGTATTCTGGAGGGTCATTGGAGCAACCACAGCATCTTGAAAGAAGTTCAGATTCAAAACAAATTGTTGTCTCAAGGTGAGTCTTTTTAACTTTGAGCTTTTCAATTTTCATACACAATTCATTTTAGAAGATAAAATTTAATAATCATTGCCTTTTGAAGTTAACCATTTGCTTGCTGTTTATTTTTACCAATCATATGTTGTAAACTGAATTGTACAAACAATAAAACAATGTTTAAGGCAAAAAAATGCAGCATGAGTTGACACATACCCACTTGGGTCGACTCATTCTAGTGAAAAAACAGGGTATGAGTCAACACATAGCCTTATGCATCGACTCATACTGTTATCTAGGCCCCAAAACAGAAGGATGAAAGGTGCATGAGTCGACACAAAACACGTATGTGTCGACACAAACAGGTGCATGAGTCAACACATCCCATTATGCATCGACTCATACAGAGTTGGTTTGGTTTTACAGGGGCAAGGAAAGTTATGTGTCGATGCGTAGCAGCATGTGTCGACACATAATAGTTCAAAATGCAATTTTTCCTTTATTTTACATTGTTTTTACATTTTCTTCATTTTTATTCGATATGATTGTAATATTTAATTTTTTACTTCATCCCCAATTATAAATTGTACCCCCACTCCCCTAATGATGTAATAGCTTAGGATTTTAATTTCCACAATTTACCGCTTTAATATAAATTGTTAGTAATTAGGGTGTGTATGGCAAGATAAAAGTCAACCGCTAGAAAACTTTAATCTCAAAGACAAAAATGCATGCAATCAAATACACTTCACACACACGCACCTTTAAGGTAATCTCGCTTGTTTCCTCGGAAAATAGTCATGTCCCTCGAATATGGGCGTTTTAGCAAAGACCCTCGATAAAAAAGATCGTAGTCCCTCGATGTTGCCTTCTCTAAACGATCTAGTCCCTTACGAAAATTGCTAAAATGTCTCATAAGTTACCTTCTATGATTATATGTTTGACCCACACCCGTCCCTTCACATCCAATGATGAGGCTTCTTACCAATCAATGGTAAGATAGAAACATCTAAAGGAGGAGGAAAAGAACAAATACCTTTTGAGTAGGTAGGATGCTCGTAGTTGCTTGCTCACCAAACTAAAAAACCATTTTAACACTCACACTTTCAAAACATCTTCAAAAACAAACATCTCTTTGAACTATTTTCAAAACCAACACTTATTATGCATTCTTATATATACAAGAATCATTACAAAGTTTTTCGAAAAAAAGGAGTTTTCAAAATACTTTCAAAAACCCACCACAAACACATTTCAAACAAAGCATTTTTCAAAGTGATATAGCAAGCAACTAAGAGCCCGTAGATAACTACGGATGGAAAGGGTGCTAACATCTTCCCTTTTCATAACCTACCCCCCGAATTCAAGAAAGTATCTCAAAAGGTCATTAATGTTCTTTTCACCCTTTCCTTTATTGGATAAAAGAAAAGTTGGTGGCGACTCTTGCTATCCGCAACAATTGCAATAAAACACAAAACACCCAAGTCAGTTCTCCCACCGTATTACAATGGGCTTTGGATATTATTGGAGAAATTAAACCCGCATCATTAAAAGGCCACAGGTACATCTTGGTAGGTATTGATTATATTTTCAAAATTGGTAGAAACGGTCGCTTTGGTTAAAGTAAACCAAAAGGAAGTCATGGCCTTCATTCAAAATCAAATCATAAATAGGTTTAGGACACCAGAGACCAAAACAACTGACCAAGGAACTGTGTTCATAGGGAGGAAGGTAAATGAGCTTGCTGCATAAACGAGGTTCAAATTGTTAACATCAACACCATATTATGCACGGGAGAATGGGAAAGTCGAAGTAGAGAATAAGACCATTATAAGTTTAATCAAGAAATATGTTGGCCAAGCATTATGGGCATGTCGAAACTCACCAAAGGAGTCAACTAACACAACTCCTTTCAATTTGGTTTATGGACATGAAGCAGTATTTCCCTTAGAAATCCATTTGCAATCTGTGAGAATACAGAGGCAATCAGATATTCCTACAGAGTATTATTGCAGAATGATGCATGATGCGCTAAAAGATGTTGAAGAGCATAGCCTAGCAGCTTTAGATACTTTTTTCAAGTAGAAAGAACAAGTAGCAAAGGCCTATAATAGAAGGGTGAATGAAAAAGGGTTCATCATTGCATATTTGGTTTGGAAAGTGACCTTACCCATGGATCGAAGAGATAGAGTTCTAGGAAAATTGTCACCAAATTGAGAATGAACGTTTCGAGTGGTTCAAGTTTTCTCCAACAATGGTTAAGAGATCGAAGAGCTCACATTAGAAGGTCGAATATTAAGATTAAATGGTAAATACTTAAAGAAATATAGACCTATGTTGCAATAAATTGTAATAGGAAAAGAGTAAAAACCATTCATTACATAGTAAAAGTCCACTAAAGGGCCTGAAAGACACATTAGGAATTACAAAGGTGGCTAAAAGGGCACGTTTTCCTAGAGAGTCAGATAATGGTCTCGAGCGAGAGACATTCAAGCATTGGTCAATGAAAGAGAGGTATCCAGTTCATCTAGCTAGATATCCAACACCTCGACATGCTCCCAGTGAAGATTCCCAGTAGAAGCTTCATCATTCAGTGCCTTTTCAGTTGTCTAAAATCCAGCAGTTTGCAAGGTTTCAGCTTCATTGATCTTCTTCTCCAGCTCTTCAATTTTTTGTTTCAAAACAACAATGTGTCGCTGCCTCAGAGAGATATTATCGACCCTCTTTTGAAGTCTTTTTTGGCTTTGTCAATAGCTTTATTTAGTGCTTCACTAGTAGTTATAGAGGACTCCATGAAGGCAAATTCAAGATTAGTTTCCTTCTACTTAGGAAGATGTTTCCCTAAGATCTCCTTTTGTGAGGCCAAATCGACCAAAAATTGGTCAAGAAAAGCAGATACTTCAGCCACAAACGTGACGACATGAGGAGAGGTTATGTGAACATCAACCTTTTGCAATGCCTCTTTGACCTTAGCGCCATAAGTAGGAAATTCTTCCAAATGGGTGATTAGATCGACATGAAAGAGTTACGTTTTCAGGAGACTGAGAATTTCATCTTGGGTTCCAAGAGAAGAAACACCCCTAGAGACAGTCGAAGTGCTAGAGCCACCATCAATCGAACGATTTCTAGTGGCCACCAAAATCTTCAAGTATTCAAAGGGACTACTTTGCTTTAAATTAGAGATTGCTTGAGGCGACATGGTAGTAGTGGTAGGAGCCACGTTGGGAGGAGTTGAAACAATGCCAAAGGGAGCATTTGTTTGAGGAGGCTCTTCAGTTGTTTGAGAAGGTTGTTGGTTGATAGTCTCATCATTGTTAGTAGAATATTCAGTACCCTCCATTTCATCATTTCCAGCATCCCCTTCTAATTTGTCTTTGTGGGCGTCGTCTTCCACTCCCTCACTGATGGGAGAATACTCAAGGGATACCTGATCAACAGGGGATCCCTGATCAACAGGGGATTTGAGATCACTCTTAGTAGATTCACTATCTGACAAAATCACAGTTGTTTTATTTTTCCCTTTAAAATCCTTAAGATAAGCTTGGTGGGGCGATGTTTAGATTTAGCGGTTGGTCGTTGAAACAACAGAGACACGTAAGAACAAAACTAAAAAGGAGCAAGTAAGCTCGAAGAAAAAAGTAGTTTTAGGAAAAGAAAGGATACCTGAGAATCCCTTTCAGAGATGGAATTGGTGCTCTCTAAGCCAGTCAAAGATGGTTGCACGACTCGTATTTTTGCTACCACTAGAGCAGGCACACTGGTAGAAGTAGTTTGTTTTGGAATAGCCTCAGATCAAGTCGACCGAGACTTTTTGGATTTTATGGAGATAACAGGTGAAGGCATGTTGTTCACTTGCTTCTCATCATGGGAAGAGTGTTTTCTCCTCTTTAGAGAGGGTCCATAAGGTACAACAACATTGGCTTCAGCAGCCTATAAATGGGTCGACATAAGCAACGTGTTAGACGGGGAATGTAGTCAGTTAAGAAAACATAAAAATTAATAAATTACCTGAGAGGAAATCGCAGGAGCTTTTTCAGCAGAAGAAAAAACAATTGAACTACTAACAACCTCCCTAGCACGCTTCTTGTGATTAACTGTTGAATAAAACAAAAGCACAAGACAAAGTTTAAAGGTCGAATTATGAAGAAGAAAGAAAGCAAATAAAATGATCGATAGTCACAATAATAAGTCATACCTTTCTTAAATTGTTGATTCATAGATTCGAAAGCACTGGCCAATCGATGCTTGAAAGATTTGAGGTTCCCATTTTCCTTTACGAACCTCATGGTCCAACAATCAAAAAACTCCTTCATTGTATAAATAAGGGGTTCAAAGGTGACGAGGTTCAGATTGGGGGCATCATCAGTAAAGTGTTAGAGGCGTTGAGCGCACTCTGCTTTGCTGTAGCTTTGGGACAAAAGGAACATTTTGTCTGATGGCTTATAAAATCTGCAAGGCAAAGGTTAGCACGAACCAAACTGCCCAGCCACCAGATTGGACTGGTAACACATAACTGTTACCCCATCATTAGCGCCCACCCTAGACACTATAAGCCTAGGGGTTAGAAAGGCTTGCCAAATGGCTGTCGATTCAGGGACCTGCGTTGGCTCAGCAGGGGAAATGGTCGAATAAAGCATTCAGGACCATATGGTATGGAAGCAAATGGCGCCATATTGGGGTGAAAAGAGATACACTTGAAGAAAAACTTCAATTATGTTTGAAGTGCCTCCTCTCGACTCAGGTCGTTGTTGGACGACATCATTGCATCAAGACAAGGACCTTCAATGACACGATTGGCAAAGAATGTCTCATGTTCCTCTAAAAGTTTCAATTTAAGTTGATTCCCAAAGGTGGAATTTAGCCACAATTGTAGCAGCCAAAACGGCCCAGCAAGTAGATAGTTGGCATTTGATGCAAGAAAAGTCATATGGTTGACCCCCACACTGAGCGATTCATAAAGCAAATCCAGGATGAGTTCACTCAAGCAAGTGTTTTGACCCATGTGAAGGTGATATGCCAATACAATAAAACATTTGGCCACCTTCAGAGATCTGCTGCAGAAAATATACTTAGAGAGCCATAAGGCCAAAAAGGTGATGTGCTCCTCGTCAGACACCATGTTGACATCCTTAGCGTGAAAACGCTCCATATACTTGGTGAAACCAGCAATGTCCTTATCAAAAGGAATAACGTCTTCATCAGCTTTAGTAGGGATGAAAGTTTCACATGTAGGGCGAAGGTTAGAGATAGTCGCAATGTCGAACAGAGTGGGAGTGTGCATATTAGTCGTGAAATAGAAAGTATTCGTGGAACCCTCCCAGAAGTAGAGGGAAGAATTCATCATATAGTTGTAATAACTAGGGCCAACCCTAGAAACTTGAATCAAGTCAAAAATTCCTTGGGAGATCCAGACATCATTGTTAACTTTTTCTACCTTATTTAACCATGCAATGTAATATTGGTTGATAGCACGAGCGAAGCGAAAAACTTTAGCGTGTCCTATAGATGTGGGAGAAATCTAAAGGACACTTCAGGAGGATGGGGGCTTGTGCTTCTACGAATAGGGAAGCACTTTTTCAGATGTTTTGGTGCCCTAATCTCATCATGGGTAGGTCCCATGAGAGCATATGCAATTTTGTTGCAGATAAATGGAACCAACGGGTTAGAATGAAAAGTAGCAATGTTGCATGCTGGGTTTGGCTCCAACATAAAAGTTTGTCCATCAACAACAAGGAAATCATACATGGTGGAAACGATGTCAACTGCATGAGGAGTGTTAATATGTTCCACAACTTGGCTTGGAGACACCGTGGAAGATGAATAAAAGCTTTGAATAAAAACGAAGGTGGGGTTTTTTTGCTGAGTTTGGAATCTAAGAGATTAAGGATGCAAAGAAGGCATAAAGATAAAAATGAAGGAATGGAAGTGGTATCTATACCACCAAAGAAACCAAACATTTGGGAAGAAAGTGGGAAAAAATTGTGGCTACACGACTGACACATGTCAAACATATGGCAACTGAGGTGAGGAAGTTGGTAAGTTGGAGGCCATGATTATTCTAAGAAGATGAAGCTAGAAAGTAGGGAAGTGGTTGTGTGATCATTGATGTAACGCTTGAAGGACAAGATTATGACTACAATGACGTCATTTCACACTAAGATAAAAGGATTAAAATGTTTGTTTCTATTCTTTCAGTCGAAAGGACATTTTGGGGGGCAATTTATTGGCTAGGATTTTCACAAAGAGAAAAATCCAAACCAAAAGTTAAAAAGGTTCTTTTAAGAGTATTAAAGAGAATTAAAGTATTAGGAGTCAACTACATAAGCATGTCGACCATGGATGATCTCACAGGTAGTCGACCAAGGTTCCGTAAGTGCATTCGATCAGAGAAGGGTTCATGGTGAATGGATTGGTCCCAAGAGAGGTAAGAAGCCCAAAAGGGTTAAAAAGCCCATAAGCGCCTAAACTACAAAGGTGAAGTGTTATGGAGGGAGAACATGGGTTCGACAGCAAGAATGGAGAACGTTGGTTCATAAAGAGAAGTTACAATAGAGAACGTGGGTTTGACAGCAAGAATGGAGAACGTGGTTTCTTGAGGGGAAGTTATGAAGAAGACGTGGAATGAAAAGAAACTAAGCCCACTTAGAAAGTAGTTATTTCTTTTTATTATAAATAAATCACTTAGTGCACTTTGTAAAAGGTCAAACTTTCACATTCTTGTGTGCTAGTCACTCAGAGTAACCAAACAAACGAGCGAAATGAGTCAGGCAAAGGCAATGTATGTTTTAACCAACTTATTTTCAAACTTTATTTAATGCTATGTCATTACCTTTTACAATTTAATATGCTTTTTGTATTATTTACTTTGTCTTTTATCAAGCTGTTTGGCTCTCAGTCGAACGAACCTTTTTGAGAACATTTTAACTATGCACGTAAGCTGAAACACTATATTGAGATTCCCTGGTCGATCTTGCAAGTAAACTTGTTTTAAGTAGACCAAATTTGTTTACCAAATCCAAAGGTAAACATTATCCAAGAGGGATAATCTACCACAGCTATGAACCATGCATCAAATTGCTTGAGGACTTCCTCTCGAATTTTGTCAGACATGTTTGGACGAGTTCTTCTAAGATTTTTGTCTAACGGGGGAATAACCTTCTTTAAGAGGTAGCTTGTGTACCACGATATCCGTATCTATACCAGGCATATCTCGGTAAGACCAGGCGAATATATCCACGTACTCATATAGGAGCTTGATAATCCTTTCTTTAACGTTTTTCTCCAAGGTTGCACTTATCTTGATCTCTTTTGGATCTTTTTCTGTTTTAAGATTGATGATCTTGATGGATTCTTGGTACGGTTGTATGCTATCTGATTTTTTCTCTAGTAACCTCGCCAATTCTTCAGAGAGTTTAAGATCTTCGTCATCTTCCTCTTCAGCTTGGTTAATTGATGCATCAAATTCATATCGAATCATAGCAGTATCGTTATTGGTTAGTTTAGATGTGGATCTGCATATTTCACCATGTTTTGGTGCTTTTTAGAATGTGACATTGGAAAGTGCGTATGAAGAAAAAACGTATTGCCATTTTGAAAAGAAAGTAGTAAATAAAAGAGAAAGACATGGATCTCAATTAAATGCAAAACAAAGACTTTTATTAATTGAAAATAATGGGGGCCCTTACAAGCTACCCCTATGCCTCGGTCGGGGCATAGGTTCTTTTAAAAACAGAAAAAATTACTTTGGAAAGAAAAAGATCTCTGGAATCTCCACAGTTGTCCAATTCTTGAGCTCTTCACCTGGAGCACATTCACGGATGAAGTTAGACGATCCTTTGTTGTTTCCCTTTTTGGATATCATTGACACTTGTCCACCATGTTCTACTCCTTTGATGATGAAGGTCTCCTGGATGGGAGGAAATTTTCCTTTGTCTTTCTTAATAGCCTTTGAAGTTTGATAGCCCAAACTAAAGCAGTCTTTCTTCTCAGGTATCTCCACGATCTTTCCCCAACCTTTAGACGTTAGGTCTTTGATGACTGTTTATAAGTATCTCCATGATGCCATGGTATTTACAGGTTTCTTGACTTTCTCTACCGGGAGGGTAAATACTGTAGCTACCTCCAAGACTTGGAACGACGACTCCATGTAGTCTTCTTCTATGCTGATATATCTGTAGGACTCCAAATGACTTACAAAGATGTCTTCTTCTTAGTCAATCATCACCAATTTTCCTTCGACTAGGAACTTTAATTTTTGATGCAGGGTTGAAGTGACATCTCCTGTTTCATGAATCTAAAGTTGCCCGAGAAGGCAAGTGTATGTTCGTACTATATCCATTACCTGAAAGGTGATGTAGAACATATGTGGGCCAATATTTACAGGGAGATCCACTTCTCCAAACGCAGTGCTTTGAGAACCATCAAAATCTTTAACCACCATAGAACTTGGTATTATGACGATGATGTCCATTATTAGTTTCATCAGGCTGGCCTTTGGAAGTACATTGAGGGAGGAACCAGTATCAGTAAGCATCCTAGATAATCTATTTGTTCCTATTTGGATTGAAATATACAAGCCTTGTTGTGAGTTCTACCTTGTGGAGATAACTCATTGTCATTGAAACCTAGGCGTGTTCTTGACGTCAGATTAGCCACGACTCCATCAACTTGGTTTATCGTGGTCTCTTTTGTAACGTGCACAGAACTTAGAATTATCATTAGAGATTCTCGGTGCACCTCTCAATTGATCAATAATGACAATATTGAAATCTTGTTAAAAGTTTGGTGAAGTTGATCCACCACCCTATAGTCACTCTTCTTGATCATTTTTAAGAATTCGTCAAACTCTTGATCAGTGAAGGCTTTACTTGGAGGTTCTTTCCCCCGACTAGTTTCAGCCACAGCTTTTCCTTTATCCTTATCCAAAGTATCATCCTGCTTGTGATGATCTTGAGCATATATACGACCACTGCGAGTCATGCCCCTGTTCTTGCTATATTTGTAATTGTAGGCCCTTGACTTATTGAGGGATCACATTCTTGTTTCAATCCAGTAACATAAATAGTAGTGTAATAACTCAGTGGCACAATGTTATCACTTTTATAAGGAATAGGAGATGGCCCACTGATCACCATTATACTCTTTGGAGGCGTCGGTATATTAAAAGTTTGACCTTGGCATGGTATTGTTACTGGTATTTTTGTTTGTATTGGTTCCCCACAAGGAATTATGAGTGGTCTCTTCATAAAACTTAAACATTTGCGAGGAATCACCAATGGCCATCTTGTATTTTCATTTATTGCAGCTACATACCCTTCTTCAGGGTAATTCCCAAATTGGACTATCCGTTGATCTGCCAATTTCTTGAAAGTGTTCTCGAAAGCATCATTATGTTCCAAGAGAAAGCAATGTTCCAATAAATTCTCCTTCACCATATCTATCAGATTTTTTAATCGTTTAGTCTCTCTATGATTAGTTACTATCTCAATTGTGTTCGCAGCTAAACCACAATGCGAAGGCATGGGGTTTATCTGGATATTCGGCTTATCAAAGGTGATATCTTGGGAGTCTATCAGATCTTGAACCTTGTATCTGAAGGCCCAACATTTCTCAATAGTATGCCATGGAGAATTTTCATGATATTCAAACCTTGCATTTGTATCATATTTTGGCAGGAATGCCCCAATTGGAGGAGCAAGTGGCTTCAACTCTACCAAGGATTCCTTGAGCAAGTGTTGTAGTAGTATACTGTGTGGAATATGGAGAGAATCAAATCTTCTCAGAGGTCTTTTAAACCTATTTTTCTATTGTTCTCGTGGGATCACCAATGGTTGATGTGATTTCTGGTGTGTTGCGACAATATTAGTTTCTCCTTCCTTCTTTTTCAAGAAGTTTGGAATATGCTTCTTTGGGTTATAAGGAGAAATGGATGCCCCTTGTATCTTGCCACTTTTCAAACCAGCTTCGATTCGTTTTCCAATTATCACCAAGTCAGAGAATCCTGAGGAGACACTGTGTACCATCTTTTCATAATAAAACCCTTGTAGAGTACTCATAAACATGTCTACCAATTTTTTTCAAGGAGTGGTGGTTGCTCACGTGCTGCCATTTCTCTCCACCATTGAGAATATTCTTTGAAAGATTCGTCCTTTTTTTGGATAAATTTTGAAGTTGCATGCGATTAGGAGCCATGTCCAAATTGTATTTGTATTGCCTTAAGAAGGCGTTAGCAAGGTCCTCCCATGATTGGATGTGTGCTCACTTAAACTTAGTATACCAATCCAGAGATGCTCCACTTAGACTGTCTTAGAAAAAGTGGATCTTCAGCTTCTGATCTTGAATAGGCATACATTTTCCTACAGAACTTGCATAAATGGTTCCTCAGACACGTGAGTCCCTTATATTTTCCAAAGTCACGTACCTTAAATTTGGGGGAAATCACTACATCTGGAACTAGACCCATTTCTAGATCATCAACGTAAAAAGCATCATAAACTTCCACAACCTTCAGTCTTTCTTCAATGGCCTTGAACCGGTTGGCCACCATAGGATTTTCAACAAAATTGATGTGGAATGTTTTTTTTCGGGGCACTTGAGTAGTGCCTTCAAAATCATTGTCTCCATATTTTAGATCCATATAGTTATCCATGTTGGGAGGATTGTTAACTTGAATTTTCAAAGTATAGTATGCCTCAACCTTCGAAGGAGGTGGGATGAAACCTTCGGTCATGATGGTCTCGTGTTGGCCAACAATTTTCTTGACGATGCTAGATTATGGTTCATGTCTTGGTTGGTGACTGCTCGATGCACAAGTAGTTTGGGCTACTTCTTTAAAGGCTACCTTGGGAATCTCGTCTTTTCTTGCTATGATGTTCTTCAAGGCGAGAAGGACTTGACTCATGTCTCCTTTCATATATTCTATACTTTCTTTCACTTGTTCTAATACTTCTTGGAAGACAACTTGATTTTTCTCAATTTGTTCCATTACTCTCTTTTGATGAGCTCTTGTTTGATATGGAGGTCGGGAAGTCTATTTGTCTTTCCTTATGAGTTATCTAGAGGTGATGTGAAAAATATTGGTTTTTTGTATGAAATGAAAAAAATGGATGCTTGTGGTTTGATGAATGCGCATGAATATGCTAAGAATTTATTAATGTCTTATTCACTTAGAATTTCCTTTATTTATTCGTTATTATTTTTTTCAGGTTTTATTTTTTATTGGTGAGCACCCAAAAATACACAGATAAATACCGAAACAAAGTACTTTTTATTGAATAAACCATAATCCTTGAAAATGGAAATACAATCCAAATGGAAACAAAAAATGGAAAAATACTAAAAGCGGGAATACTGAATCAAAACAAATGCCAAATACTGAAGGAAATAACAAAAAGGAAACCAAAATATCTTAAGAACGCTTGCAAATTTCTACCCTAAAACCATCAACCATCTCCCCACAAAGTTGAGGAAATCTTCAACATCCTTCGAGACAGGAACCATTGTAGCTTTTGCATCCCTTAAACTCCTATGAAGGTCACCAATGAGATTGTTCGCTAAGAAGGCAAGCTTTATATGCTTGTCCTTGTACCACAGATATTCCTAGTAAAGTGCATGGATTATGATCTTGTCATCTTCTCCCGCTTGGGCTATCTTTGTATACTACTCTTCTCAATATCTTGTTTCATCTCTCATCTCTTTATATAGTTCCCTTTGTATAAGGAAATCCTTTCAGAGGCCTTCCAACTCTTGACAGACTTATTCATATTCCTCTACCTTTTGAGAGAGAAGTCTTTATATTCTTATCTTCCTAAGATGTTCTCTCACCTATGCTTCTTGGCTTTCTTGGAGACTTGTAATAAGGGTTTGGATCTACTCTTCCTGATCTTGGGCACCTTCCTCTAGTCCTTAGATTTAGATCCTTGGAACCTCTTACAACTCCCTTTTGTCTTGCAATGCTTTATCGTACCAACTCCTTAGTCTTATAGTTTCTATAGCAACATCATCCAAGCATTGATTGTGGGTATCAATATTGAAATTAGCACTTAGCAACCCCTTAGTTGTACGTTTTCACTTAAGCCTCTATTTTTTAGCCAATTCACAATCTTTTTGAATTTGTTGATTTTTAGATCAAGCTCTTATTTTAGTTGATTCTTCTCATAGGAAAGGTCATAAAGGTTATGTTCTAAATCATAATTTTCCCTTTGAGCTTGTTCAAGGGCATCCTTTAGCTCTTCTATTTCTTCCACTGACATCAGAAGAGGACATGGTGTGTATGTCTTGTACGTAGAAACAATGTCAAATGGTAGTTTGTTGATTCAGACCTATCCAAAACCCATTGAGTATAGGGTTCTCTTGCCACAACATTTTTCCTTCCAAATTTAGCACCTGTCTTATAAACTCTACCCCAAGCTTAGATGATTTTTGTGAGTAGCTCAGGGTTGCTTCTGTCCATGTCATGAAGGACCAATTGTTAAAGTTTCTCATCGGAAGGTTTATCTTCCTAAGGGTACCCAAGTTGACATAAAGCTAAAGTGGAGTTGTAGTTGATACATCCTCTTATTCCAATCAAAGGAACATTTTGTAATTCTCCATAATTAAAAACAATCTCTCATATATTAAGCTTCCTTACATACCACAAAACTTAATCAGCACTGAGAGCCCTCATCTTTTGGGACCATTCGTTCTTTGTTAGATCCTTAACCATGTAATTTTCTTTGTAGAGGTGGGAAATGAGCCAAGAGTATAATAGAAGAAGATAACAAAGTAGCACACCTCACCCTTTTTCATATAGTGTGTGAAAAGAGTAATACACATCAGCAAGCAGAGCAGGAGTAGGATCAACATTTAATACTTTCACATCCCAAAACACATTAATGAGCGCAAAATCTATATGGTCCATGGTATTTGGAAACATAATCAAACCAAAGATAAGAAATTACAAACAAACTCCACAAGCCCCTCATTATTTCTTACTAGCAAAAGAAAGAGCTTTAGATTCTAAGTATTGTTGTTTGATACCTTGCACTTCTCAATCTTTCTTGTAGTTGAGCATCAAGTCAATGAAGGACATCCCTAGTTCTTTATCTGAGTCTCGGACTTTGATGGTATTCCCAATTCCTATATAAGCCTCATCCTTGATTTTGGAGAATCTCAAAATCCTATCGAATTCCTCCAAAGTAGGCGCCAACTGAAATTTTTGAAAAGTGAAACACCTTAGCGGAGGGTCATAGAATTGAGCAAGAGCAGTAATGGCTTCCTCTTATACAATTACTTTTGTGAGAACAATGATATCCCCATAGCGACGAACAAAACCTTTCATAGATTTTTCAGGCAGTTTCCCTCTAATTAGCTTGATCTTCTTCATATATGGCATTGTGGCACTAATGCAAATGGTCGATTTCTTATTAGTATTCATTTTGAGATGCTCACCAAAATCCTTTCTTCTTTTTTGTATACTTTTTTCAAGGAAATCCTGTGAATAAGACACAAAAAATACAAAAATAATGAATATTTTTAAATGCAAAATGTATGTTATGCATGGTGATGCAATTTGGTGGTGGGATTGTAAGGGTATCCTTAGTAGGTAGGTTCATAAGTTTTCCTACGGATATTCTATCCTCCCCAAAAGAGTGGCTTCCTTAAGGGTATCATGGATAACACTATAGGGAAAAGGCACAAGGGCCTCCCTTAAGTGGAGCCTCTTTGTAGACCAAGACTTTTGTCTCGTAGGCCATACAAGATCTCACCATGAGATTTTATTTTGGGTTATACAAAGAGCCATTGGTCAAATCACAAAGTCCTACCTCCAAGAGAGTTTATCCCTCTAAAAGTATTTCTCTGAACTCGACCTGCTTTAGGAGAAGTTGTCGCAAAAACTCATAGTGATGTTAAATCCCCTTAGCCAATTGACAATCCTTCTTCTAAGGTTATTATTTATTTGTAATGAAATCACACCAAAATATATGACAATAATATGATAAATAAAATAACAATAAATAAAAATAAATAAATATGTACACAAAAAATATGCCATAAATATAAAAACCAAAAAAAAACTAGACCTAAAAGGAGGGGAAAACTCTAACCCTAAGGTCGTGTCTCCAGACGAGTCGCCAGCTATTATAACCGGAAAAAAATATGAGTCACTGCCACTACTTTTTGTCCTAAGGGCAGGAAAGAACGAATAACCCTAATTTGGTTTAGAGATTCTAAGTTCGTGAGTTGTTTAGACGAAGGGAAGGTGTTAGGCACCCTTCATCTCCCTTGTTCTCAAGCGGAATCCCATTTAGGTTTTAGGGTAGATCGGGTATTTCTATTTAAATGTTACTATTTCCATATATATAAGAAAAGATTGAATTTTTTAATTAAGGGACTCGCCTTAGTTTTAACTGCATGCCTATGTATCCTCTTGTGGAGAAAGCGGAGTCTATTTTGTATTTCATATTTGTTTGGTTAGTTTTTTTATAGGATTGCATAAATGCTTTCAAACAATTCTTTGAAATTCTTTGAAATGCGCAAAAGTTAAGCCCATATTAGGATGGGAGCCCAAACACAGATGGGTGTGAATCCCAATTGAGAGAGTAATTTTGGGAGGTGTAGAGACCATTAGGCTTGGCCCACACAATGTTTGAAACCCGTCTAGACTCAATGAGGCAGGTTCTATGAGGTTATAATGCACCTCAATTGTCAGGGCGTTTGATTCAAATCAAAGGGCCGCATGAGGTTGACTCTGGGGAGTTGATCTGAAGTATAGAAAATGGATAGCTTAGATTAAATGTTGACTAGGGAGTATGGTAGGATGTGTGTACAGAGCGATAGAGGGTTTATATATTCATTTCCTCTCCACAAGTTTCATTTTTTCTCTTCTCCCTCTCTCTCTCTCTAACCATTATCCATGTCTCACTATGCAAACTTTAGAGAAAGAATCGCTGGCCTCTCTCTAGGATTTCCTCACCGGAAGTTGCCAACTTTGGAAGCTCCTCCATGCACCACCCAAAACACCACCCTTGAACCTTGATCTCCATCCAAACTTAAGAACCCTAGGAAGTACCATTGTGGGCAACCATGAAAGCCACCATTGATGATGAATGATTGTCGGGATCATCGTCATTTAACCATAATAATGAAGAACCCTAACCTAAACCTAAGAAACCTAACCTAAACCTAAGAACCCTATGAATATTAATCCTAAACCTAGGAACCCTAAGCCAAAATTAATGAACCCAAACAAATTTTATCCTAACCCCACGAACCTAACCCAGAATAAGAAACCTTACCCTTTGAAGGATGAACCCTAACCCTAATTTCGAAGAACCATAACCCCAAATTTCCAAAAACACCCCAAAATCAACACAAAATCCAGAGATCCGACATCATAACAACAAATCGAGACATTAAGCTAAGTTTAGGCTCACCCATATGCAGTGATACTTCTTGTAAACAAAATTCCTTCTGATTTCTCCTTTATCTCTTTTTCTAATCTCCTTCCTTTCTTTTTATAGGTATTTAAAAGGTTGAAGAACTTGTATCAGCGAGCTTCAATTTCTTCTTCTTCTTTCTCCAATCTTTAAGCTTCGGTCCTCCATTAGGTTTTAGAACTTAGGTTTTAGTTCTTAGATTGGAGATTTGATTTGATTCAGTTAGCAAATACAAATTAGGGTTTCTGTAACTGTAATGTACTTGGACTCTTCCTACGTATATATTCATATCAATATCAATAAAATTACACTCCAATCTCTAATTTCATTTAAAACACATCTGGATTTTGGGCTTTTGTAATTCTTAGGAAGAGGGCAAGGTACTTGGGCGCAGCTCTGCCAACGATTTCAACCATAATTTTGACTTAGTCAAAATTTAAATTATTTTAATAATAATAAAAAAAACATATAATAATGTAATAAAAAGAAATTGCGACGTAAATATAACGCATGAAAATATGTTGACCTCAAGTCAACCTGAAAAACAAATATTATATATAATAATAAAACTGAATAATTTAAAATAAATGTTGACATTGGTCGACTTGAATAAAAATAATTATAAAATTAAAAACAACTAATTTTAACTTTGAAATTGGCTTCTTAAAACTAATAATAGGCTATTAGATTTAAATTAAGATAATGAACCCCGTTTGAAATAAAAAAACCTTCCCTTAAGTTGAACTCTATTATATTTAAACAAAAATAAATAATAAATTAGCAGACATGAGGATATAATTTTAAACAAGTGTAGTAATGAAAAATTAATATGAATGGTTCCTAAAATAAAATGAACTGACTTTTAAACCCAATACGGGAAAATTTAGGGTATGACACTATGCATTTTGTCAAACACTGGGTGTTGGAACGAATTTTCAGAATTTTTCTATGAGTTTTGTTGATATAAAAAAGCATTTATAATAAAGTGATTATAAGATAATCAACAACCAATTTAAATCAAAACAGTTACAAAAAAATTCCTACGAGTCGATCAATTAAACAATGACATTCAACAAATTGCATAATGAAAGATAATGAGATTAAGAGAGAGAGAGAGAGAGAGAGAGAGAGAGAGAGAGAGAGAGAGAGAGAGAGAGAGAGAGAGAGAGTAACACAAGGATTTGTTTAAGAAGTTCATCAATCACCCTCGCTATGGATACGTCTCCCCCCCCCCCCCCCCTCCAATTCCAATTTGGAGTTAGGATAATTTTCTTACTTTGCAAAAGTATGATTATAAGAGATATATTCAAAAGCAGCCTTATAACAATATTTGCCGACTTGAAAAATTTATGTGCCAACACTAAAATTGTATGTGTCGGCCTGAGTATCAGCATATAGTATACAGAAGCTACGGGCTTTAATACTATAGTACATGTGCTGACACGAAAATCATATGTGCCGATCTGAATATATTGGGCTACGTGCCAGCACGAAAGCTTTATATGCCGACACATGCAAGTGTTTTTTGTGCAGAAAATGATTTTTCATGATTTGGATCAATTTTAAACTTCTTTTAATGCTTCCTAAGACCTCTAATGCAAGGGTGCACCAAATGACCTAGAGATACCGTCCAATATACATAAATGCTAAGTTTTTCTAGTTTTGACATCATACAAAACATCTAATGGTGAAGTTGCACTCACATACTCCCCCCTTTTTTATGATAGCAAAACTTGTGATGATGCATTTCATGTCTTCATTGAAGGCTCCCCCTGAACGTGTACATCCCAAATTCATCTCACATATGCTTCTCCCATTTTGACAACATAAAAAAGAGACAAAGAAAATCCTGAGAAGTATCCACTACTATGGAAAACTCCTTTCACAACGGTTGGAAAAGGGGTACCGTCATGCGGGTCTTACCGTTGGTAAGTAGGATGTGGTTGTAAGTTTGATGTTTCTATCACGATTTGAAAATCATTATTGAAAGGCATGACGCGTGCCACTTATCACAATGGTTATACCTATAAATCGTTGTGATACTTACACATATGTACTGGGTTCGAAACTCATCAGCAGCAAATTATGTAAATCATGATTGACCTTTGATCACGGTTACAATATATAATCGTTGTGAAAAGTTTCCATATTTTATTATATAATATGTAGATTTCTTATTTTGCATACACCTCACTAAAGAAATACAAGTTTTCAAATCGATGAAGAAGTCTATAATCTAAAAATTAAGCTACTCTTGAAAATCAACTTAAACAAACCATTGTTTTTTCTGATTGCATGCGTCTCGTCGTGCATTTCATGCTCTTTTACATATATATTATGGTTTACTAATCTAACTCATTTTATACATCATTATCTTCAATTATATTTAAATTTTCATAACAACAAGACATTGGATAATCTGCCTCATCATCATCATTTATCATCGTAACTTTTATAATTGTAATTTTTACGATCATTAATGCTGATGATGAGGCAAATCATCTAATAAATTGTAGTTAATGAAATTTAAGTATAATAGAAGACAATGATGCATATGAGGAGAAATGTCATTATATCATAATCTATATGTAAAAGAACATGAAATGAACGATGAGTCGTATGCAATTCAGAAACAATGACTGATATAAGTTGGTTTTCAAATACAATTTAATTTTCAGATTATAGTATCCATGTCAATTTAAACGAATGTATTTTAAGTGAGAGTTAGTGAAACAAAAAATCTACATAGAATATAATAAACTCAAAAAACATCATACAACATAACCAGATATTACAAGTTCGTGAGCAATGAAAAAGATATATTATAAATTTTCAGGACGCGCCTTTTATTGAAACTAATCGTGGAACAGGAATAAATTATGAAGTTCATATAGTTTGTGAGGAAATGAAAAATAAATATAAGGAGGAAGAAGCTTACACAACAGGTTCATACTTCTCATATTTCTTCTCATTGTATCTCAAACTAGATGAAGTTTGATGTCGTTGTTGTTTCTTCATTAACTAAAATGTGTTGTTCTTGTTTGTGAAGCTATGAAGAAGATTAAGAAGTACAAGGTGGATGATGTTTATATCATAGATTCATGCTTCTTGTACTTTTTCCATAGCTACACAAACAATATGTACCATATCCAAAGTATGGTCTTTGTTAAGCTGTTAGTGAAGACGAATCTGAAAAAATGAGAACAATTAATAAAACAACAACATGCAACAAACAAGATAATGAGGGACTATCTAACAATAATATGTAAGAAGAAGAATACCTTAACGTATGAAGCACAAGAATTACAGATAATGGAGAAGAAGAAGAAGAAGAAGAAGAAGAAGAGAAAAAATGGGTTCTAGGGTTTCATTGTGAAGGAAACGACGCTACTATCAATAAGTGAGAGTTAATTCGCTTATTATATATTGGTAAATTATTTCACAATGGTTCTCTACCAACGGTATTGATAAGTATTTATTTATTATAACATATGACACAACTACAAAAATAAATTAATTTGCAAATAACATACATACATTCAACTCATGCACGAATGTAGGAAATAATAATACCAAATCATGCTTGTGAAAACAAGATCAAACTTATACAAATGATAAAGAGTTAATATATGAAGTCATTATAAGTATATAAATGGAAGACACACAATGGTTTTCAATTTGAAATTTTTGGAAATGAACATTCATGGGTTATATCATTTTGAGCATTCATGGGCTTTACTTTCAAGGAGAAATTTGGAACAACATTACTTCAATCTTCATGGAACTGAAGATGCACTCACATGATATTAAATACTAAAATAAAGGTTAGAGAAAATGTATAAAAGTGAAAACCTCAAATAAATTAACCAATATTAGAGATATCAATAATCCCCAATTCCTCGTGTTTGTTGAAAAATGATTTGGTTGCAAATGTTTTGACATCACGCAAAACATCTAATGGTGAAGTTGCACTCACAACCGATTCCTCTTTGAACCATAGATTCCTTTCTGAATCTTTGACCCTCACTAGACCAAAGTCTTACCTATCTCTGATAATAATCACCATTTATTCCTCTATGATCCCACAATGTCGCCAATATAAGGTCACCGTCATAGATCCTCTCGGAACTACATATCTCAACATAGACATCTCTAATATAAGGTCATCAAAATAGTTCCTCTTTAAACTAATCATCTCAAAATAATTCAACGTGATATATAATTATAACTCAACAGTATTTATAATTATATAATTACTCAATAATACTCATCAGCAGGGTAAAAATAGCTCTACATAACCTTAAACATTAAACAGGGTCTACTCATAACTCAACATAACTCATAAGAACTCTTTCACTTTTAATTTAGGAAATTAAAAAGTTACAAGGCGTACTCTAACCTTAACTCATTTAACTCATATCAACTCTAAACATTTCAAACTCAACTCTAACTACTCCATTAAATAAAATTTGACTCATTTGATTATCAAACTCAACCCTAACTCATCCAATAGCTCATAACTTAACTTTTTAACTATACATAACTCAAACTCAACTTTAAAATGTCAAATACCTAGAACTCTAACTCTAAACACGTCAAATAACTCACAACTTAACTCTAATAACTCAATAACTCAAATTCAACTCTTTTAGTTCTAAAACATAACTCTAATATATCAGATATATCAAAACTCCCTACATAACTCTAATTTTTTCCCACAACTCTACCTTGACTCTAAAATTATCTCACTACCATTTAGCAAGGATTTCCCAAAATCCTCTCCCTAAACTCTAAAATTGTGTCACTGCAATTGGCAAGGGTTTCCCTAACCCTCACCTTAAATCTGAAGACCATAATAGATTTGAAAAAATGAATGGAAAGCTCTAAAACATATCATACTCAACTCTAACACATCAAATAACTCAAATTAAAGTTATTTATCAATATATTCAATTCTCTAAATTTCTAATGGGTTTCCCAAAACTCTGGACTTAACTCTAAAGTTGTCTCACTTCATAATAGCACCAGATATTATATATTTATGATAAAATATGAAACTCTACGGATTTAAATTTATTAAAACTCTCTTTTAAATTTAGTTTATCACATCTCAAACAGAGTTACGAAACTCCAGTTCTATTCGTTACAGTTCATCCATATAACAATACTTCCTACTAATCATATATCAAATTCAAATAACTATTTAAAATATCAAACAGAGTCAGAATCAGGAAAATGAATATATTTTGGAAATAATAGAGTGTCTATTTTAAGATTATGTTTTTATTTTAATACTTAGGGTTTTAATTGGTACATTTTAATCAAATAATAGGAACTGGTGCAACACTAGACATAATGTTTTCATCTAGTCATATCTCAAGTTCGAACAATTTTTTAAAATATCAAAATGAGACAAAATGAAGTAAATAAATTTATTTTGGAAATATTAAAATGCCTATTATCATACTATAATTTTTATTTTTGGACTTAAGGTCCCTAATGGTACAGTTTAATCAAACAATAGAGACTGGTACCGACATCAGGTAGAATGTTTCGTCATACTTATAACTAGTATTTTTACTACTAAACTTGATAAAATTAGATACTTATTAAGTCTAATATATATTAAATTTTGTCTTTTTTCTTATGATATAAATTTTACTCTTAAAGGACTTACGAAAATCAAGTTATGTAGGAAACAAGACAACCAACACATGACTGAAATTTGACTACGCCTATGGTATATAAAACCAAAGAGCTGCTATTTACTTAGCACCCCTAGACCTTATTTCCCAGATTAAATGAAATATATTGTGTTATATTTCTAAAGCAATTGACGGAACCTCAAACTGACTTACGGAACTCAAGTTATGCATACTTTCAAACTACAATTTCCTCTATATTGAACAGATTCCAAACTCACCTAATTGAATCTAAACCGCCTCAAAAGCATATAAAGTTAACCATGAATAATAGAAATAAAAAATTACAGATTAATAATCTCACCTTATCACAAGGCGTCAACATATTTCGCCAATAAGATCTCGCCTTCACACAAGGCATCAACATAGTTTAAAATTTTAACTTTCTCCTTATCACAAGGACACGACATAATAAATTCAATTTTTACTTTATCATAAGGAATCAACAAAAATCTCAAGCAACCTTCATCTTATCGCTAGGCATCAACATAATATTTTATTAGTTCAAAGAGAAAATAAGAAAAGAAGGAATGAGGGTAACCAACTGCTTAAGCACCCATACATGAATAATTCCCCTATCTCGAATTTTCAGCAACATTCCAAGCTTTAGTTATGGAGTTCTTCTCTAACTTTTGCTCTCCTAAGGTTCTACCTCTTTTTCCACTCTAGTATTTTTCTCTAACTTTCACATAATGTCAATTCTCACTCCCTCTATTCCACTTAAATAGACACCTAATTCTATTTTATTTTAGTTAATTATAACAATGCTTAACATTCTCACTAACTCCTCCCCCCTTTACTCTAATTTTATTAAAACTCTATTTCTCACCCAAAACTCATAATTCTTCATTGTTCTCGATTATTTAAATTATTATAAAATAATATTAATTTTAATAAAATACTACTTTAATTTCTAATAACTCTCCACCACCCAATAAATTAACTACTCCTCAATTAATTAACTAAAATCACTTTAAAACTCAAAATAAAATATTAAAATAATATTAATACTATTAAAATTAAAATTGGAGTGCTACAAACCTATCCGCACAACAAAGGAAGTTGCAACTTAATTAGGAAGGACCCTACTTTATACAAATTACAGGAACTAGAAGGGTCGCTTCTTCCCCGGACCTAGAACGCTCTTCATCTTCGACACTATTATAGTTAGAATTATTTGTAATTCTTCGAGAGATATTATTCCTATCTACTTTTAAACGATTATCTAAGTACTTTATTTCCAACTAGGATATTCCCCCTTTAAAAAGCTTCTTACGCTGAACGAATGTGCTTGCGACCCCCTCGAGGTGATACATTGTGTTAGACTTCTCGATGAATGTCCTTGTGGCCCCTCGAGGCGATACATCATGCTGGAATTCTCGAAAAATTTCTTTCTTGTCCCTCATGGTGATACATTTTGTTGGACTTCTCAATGAAGATCCTTTTTTCCCCTCTAGACGATACATTGTGTCGGACTTCTCAGAGAAGATCCTTGTCGCCTCTTAAGGAGAAATGTTGTGATGAAATTTTGGACGGAGTTCCTTGTCGCCCCTCAAGGAAATATATTATGATGTACTTATCAATGAATATCCTTTCCTATTCACAATTCAATACACTACAAGTGTTGGATTTCCAAGGGAAGGTCCTTATATCCCTTTCAGGTTTTTGTCTTAGCGAACTGTTCTTTTATTTTTCTAGGTGAAGTATTTCTTGACTGCATCAGCATTCACAGGACGTGGGAACTCCTCGTCATCCATTGTTTCAAGAATCAATGCACCGCCAGAGAAGGCTTTCTTGACAACATATAGGCCTTCAAAATTAGGAGTCCACTTGCGCCTAGAATCAGCATTAAAAGACACGATCTTTCTAAGCACGAGGTCGCCTTCTCTGAATTCACGAGGCTTGACTTTATTATCAAATGATTTCTTCATTCTTTTCTGGTATAACTGACCATGACACAAGGTCGTCATTCTTTTCTCTTCAATCAAATTCAACTGGTCAAACTTGTTCTGGACCCATTCAGCCTCTAACAACTTGGTTTCCATTATCACGCGTAAAGAGGAAATCCCAACCTCAACGGGGAGCACTGCTTCCATGCTATACACAAGAGAGAATGGGGTTTCCCCTGTTGAAGTGCAAACAAATGTTCGATACCCATGCAAATAAAAAGGGAGCATCTCATGCCAATATTTGTAAGTAACAACCATTTTCTGAATGATCTTCTTGATGTTCTTATTAGAAACTTCAACAGTCCCATTCACCTTTGGCCTGTAGGGAGATGAATTATGGTGGACAATCTTGAACTCTTCATAAAGTTTTGTCATCATCTTATTATTCATATTTGAGCCGTTTTCGGTGACAATCCTTCTTGGCACACCATACCGGTATGTGAGGTTATTCTTGATGAAATGCACTACCACCTGCTTAGTGACATTAGCATAAGAAGTTGCTTCCACCCATTTGGTGAAGTAGTCAATTGCCACCAAGATGAAACGATGTCCATTTGACACCTTGGGTTCAATCATATCAATACCCCACATAGAGAAGGGCCATGGGGAAGAAATAACATTGAGAAGTGTCAGAGGCACATGGATTTTGTCAGCATAAATATGGCACTTATGGAAATTCTTTGCAAATTTGTAATAGTCAGATTCCATTATCAGCCAATAATAACCGGCCCTAAGCATCTTCTTTTCCATCTAATGTCCATTGGCATGAGTACCAAAGAAACCTTCATAGACTTCATGCATCAATATGTCTGCTTCATGTCTATCCATGCATCTGAGCAAGACCATGTCATAATTTATTTTGTATATCACATATTTGTTGAGGAAAAAGCTGTCGGCCAACCTTCTCAATGTCTTTCTATCTTTATTTAATGCACCAGCTGGGTATTCCTGAGTCTGGAGAAAATGCTTGATACCATAATACCATGGTTTTTCATTTGACACTTCCTCTGCTGCAAACACATGAGTCGGCCTATCCCAACATCTCACTGTCATAGGAGGCACATCGTTCCAAGTATTCACTTGATACATAGAAGCCAGAGTTGCCAAAGCATCTGCCATCTGATTTTCATCTCTGGGAATATGATGGAATCTAACTTTGTTAAAGAAGGGTAATAATCTTCTAGAATATCTTTTTAAGGGATCAAGCCAGGGTGACGAGTATCCCATTGTCCTTTAATCTGATTAACTACAAAAGCTGAATCACCATATACATCTAGAACTTTGATTCTGAGATCAATGGCTTCCTTGAGACCCATGATACAAGCCTCATACTCTTCCATATTATTGGTACAATCAAATGTCAGCCTTGTAGTAAAAGGAATGTGTGATCCATGTGGACTAACAATCACAGCGCCAATTCCTTTTCCATAAGCATTCACAACTCCATCAAATAGGGATTTAAGATCAGGACCTTCCCCAGGAAAAGGTTCATCACAATCTTTTTCTTTCAGAAACATAACATCCTCATCAGGGAAATCATATTTAACAAACTTATAATCATCAACCCGTTGGTGAGCAAGATAATCCGCCAACACACTGCTTTTTATGGCCTTCTGGGTACGGTATTCAATATCATATTTAGACAACAACATTTGCCAACGGGCAATTCTCCCAGTAAGAGCAGGCTTTTCAAAAATATACTTAATTGGATCCATTTTGGAAATCAACCAAGTAGTATGATTCAACATATATTGCCGCAAACGCTTTGCCGCCTAGGCCAGAGCGTAACACATCTTTTCCAGAGTAGAATACCATAACTCACATTCAGTAAACTTCATGTTGAGATAATAAATGACATATTATTTCTTTCCTGTTTCATCTTGTTGTCCCAAAATACAGCCCATAGAATTATCTAACACTGTTAGATACATGATCAGTGGTCTTCCTTCAATGGGAGGAAGCAAGATAGGAGGATCAAGCAAATACTCTTTAATACTTTCAAATGCCCTTTGGAAATCATATGTCCACACACAACCTTGATCTTTCTTTAACAACTTAAAGATTGCTTCACATGTTGCAGTCATATGGGAAATGAATAGGGAATTGTAATTCAGACGTCCAAGAATGCCTCTAACTTGATTTTCAGTTCTTGGCGCAAGCATTTCTTAAATTGCTTTGACTTTATTAGGGTCAACTTCAATTCCTTTTTGGCTGACAATGAAACCTAACAACTTCCCTGATCGGACACCAAAGGTGCATTTGTTTGGATTCAAACGGAGATGATACTTCCTCAAACGCTGAAACAACTTCAACAAATCTTCGAAATTCCCTTCTTAGATCTGTGATTTTGCAATCATATCATAAATATATACCTCAATTTCCATGTGCATCAAATCATGGAATAGGTTTGTCATAGCCCTCGGGTACGTTGCACCAGCGTTCTTCAACCCGAAGGGCATCACTCTGTAACAGAATATTCCCCAAGGTGTGATAAACGTTGTTTTATCCATGTCCTCTGGAGCCATTCTAATTTTATTATATTCGGAAAATCCATACATGAACGAGAAAACTTTGAATTTTATTTTACTATCGACCAACATATCAATATGTGGTAATGGAAAATCATCTTTTGGACTAGCTCTATTTAAATCTCTATAATCAACGCACGTGCAAACTTTTCCATCTTTCTTTGGTACTAGGACAATATTGGAAACCCACTGAGGGTACACTGATGTCACAAGAAAACCGACATTAATCTGCTTTAAAACTTCTTCTTTAATTTTTACTGCCATATCAGGGTGAGTTCTTCGCAACTTCTGCTTGACTGGCGGGCACTCTGACTTTAGTGGCAAATGATGCTCCACAATATCAGTATCTAGACTAGGCATGTCTTGATAAGACCAAGCAAAAATATCCATATACTCTTTCAACAGTTCAACCAAACTGCTCTTCACGTCGGCATGCAGCAATGCTCCAATCTTGACTTCTTTTGGATCTTCCTTTGAACCCAAATTGATTGTCTCTAATGGCTCTTTATACGGATGAATGGAATTTTCCTCGTGCTCGAGCAACTGTGAAACCTCTTCTAGAATGTCATCATATTCTTCTTCTTCGGCCCCATACACAGGATATTCAAAGTTGGAAGAGGGTGCATGGTCATTGTATTCAACAGGTTTATTAATTAATCTGCACATATGATTTATGATTTCTTTTGGAAACTGCACATATGATCACGATCTGGGAATCAAAGACAACTTTTACTTATGATTTTAATAAGCAAAGCAAACAGATAAGCCCATACAATATTAACTTTCACCTTGGGCAGAGTGAAATCTATTTGGAAAGGTAAACAAACATAAATTACTTTGAGACATGGATGCAAGTGGGAACATCAATAATGACCCATTTATGGACTCTAACTATAGGCGTCACATGATTCGGCATTTCCCGCTCTTCTTCATTCTCCACAATAGCATTGATTCCAGAAATAGTTGGATAGAGGTAACCTCTACATGGAAAATATTCTGATAGCTGTTCACAGTAGACTTTGACTTTATGTTCACAACTTTTCCATTCTTCACTAAGAATCCTAAACCAGCCATGTTCTTATTCACCGGAGGATCAATAATCTGACCCCATACTTTATTAGGGCCATTGCGCACAACCTGCTGAGCATCTTTAAATGAAACCATAGAATTCTCATTCTCTATCACGTTATCAATGGACAAAGCTTAGAACTGTGTTCCAATAGAAGCTTCATCTGCTTCTACAACACTGAATGATGATAGATGAGAAATCTGCAATGCTTGCTCTCCATTTATAATAACCACTTTGCCTTCGTGCATGAACTTCAGCTTTTGATGTAGAGTTGAAGTGACAAGACCTACATCATGTATCCATGGTCGTCCCAGTAAACAGCTGTATGCGGGCACAATATCCATGACTTGGAAAGTGATTTGTAAAAGATGTGGGCCTATGTGAAAAGGCATATCCACTTCCCTAAGAACTGACTTCCTTAATCCATCGAAGGCTTTTACAATAATACCACTTGGGTGCATGGGAGCCCTTTGATATTTCAACTTCATCAGTGTGTTCTTTGGTATAACATTTAAGGCGGACCCATTATCAATCAGCACATTTGACAATGAATCATTTTTACATTTCATGGATATGTGGAGAGCTAGATTGTGATTCCTCCCTTCTTCGGGCAATTCATCATCGCAAAAGCTTAGGATATTATAAGATGTAATATTACCTACCATACTACTGAATTGATCTAACGGCATATCATACTCCATGAAGGCTTGGTCCAACACCCGCATTAAAGATTCTCTATGGGCAGTAGAATTCATCAACAATGCTAGGATACATATCTTTGAAGGGGTCTACAATAGTTGATCTACAATTTTGTAGTCGCTCATTTTGATAATCTTCAAAATTTCATCCATATCTTTCTCCAGGGTAGCACCACTGGACTCCCCTACAGCTTTCTTATTCTCAGCACTTTCCACAATTTTCTTACCAGCGTTGTCATTTCCCCGAACAACCGGTGTAAATACACGACCACTACGGGCCACTCTACCAGTCTTAGCAATATTCTCAATGCTAGACAGCGGCTGGATGAGAACTTCCACATCATCCTCTAAAATAGTAGCATTGTACTTGTGCGGTACAACTTTGTTTAATTTGTAAGGAACAGGCCCTGGCAAGCCAATAACCACTGGGGCAACAACTGACTTGCTACAGTGTTCAATTTCAACGAGGAAAAAATCATTGAAACAAGGCACAATTACATTCACACCTTCTTTAGAAAATTTGGGTATCAAAGAATCAACGTTGGAGAACATATCATCATCGGAGGAAAAGAATTCATCCGTCGAAGCATATTCATTCTCTGATTCATCCTCAGCCAAGCCAACCTCAATCTTGTTAACCTCATGGTAATCAGCTCTTTGGCTCGAAACTATCATAGTTCCATTATCCAATAACAGCTGAATACATGTTCTTACAATGGAACATCCTTTGGAATCCTTGCAGCAAACCCGGAAAGATCCATAGTGGTGCTTCACCTGACCAACCATATGGAAAAAGGTAGCGTGCAATTTCACGAGATTATCATTCATATGGTCCATATCAAAGATCATGACCTCTCCAGGACATCCAAAGACCATGTTCACTTCCTCCTCGTATTCTGCTCTAGGTCTGATTATATGGATGAGGCCCTCATTCATCATCTCTTGTAAATCAGCCTTTATCTTATCACAACCTTCTATATCAGTACTACAGATACCACAACTAGCACGGTCATGAGTATAGTAACTAAACTCACAAAGGTCTACATGCATCTTTACCAAGTCTCCTCTGACCAAGTTAATATCATAAATGCGGAAGTCCCCTAGACAACCAGCAACCATGTTAATAGCATTCGTTCCTTCATGCTTTGGCAGAGGATTATCTTTTACATTCGGGATGACATCTTTGAAGGACAAAAGGCCAGATCTCACCATTTTATGTACCTCAAACTTCAGAGGATAACAGTTTTCCACATTATGCCCTGGTGCACCCTAATGGAAAGTGCACGTCTGATCTGCCTTATAGTACCAAGGTAATGGTGATGGTATAACAAGGGGTGGCCTGGTCTGGACCAACTTTTTCTGGATCAATGCTGGGAGTAACTCTACATAACTCATGGGGATAGAGTCAAAAGGCTCTCTCCTTTGATTCGGCCCTTGATTTCCTTGAGGGGTTGGTCTTTGCTAAGCGACTGTAGTCGAAGCTGTATTAACAACTGGAGTTATCGAGGAAACTTGTTAATGGCGCTGATGATTTCTTCTAGGAGGATTAACCCTTCTTTCTTGAATAACAACATTTGTCTCTCCCTCTTTCTTTTTAGCAAACCCATATGACAGTTTCTTCACACTACGATAATTTTCACCTCTTGTCAAACGACCTTCTCTTACAGCTTCTTCCAAATGAACGCCCATTCCCACCATCTCCGTAAAATCACTGGGTGCACTCTCCACCATTCTTTACCTAGTGTCTTCAGAAAAATATTTGTCATCTCTTTTTCTTCCATTGGAGGAATCACTTGGGCGGCTACTTCACGTTATCTCTGTGCATATTATTTAAACGATTCCTTGTCCTTCTGGACCATAGCCCTGAGTTGATCACGGTCGGGCGCCATGTCCATATTGTATTTGTAGTGTCTGATAAACGCTTCACCCAAGTCATATAAATTATGAATGTTGGCACTGTCTAGGCTCATGTGCCATTTCAATGCTGCACCAGTCAAACTGTCTTGAAAGAAATAAATTAACAGACGTTGATCATCTGTATGAGTAGACATTATCCTCACATACATCACTAAGTGAGAACAAGGGAAATTGTTTCCCTTGTACTTTTCTAACTCTAGTACTTTGAACTTTGCAGGTATTTTCACATTCGGAACCAAACACATATCATTCACATTCTGCCCAAACAGTTCTTTTCCTTTCATGGCCTCCAACTCTTTCTACATCCTATCAAACTGGTCCTGAAAATTGTTCATTCGATCATAGACACCCAATCTTTTAGTTGGTGGAGGAATAGGGTGATACACTTCATCATTAACAAATGGTACCACATTCATCGAGGAAGGTGCAACCTAGTGAATCTCATTTCTAGGAACAGGAGTAATATGTACCATAGGAGGTGCAGAAGCAGCAGCAGTCGAAGCAAGCAGAGAAACTTGAGGGTCCTGATTATAAGCTTCTGGCATAAAGTTCTATGGAATTCCCCACGGATAACCCTGAGGCATACGATTTTGAACAACAATAATTGGAGTAGCAAAAACGGGAATAGTCGGAGCTTCGGTAGTAACTAATGTCTGTTGAGGCTGAGCAAGTGGTGGCTGATTCTGAGCAGCCACCGAAGATTCCATTAAAGGAGTGAGATTGGCCATACTGGCCTTCAGAGCAGAAACTTCTTCACGCAGCTCGCAATTCTCTTGATCTAGATTGTCCATTTTCCTTCTGAAATTAGCACGAGTATCGTATTGATGAGACAGCTTGCTGAACAAAGTAAAGAAGCTCGGTAAGACACTTGGTTATGCTCAAAAAATGAAAGAAGTATGTACAATATGATTCATGATATACAATGCATATGATTTATTTTATTATTGATATTTCAAGGAACTCAAAGATTTATAGACAATTTTGCAAATATCAGAGTAATAACACATTTGAAATACTGGAAATCTGATTATAATAACTTTAAAACAGATGACACTTTTTAGTACAAGTTTCAAAAATCCCAAGTACAAGATAAAGATAAAGTCTAAAAACCCTATAAAAGCAAAGTTGATGGAGATCACTCTTCACGCTGACGCTTCCTTGTGAGTCTTGCATTCTGAACCGTCAACCTCTGGTTCTCTTCCGCATACCTGTTGGCGACCTCTTTCCAATCATAAGAGTTAGGAGGCGAGTAACTAAGGTCTAACTGAGGCTTAGGGTAAAATAAATCCTCTTTCCTCTCCATCATCTCTACAGCACGACTCTTAAGAATCTCGATCAAATCGTCCTTCTCCTTTAGGTCTGCTTGGTAGGACACCTCTAGAGTCTGGAACTTATTCTTCCAAGCTTCCTTTTCCTGCTGCATCCTAACTAAGGTAGGCCGGAGTTCTTCCACATCGTCTAACAAAGGAGAAGTGGTCTTCACAAACATATCAGGCATGGGTGCTTCTCGAGAATACGACATCTTCAACTGGATGGCTTTTTCCTGTACCCATTATAGATAAGGATCCAAAGAAACAAGACCCCTTAGTCCCAGGTCCATCCTACTCTTCTTGTGAATATGACGCCAAGCCTTTGCAATCTCCACTTTAGCTTCCTTATGAACTTCTCCCTCTTTAAGAAAGAAAACACTCAAATGAATATTATTTGGCTTATCCCTCATCGGGTATCCAAGCTGTCATCGTGCAAGAACAGGGTTGTAGTTAATTCCTCCCTTTGTACCAAGAAGAGGTACATTAGGGAAACTACTACAACTGTTGACAATTTATGCATAATGGTAAGCTTGATGATACCAAACAATATCTGAATGAGTGAGGGCCATAATCTTCGAAGCCCAACGAGGTTCCTTCCTGATATCCCAGAAAGCATTGGATCGAGGTAAGTGAGAAATAAACCACTGATACAACAAAGGTGTGCAGCAAATGATGATCCCTCCATGATAAGAATCCTGAAAATGAATAGAGTAATAAGAATCACTCAATAATGTAGGAATTGGGTTCCCAATCATAAAGATCCTGATAGAATTGATATCCATAAATTTTTCGATATTGGGAAATAAGAACAATACATAAGAAAGTAGAGAAAAGATAGCCTCAAAGGCAACCATACTCTTCATCCTAGAAAAGTAGCGAGCTTTCTCCAATAAGAATTGACTTGGTAATCCTCTAATCCATCCTTTGGTATTCATGTGTGCTTCAACCTCCGACTTCCCTGAATGGATCAAAGCAGTGATCTCATGCGATTTTGGCTCCCCCTCTAAACCAATAAAAGCAACATGATCGGTAATAGGTAAACCCAACAGATAAGAATATTCCTCTAATGTAGGCATCAACTGATGATCGGGGAAATTAAAGCATCAATACATCAGATCATAGAACTGGACCAAAGTTGATACAAGACCCTCCTTCATCCTGAGCTTCATGAGAGAAATGATGGACCCATACATTCTCCAAAAATCTGTAGAACTCTCGATCTCAGGAATCAGACTCATCAAATCATCTATCTTGGGATTGTAACACCCCAGTTTTAATTATTTGATTTATTTTAATTGGGAAATTATTTTATTAGAATTAATAAAATAAAAAGGAATTATCTATTTTGGAATATTTGAAGAAAATAAAAGGAATAAGAAAACATTGGGTTTTTAAGTTATTGGGCTTGGATGTCGTTAGTAAAGAGTGGGGGTGCAAAAGAAATAAGGATATATTTTGGAACTCAAGTTATTTTCTCATTATTCACGACAACACAGAATTTGGGAAATTTGGGAAGCTGAGCTCTGAAGGTACGAAGAACGAAGAACATCGCTCGAAGAACTCAAGCTGCAATTTGATAAGGTAAGGGGGGCTACTACTCAATTTACATTTGCTTATGGGTTTAGATGCAATTGGTTGGGTAATCGTAGGATAATCCCATTTTCTCTGACATTTTTAGTGATCGATAACTTTAGGGTCGAATTTCGTTAGAAAGGATTAGGTTCCCTAAAGGTTGTGAATCGATTAAGAAATTAATCCCCATTGTTGATTTAGATCGAAATTGTATGATCGTGAGTTTACCTTAGGTGTTCTAGGGATAACCTCAATGTTGTTAGGATTTCCCTAAAGGACGGGTAATATGTAACTTAAGGTCAATTTTAATAAAACTTGTTGTTGATGAAAGGATTATTGATAAAATAGGATGTTTTAAAAATGAAAATTCTGAGTTTTGATTGATTTTGGAAAATGAGACCTTAAGTGAAATAATGTTGTCCTTAAGATTGGAAATTGACTAACGTAGAAGGGAATTGTGTTCCAATTGATGTGTTGTTTTGAGTTATGCATGATTGATGTTGTTATGTACCGAAATGCACGTTTTGGCTGGTATTTTTCGCGTTTGGCTGCTGTTCTGAGCTGCTGCAGGTACAGGAAATTTTGGGTTCGCGCTCATCAACACGGGCCGTGTGGATTCACACGGGCACCCGTGTTGATTCACTGTATTGCCCAAAAAATGTGTTTCCAGACACATTTCAACACGGGCCGTGTTGATTCACACGGGCACCCGTGTTGATCCCCTGTATTGGCAAAATAACGTGTTTCTGGACACATTTCCACACGGGCAGTGTTGATTTACACGGGCACCCGTGTTAAACCTCCTGTGTTGGTTTCTAAACTCTGTTTTCTGTGCATGCTGTTATGTACGGATTGATCCTATTTTGATGTGCAGTGTTTGACATGTTTTGAATATGCTGTTTATTGATTTCCTAGTGTTGATTGATGCTTGTATCGAATAACAATTGTATGTTATGATACCAACACTATATGGATTTTATTGTCATGCTTTTAGATGATGTTAACAAGCATGAATTGTGATATAACTTGATATGATTGGTTGATGTTTAATAGTATGCTGAGTGATTACATGCTATTCATATCGTGTTGTATTTGATATTGTCGATGTTACATGATATGGTTTATTGATGTTAATAGTATGCTGAGTGTTACATACTGTACATATCACGTTGCATTTGTTAATTCCCATTGTGTGGAATTAGCATGGTGGCCAATATACGTGTCCGCGATTTAATGGAACATTGAGGTGGTAGCCGTGTCCGCGATATAATGGAACGGTGAGTTATCCGTGACCCGAGATTTAATGGGGCGGTAGAATGGTACCACATGCATGGGTGTGTTGCATTATATTGAATATAACATGAATGGATGATTTTCCAATGTTGTATTTAATTGATTGTATGCATATATTGCTGCTAAATTGTTAATGATGTTTGATGTTAATTATAAGTATGAAAAGTGATATATTATGAATATATGAATTGTAAAGGTTTTCGTAAACTATGAAACATGCTAACTGTTTGGGTGATGCTTATGGTTTTCTGAATTGATTGTTATGAACGTATAATCAAATGTATAGTTGAGATGCTCACCCTTACTGTTGAATATTTCAGATTGAGGAGCTTCGTTCAGGTGCTTGGCGAAGGCTTGTTGTTTCTAGTTTATTTTGGTTTAAGTATTGTCCGGGTCATGCTCTGATAGTTGTAACTCCGGGAACGTTTGTTTGTCGAGCTGCTTTAGTCAGACTCGTTTATTTCCTTAGTATTTGGTTATAATAAGATGTTGATATATTCCAGGTGTTAATCCCTGATGATTTTGAAAATATTATAACCTTGGTTTTGTTAATTAAATTATTTCGCTGTGTAAACATGTATGAGTTGCTTCTATGTTATGCATGACAGGAACTTGTTTTTATTGAAAGAGAATTGTGACATCCTCGTTAATACATGCACTCTGAAATTATGATTTTAATTATTTGCGAAATTTTATTCGGGGTTTTAGAGGTTGTTACAATAGTGGTATCAGAGCATAGTCGGTCGTTGCGACCAGAGTCTTGAGTCAGTCATTCCTTTTGTATGCGACTAGTGCAAGGTAACACTGTCGATACTGTATTCTGATGAAGAGTATGTTTTAATTCTCAGGAATATGGCTGGAAGAGGTAACGGACGAAATGATGCTGCACTAGCTGAGGCTTTGGGGATGTTAGCTGGTGTACTTGCTGGAAACCCAAATGGAGGCGTGATTGGTGCTGATAGGCAATTGGGGAACTTCCAAAGGAACAATCCTCCGTTGTTCAAAGGTACACATGACCCTGAAGGTGCTCAGAAGTGGCTGAAGGAAATCGAAAGGATTTTCCGTGTGATTGATTGTGCGGAAGATCTGAAGGTCAGATATGGTACGCATATGTTGGCATAAGAGGCCGACGACTGGTGGGTTGCAACAAGGACTGAAATGGTTCAGGATGGAGAGGCACTGACTTGGGCTAACTTCAGAAGGGCTTTTCTGAGGAGGTACTTTCCTGAAGATGTTCGGGGAAGGAAGGAAATTGAATTTTTGGAGCTTAAGCAGGGCAATCTGACTGTTAGTGAGTATGCTACTAAGTTCACTGAGCTGGCAAAGTATTATGCACACTACAACAATGATGAGGCTGGAGAATTCTCTAAATGTATCAAATTTGAGAATGGTCTCCGAGATGAGATTAAGCAGGGAATCAGGTACCAGTGTATTCGTAGATTTTCTGATCTGGTGGATTGTAGCAGGATCTTGGAAGAAGATATTACCAAGACTAGGTCGTCTCACTCTCGTGGGGCTGTTGATAAAAGAGGAAAGCAACATATGGACCGTGGCAAGCCATATGGTAGAGGTAACCAGAAATCAGGTGGATGGAAAAGGCCTAGTGGGGGAGATTCTAAGGCTCCTATCAGATGCTACAGGTGTGGTGAGTTTGGTCATCATATTCGAGATTGCAAGAGTGATGAGAAGAAGTGATATAAATGTGGAAAGACTGGTCATTTGTCTATTGATTGCAAAGGGAAGTCTGTTACTTGTTATAATTGTGGCGAAGAAGGTCACATTCGTCCGCAGTGTCCAAAACCTAAGAAGGATCAGTCAGGTGGAAAAGTGTTCGCTTTGTCTGGATCTGAGACTACTCCAGAGGATCGATTGATTAAAGGTACGTGTTTTATTCATGGCACACCTTTAGTTGCAATTATTGATACTGGCGCAACTCATTCTTTCATTTCTTTGGATTGTGCTGAGAGGTTGAAACTGGACATATCTGATATGCGAGGTAGCATGGTTGTTGATACTCCTGCATCGGGTTCAGTGACAACTTCACTTGTATGTAGGAATTGTCCTATTGAGATTTTTTGTAGAGGTTTCGGTATGGATTTAGTGTGCCTACCGCTTGAACAAATTGATATTATCCTTGGGATGAACTGGTTGGAAGTCAACCGGGTTCATCTGAACTGTTTTGCTAAGACAGTGATTTTTCCAGAAGCAGTTGGTGTCGAGAATTTGACTGTGACTGCTAGGCAGGTACAAGAAGCAATGGAAGACGGTGCTAATGTGTTTATGTTACTTGCTTCGTTAGATGCAACAGGAAAGGTCAGGAGTGGGGAATTGCCAGTGGTGTGTGATTTTCCAGAAGTCTTTCCTGATGATGTTGGTGAGTTACCTCCTGAGAGAGAAGTGGAATTCTCTATAGATTTGATTCCTGGTACGAGACCGGTGTCGATGGCGCCATATCGTATGTCTGCGTCTGAGTTGGCTGAATTGAAGAGTCAGTTGGAAGATTTACTGGAGAAGAAGTTTATTCGTCCAAGTGTTTCGCCTTGGGGTGCTCCGGTATTGTTGGTTAAGAAGAAAGAAGGTTCTATGAGATTGTGTGTTGATTACAGGCAATTGAACAAAGTAACCATTAAGAATCGGTATCCATTACCGAGGATTGATGATTTAATGGATCAGCTAATTGGAGCCAGTGTATTCAGTAAGATTGACTTGAGATCCGGATATCATCAGATTCGTGTGAAAGCGGAAGATATTCAAAAGACTGCTTTTCGAACGAGGTATGGGCATTATGAATATTCTGTTATGCCGTTCGGAGTTACTAATGCACCTGGTGTTTTCATGGAATATATGAACAGGATTTTTCATCCGTATCTGGATAAGTTTGTTGTGGTTTTTATTGATGACATTCTGATTTATTCCAAGAATGACGAAGAGCATGCGGAACATCTCCGAATTGTGTTAGAGTTGTTGAAAGATAAGAAGTTGTATGCAAAGTTGTCCAAATGTGAGTTCTGGCTGAATGAAGTTAGTTTTCTTGGACATGTGATTTCTAAGAATGGTATTGCAGTGGATCCTACAAAAGTAGAAGCAGTATCTCAGTGGGAAGCGCCGAAGACTGTTTCTGAAATCAGAAGTTTTCTTGGTCTTGCAGGTTATTACAGAAAGTTTATCGAAGGATTCTCAAAGTTAGCATTGTCGTTGACGAAGTTGACTCGTAAAGGACAAGCGTTTATTTGGGATTCTGATTGTGAGAAAGGTTTCCAAGAATTGAAGCGGAGATTGACTAGTGCTCCTATTCTGATTTTGCCGAGTCCGGTGGAATCTTTTGTGGTTTATTGTGATGCATCTCTGATGGGATTAGGTGGTGTTTTAATGCAGAATCAACAGGTAGTTGCGTATGCTTCGAGACAGTTGAAGGTTCATGAAAGGAACTATCCTACTCATGACTTAGAGTTAGCAGCAGTTGTGTTTGTCTTGAAATTGTGGAGACATTATCTGTATGGTTCGAGATTTGAAGTGTATAGTGATCATAAGAGTTTGAAGTATCTTTTCGATCAGAAAGAGCTCAATATGAGGCAAAGAAGGTGGTTGGAATTTCTCAAAGATTATGATTTTGGTTTAAATTACCATCCTGGTAAGGCAAATGTGGTTGCAGATGCTTTGAGCAGGAAATCCTTGCATATGTCTATGATGATGGTTCGTGAATTGGATTTAATTGAACAATTCTGAGATTTGAGTTTAATTTGTGAAAGTACTCCGAAGTGTGTTCGTTTGGGTATGTTGAAACTTACTAGTGGTATTCTAGAAGAGATCAGGATCGGGCAGAAATCTGATGTTAATTTAGTTGATAAATTGACATTGATCAACCAAGGTCAAGGTGGTGAGTTTAGAATTGATGAAAATGATGTTATGAGGTTTGGCGATAGAGTTTGTGTTCCTGATGTTGCAGAAATCAAGAAGAGTATATTAGAGGAAGGACACCGCAGTGGAATGAGTATTCATCCGGGTGCCACGAAAATGTATCATGATTTGAAGAAATTGTTTTGGTGGCCGGGAATGAAAAAGGAAATAGCTGAATTTGTGTATGCATGTTTAATCTGTCAGAAATCGAAGATTGAGCATCAGAAGCCGTATGGATTTATGCAACCGATGTTTATTCCAGAATGGAAGTGGGATAGTATTTCTATGGATTTTGTATTCGGGTTGCCGAGGACTCCTAAGAATTGTGAAGCGATATGGGTTGTGGTGGATAGACTGACTAAGTCTGCTCATTTTATACCGATGAGAATGGATTACTCAATGGAGAGATTGGCACAGTTGTACATTGAGAAAATAGTGAGTTTGCATGGAGTTCCTTCTAGTATTGTGTCAGATAGAGATCCGAGATTCACTTCGAAATTTTGGGAAGGATTGCAGAAGGCTTTGGGTACTAAATTGAGGTTGAGTTCAGCTTATCATCCTCAGACTGATGGACAGACGGAGAGGACGATTCAATCGTTAGAAGATTTATTGCGTGCTTGTGTTTTAGAGAAGGGTGGAGCTTGGGATAGCTATTTGCCATTGATTGAATTTACTTATAACAATAGTTACCATTCGAGTATTGGTATGGCTCCGTTTGAGGCATTGTATGGTAGACGGTGTAGAACGCCTTTGTGTTGGTATGAATCTGGAGAGAGTTCAATAATTGGGCCAGAGATTGTTCAGCAGACTACTGAAAAGATCAAATTGATTCAAGAGAAGATGAGAGCTTCTCAGAGTCGTCAGAAAAGTTATCATGATAAGAGGAGGAAGAATTTAGAATTCAGTGCTGGAGATCATGTGTTTATGAGAGTTACTCCGATGACGGGTATTGGTCGAGCATTGAAATCTAAGAAGTTGACTCCGCATTTTATTGGTCCGTTTCAGATTACGGAAAGAGTTGGAGAAGTTGCTTATCGTATTGCTTTACCTCCGAGACTTGCGAATTTGCACGATGTTTTTCATGTTTCTCAGTTGAGGAGATACATTCCAGACCCATCTCATGTAATCCAAGTAGATGATGTACAGGTGAGAGATAACCTGACAGTAGAAACATTGCCTATGAGGATAGAAGATCGAGAAGTGAAACGGTTAAGAGGTAAAGAGATGGCATTAGTGAAGGTTGCTTGGGGAGGTCCAGCAGATGGAAATATCACTTGGGAGCTAGAGAGCCAGATGAAAGAGGCTTATCCTGAACTGTTCGTCTAAGGTATGTTTTCGAGGACGAAAACTCTTTTAGTGGGGGAGAGTTGTAACACCCAAGTTTTAATTATTTGATTTATTTTAATTGGGAAATTATTTTATTAGAATTAATAAAATAAAAAGGAATTATCTATTTTGGAATATTTGAAGAAAATAAAAGGAATAAGAAAACATTGGGTTTTTAAGTTATTGGGCTTGGATGTCGTTAGTAAAGAGTGGGGGTGCAAAAGAAATAAGGATATATTTTGGAACTCAAGTTATTTTCTCATTATTCACGACAACACAGAATTTGGGAAATTTGGGAAGCTGAGCTCTGAAGGTACGAAGAACGAAGAACATCGCTCGAAGAACTCAAGCTGCAATTTGATAAGGTAAGGGGGGCTACTACTCAATTTACATTTGCTTATGGGTTTAGATGCAATTGGTTGGGTAATCGTAGGATAATCCCATTTTCTCTGACATTCTTAGTGATCGATAACTTTAGGGTCGAATTTCGTTAGAAAGGATTAGGTTCCCTAAAGGTTGTGAATCGATTAAGAAATTAATCCCCATTGTTGATTTAGATCGAAATTGTATGATCGTGAGTTTACCTTAGGTGTTCTAGGGATAACCTCAATGTTGTTAGGATTTCCCTAAAGGACGGGTAATATGTAACTTAAGGTCAATTTTAATAAAACTTGTTGTTGATGAAAGGATTATTGATAAAATAGGATGTTTTAAAAATGAAAATTCTGAGTTTTGATTGATTTTGGAAAATGAGACCTTAAGTGAAATAATGTTGTCCTTAAGATTGTAAATTGACTAACGTAGAAGGGAATTGTGTTCCAATTGATGTGTTGTTTTAAGTTATGCATGATTGATGTTGTTATGTACCGAAATGCACGTTTTGGCTGGTATTTTTCGCGTTTGGCTGCTGTTCTGAGCTGCTGCAGGTACAGGAAATTTTGGGTTCGCGCTCATCAACACGGGCCGTGTGGATTCACACGGGCACCCGTGTTGATTCACTGTATTGCCAAAAAAATGTGTTTCCAGACACATTTCAACACGGGCCGTGTTGATTCACACGGGCACCCGTGTTGATCCCCTGTATTGGCAAAATAACGTGTTTCTGGACACATTTCCACACGGGCAGTGTTGATTTACACGGGCACCCGTGTTAAACCTCCTGTGTTGGTTTCTAAACTCTGTTTTCTGTGTATGCTGTTATGTACGGATTGATCCTGTTTTGATGTGCAGTGTTTGACATGTTTTGAATATGTTGTTTATTGATTTCCTAGTGTTGATTGATGCTTGTATCGAATAACGATTGTATGTTATGATACCAACACTATATGGATTTTATTGTCATGCTTTTAGATGATGTTAACAAGCATGAATTGTGATATAACTTGATATGATTGGTTGATGTTTAATAGTATGCTGAGTGATTACATGCTATTCATATCGTGTTGTATTTGATATTGTCGATGTTACATGATATGGTTTATTGATGTTAATAGTATGCTGAGTGTTACATACTGTACATATCACGTTGCATTTGTTAATTCCCATTGTGTGGAATTAGCATGGTGGCCAATATACGTGTCCGCGATTTAATGGAACGTTGAGGTGGTAGCCGTGTCCGCGATATAATGGAACGGTGAGTTATCCGTGACCCGAGATTTAATGGGGCGGTAGAATGGTACCACATGCATGGGTGTGTTGCATTATATTGAATATAACATGAATGGATGATTTTCCAATGTTGTATTTAATTGATTGTATGCATATATTGCTGCTAAATTGTTAATGATGTTTGATGTTAATTATAAGTATGAAAAGTGATATATTATGAATATATGAATTGTAAAGGTTTTCGTAAACTATGAAACATGCTAACTGTTTGGGTGATGCTTATGGTTTTCTGAATTGATTGTTATGAACGTATAATCAAATGTATAGTTGAGATGCTCACCCTTACTGTTGAATATTTCAGATTGAGGAGCTTCGTTCAGGTGCTTGGCGAAGGCTTGTTGTTTCTAGTTTATTTCGGTTTAAGTATTGTCCGGGTCATGCTCTGATAGTTGTAACTCCGGGAACGTTTGTTTGTCGAGCTGCTTTAGTCAGACTCATTTATTTCCTTAGTATTTGGTTATAATAAGATGTTGATATATTCCAGATGTTAATCCCTGATGATTTTGAAAATATTATAACCTTGGTTTTGTTAATTAAATTATTCCGCTGTGTAAACATGTATGAGTTGCTTCTATGTTATGCATGACAGGAACTTGTTTTTATTGAAAGAGAATTGTGACATCCTCGTTAATACATGCACTCTGAAATTATGATTTTAATTATTTGCGAAATTTTATTCGGGGTTTTAGAGGGTGTTACAGGGATCATTAAAATTGTACTTCTTAGTCTTTATTTTCCAAAATCCATAGTCAAGAAGTACCTAAGATATTCATAAAGATTCAACTTTAAGTCCCTTGAAACAAAATGTTTTATAGGATGCTCATGGGTGCATGAATGCATGATGCAACAATCACACACAAGATCACAAACATAGATTTCACAGGTTCTACGTCACGAGCATGAGGTTGAAGGTACTAACCATAAGGTATGGTCAAAAAGTTTATCACCTGCCGAACAAGGTTCTAAGAGGTTCACAGAGTCTACATCCTTCCTTCGGATATTACCAACTTCCCAATTGACTCGGTAATTAGCAATATTCTCAAGAAAAACTCGTTTGAGTGTAGTATCGCGTGATAACTATTTCCGGATTTCTCTGTTACAGCTTCCGCATTACACCTAAAAGGCCAAGATGGGTTAAAGGTTCTACGGTCCTCAGTTTTATTAGTCTCCCAGGTTGAAAGTAGCACATCTTCCAGATTACTCGCTAAACGACACTATATTCAAAGGAGCCTCTACTAAGTGGGGGATATCATGCCTCCTTTTTTGGGATTACTCCCTCAAAGTTAACATGACTATACGCCCGTCTTATCTTAAGTTTGCCCAAGTTCGGGTATAAGACTTATGCAAAATCACCAAGCACCCTGAAAACCAGTAAAATCCAAACAAATATATATATACAGCATGTAAGATACAACACACAATAGCACATATTCAGATAAACAAAGATAGGCTCAACCCACTTAGGGATGGACCAGCAAGAGGTCAATCTTTCCCCAGTGAATTTGCCATTTTTTTTAGCGGTAGAAATGTTGAGACAAAGCTATTGGATTGACTTGACTCACACAGATCAAAATAAAAGTCGCCACCGTGCTTTATTGTTTCCAAAAGAATGGAAAAAGAGCTAATAACCCAAAAGAGGGGGAGAGAATTTAAATTCGGAGGTTGGTTATGCAAAGGGAAGGTATTAGCACCCTAAACATCTACGGTACTCCGCAGGAACCTCTTTGAAAATATGTGTATTTTGGATATAAATGTTGTATACAAAAAATAGATTGTGGAGATGAGAAAAGAAATATTTTTTATGATTTTTCGCCCTCTGCGGTTGTGAACCTTTAGTTCCTACTTACCACTTTCCGTGCAATAGGGGATCAAGGTACTCGTAGTTCATCTTTAAAAATTTTAAAACACAAGTGTGTTGGTTACTTTTAAGAGACGATACAACGTCGTCATTGTCGGAGTGGAAAACATACTTACTACCCACAATTATGAGAAAGGAGAATTTTCGTCATCTCAAAGTGGAGGATATGGCTTGGATTTTAGAACCAAAAAATCCTCGCTCAACACCCAAGTGGAAAATATCTCACTTCACTATATATCGTAGAAGTATAGTAGCTCGCATCACTATAAAGATTGACAAGAGTCTAATCTTTTTGAGAAAATTTTAAGGTAAAAAGCCAAAGTGGCAAAGATAATTTGAATGAGATTGATTGACTTTTAGTCTTCTCACAAAAATGTCAAAGTATTATTAAGTTGATTAAAGTTTGATTAAGAAAATATTTTTGAAAATGCATGGACATAAGTCCAAGTTTATTTGTAAAAGAGGTTCAAGTTTTAAAAACAAGAAGAGTTTTCAAAGGAGGGAGAATATTTTTGAAATTAAAGAGGGTGGGAAGAGATGAAGAGACTATCCTAAAGCATAAGGTAAAACCTAGGGAAAAGAACCGTCTAACCAACAAGAAGCCAACACTTGACATAATGAGTCAATGTATAATTCCCATCCTTTGGATTTTAAATCAAGAAATAAAATATAATAAACCTCTTGAGAAAACCAAGCTTCAATTGTATTAAGTCTGCACAAATATTTGGCAAAGTAACGGTTGTATACAGATGAATTCTCGATCACAGATAAAGCATGTAGTCAAAATAACCTGCACACAAAGCAAACAAACAAACAACCCAATGTCTTGGGGTAAACCCCGAGAACTCCAGACAAAATAACAGTTGAGGTACAAGGTCTCTAAGTAGGTCACAACTTCTAATCCTAAGTCCAAGAAGTCCACAACTCCATAATGCAAAGGATAATAACCAAGTAGTCCAAGTAACATTAAAGTTTTTTATGGTTCAAGTTGATTATTTGGTGTTGCACCCCAAAATTTTCCCTCTCATTTATTAAGAATTTGCTCACAAGATCTCCTTTGGCTCAAGACTGCACTAGGGTTGATCAGCTCAAGACACCTCCTTAAGCACTGATGACCAAAATTAGGGTTTGAGATTGCACAAGGATATTTGAACTTCCAATGCCTCATATGACTTTCATGAATCATTATGGATCCTCAAGATTACTCCTGTCAAGTTTCAAGCCTTGGATCACACTTTTGCTCAGTCAATTGAGCAGTTGACCTAAAAATCAGTTGTATTGAGGAAAAAGTCAACTGTGGCTAATTTACAGTCAAACTTCATAATTTTTTATCCACATCAACATTTTAAACTCATATGTATCATTTGATCAAGTTGGGACCATAATTCCTCAATAAATTGGATCAAATCATCAAAAGGACAAAATGGTCAAAATTAGGGTTTTGACTAGGAAAGGGCAATTTCTGATTTTTGACCTAGCAAATGATCAATTGGTTTAAGGCATGATCTCAAGAGTCCAATTGCATCATTTTTATCTAGTGACATATCTCAAAACATTTCTCAAGTCCAATGGATTGACAAATGAATTTTCAGTCAACTGATCAAAAGTCAACTGTATACTGAAAAGTCAAACTTTGACTTTTTGGTCAAAATTAAATGTCAAAGATCACAATTTATCAAAGCATGTAAAAATATGAAACTTATTCATCAAGAAATCAAAAATTTAAGATTTAATTTTGAAAAGTTAAAATTTCTAAACTTAGAAATTTTTCTAAGTGTTGGAAATTTCTTATTTTTTCACAACTTTGAGCGAAATTTTCACCATGATGCAAGAGGATTCTGAAGAAACTTTCAACATGAAAGTTTTATATCTCCATGAAATCTACAAATTTTATTTACACAACTCCTTCCAAAAGTGCTTGGATCTCAAGTTATAATTTTAAGAACTCATGGTCATGAAACAAAACACTTAGTGAAATTTTTGCCCTAATTTGGTCAGGATTTTGACCCAACTTCATGACACTTTTTCATATAGTTCCAAGGGTAATTTTCAAAAGTGATTCAAAGATGGGTTTCAGAGCACACTACAAGATTTCCAAAATGTCCAAGAACTCCTTGAGATTATTTTTTAGTAGGGAGAATCGAAGAGATGAAGTTAGGGTTTTATCACTTGAATTACAAGTCATTTTGTGATGAACAAGATTCAAAATTCAAACTTATGCTGCATAACCTCTACTTTGCAGGCCTAAAAATTGTTAGGCACTCCATAATTAATTGCTTGCATAGCTGTTAGAGGTCTCAATTCAAGCATTCAATGCAAGGCCATACTTTATATCCATTTTGGGAAGAAAGTGCACATTGCCATTTTGATAAAGTGGCTTTTTGCACAAAACTTGTTCTTGAGCCTGGCAATTGCTTTCTTCTAATCAACAAGTCCCATAACTCAAGAGAAACTTGTTTAGACACTCACAATCACCCAGCCCATGCTTGTACTATACATTGAAACTTATCTTCCCACTTTTCTTCAAAATCAAGTAACCTAGCAATTAGCTTGTAACTTGTACTTTTGACTTTACAAAGCACTCAAACCTCTTTGCTTATACATACATAAGTCATTTGCCATAAATCCCACGCATGCTTAAGCCCTGAAAACACCAAGAACACAGAATCACCAAAAACACTTCAAAACTTGTCATTTCTGAGTTTTGAATCCAATCTCCAAATATGCTCGTGCGTTTCTTGGCCTTTTAATTTCAAAAGCTTCTAAACAACATACACAAACAATCCCAACACCTACAACACCACTGTAACACCTCCATCATCATCCACCATTTTCAAAAACAACACCTTGCACCTTGACTTCTCCAGAACTCCTCGGGCACTTTCAGCTCAAGCTAAGCATCCCATTAGCTTCCTGGGAACTTGAAGAAGCTAATCCAATCATTGGAACTCACTAAAATCTACTCAAACTCCAAACTCGATACCCTCTTGCAAGGTAAGTTTTCTGACTTTTGAACTCTTCATACAGGCATCATTAATGATTTATTTGTGAATGAAAAATGTAGATATCATTGCCCTAAATCTAACCATGTCCATAGTTTTCATTAATTTGGCTTGAGCTTAGAGAATTTTAGGATTGAAGTTTCTGAAATTTTTAGGGTTTAGATTAGGGCCATTAAAATTCATGCTTGTCTTTGATAAATAATTTTATTGATTTACACTTCTGAAATCGTGAGGAAATTTGCTACAAGTTTTCTGTTTACACTTTTCATTTTAGTTGAGAATTGATTGAGATACAGAGGCTCTGGCTGGGCGTGAGGTTGAAGATGAAGTTGGCCTCAGCAACGTGTTTACAATATATATTTACAGTTTGAATTATATAAACGGATGTCTAGCCACCCCAGTTGTAGAAGCGCGCGCCTGTGACTATAGGGACCTGGGTTCGAGCCCTAGTGGTACCCTTTTAGATTTTTCATATTTTTTGCATTCTGGCTCTTTGTTTTTGCAACGTTGGGCCTCCCTTGGGCCTTATGTTTTTTTTCTTACTTCAGACCCTCTTGCTGGCTATTTGCACCCTGGCTCATTTTTATTTTCTTTTTTTCTTATTTTTATTTATTTGTTTTCTTAAATATTTTATCTAATATTAAAAAATCAGAAAAAATGTAAAAACATTAGATTTATATTTTGATAAAGTTTATTTATTTTTTACACAAAAAAAAATTATTTTATTTAATCATAGACAAAACCAAGCATGAAAAATAATACACTTGCACACAAGCACCCTTAGGGTAAAATCCACTTGGTTGCCTTACAAAATGGCCATATTACGCATGTGAGGTATCTTAGCAAAAACAAAGCAAAATATAAGATCATAGTCCCTCGATGACGCTATTTATGTTGCCTTTCAAATGATATTAGTCTCTAAAAGAGAATGCTAAGATACCTTGCAACATTGCTAATCACAGTTATACGATGACCCATGCCCGTCCCGTTTACATCCAAAGATAGGGTTACTTACCAAATCAATGGTAAGATAACAGTGTCAAAGGAAAAAGGAAATGAACATGAAAGACTTTTGAGTAGGTAGAACATTCCTAGTTACTTGCTCACTTTTAAAACAAAACATCATTGCTATTTTTAAAAAAAACAAACACCTACACTTTCAAAAACATCTTACAAACTTGAAAACATTTTCGAAAGATCAACATCTTTGTATACATTCTTACAAACGAGAATCATTACAAAGTTTGCCTAAACAATGGCCTCTTTACAAAATACTTTCAAAAAGCCACACAAAGCATAATTTCAAACAAAAGCAAGTGATCTATCAAGTAACTAAGAGCCCATGGAAAACCATGGATGAAAAAGGTGCTAATACCTTCCATTTTCATAATATACCCCCCCCCCCCCGAACTCAAGAAACAAATCTCAAAGGTCTTTCCTGTGCTTTTTCACCTTTCCTTTTGGATAAAAGAAAAGTCGATGGTGACTCTTGCTAATCGCAACATTTGCGATCAAACTCAAAACACCTAAGTCAGTTCTCCCAGCGTATCACAGAACTGACGACTCTGCTGGGGAAAATTCTAAAAGTGGGGTTACCTTAGGGCTAGGTCACATTTATTTACTTTCTTTGTTTGACTTGTATGCTTTACATTATGGTTCTTTGTTTGGTTTTGAATCCTCTACCCAGATTTGGGATACCTTATAGGTAAGTAGAAATACGTTGTGGAAACTGTGCGGGGTATACCGACATGGTCTAAGCAATATTTACGTTAGTGCGACATATTTGTGGGTACCGGTAGCCCTTGAGTTAATCAAGGAGAATATGGGGCCGCTGAGTGATTTCATGAAGCATTAATGAACTTTTAGAACCTTTACTTAACCAACTTGGCCTTTAGGACGTAGTGAGATGATCGGCTTTGGTGCAGTCCGAAGTTGGTAGATACTCGATACTATACTCATTGAGGTTTGTTTTTTGGGATATTTCGGTCACCATTAAAGAGGCTTGTGCTGAAACAATGACCAAGGAAACAAACCAGGGATATTGAGCTCCTTAGAACCCGGTTACTATTGCTAGGAAAGGTTTGAGCCAACTAAACTTCAAGAGGGTACTTACCTATGAGACTCCATGCAAGCCTAAACCTAAGGACTTTTTGCTTTGTTTGTGTATATTTACTTGTACATAACATCATAAACATCATAACATCATATTCATTCACTAACCATTTCAAGGATCTTGAGATTTATCTTTGTTCTGTTTTATAGGGCATGGATTCTATTCGCAGGAAAACTATTCAAGTCAATCTTGTAAGGATCCCTACACAACTTAAAGAGCTAGCTTCAAGGATTCCTGAAAAAACTCCATTCACCGAAAGACATGGTCGCCTACTAAACTTGGTTACCTCCAACACTGATGAAGACATAATGAAGGTTCTCTTTCAGTTCTTTGATCCTTTACACCATTGCTTCACATTTCCTGATTATCAACTTGTGCTAACTTTGGAAGAATTCTCCCAACTCTTGAGGATTCCCATTCTCAATCAACTACCTTTCAACGGTACGGAAAGAGATCCAAAGCCAAAAGAGATTGCTCAAGCTCTACACTTGCAATCATTTGATATCATAACTAATTGGGAAACAAGGAGTGGTGTCAAGGGTTTCCTAGCAAAGTTCTTGTTTGAGAAAGCCCAAAACTGTTGGAGCTCTTTGGATTTGCAAGCTTTTGAGGAAATTGTGGCTCTCCTCATATATGGGATGGTTTTGTTTCCAAATACTGACCAACTCATAGATGTGAACGCCATCAAGATCTTCATATCTCGTAATCCGGTGCCTACTTTGCTAGGGGACATCCTACATTCTTTTCACACTCGCACTATGAGGAAAAGAGGTATCCTTATGTGTTGTACTCCTCTTTTGGCAAGATGGTTTATTTCGTATCTTCCCCAATATGTATTGTAGAACGAGCAAGGTTCAAGGTGGTCACAAAGGTTGATGACGCTCAAACATTCAGACATTCATTGGTGTTCCCGATCCTTAGAGAATGTTACTATTGTAGACCGTTGTGGAGAATTCCCTAATGCCTATTTACTTGGAATTAGAGGAGGTATCACCTACAACCCCTGCTTATCCTTAAGACGGTTTGGTTACGCCCGAAGGGATGGCCCACATGAGATGCTTATTCAAGGTTTGGTATTTGACTACGAGAACGACGATCAAGGTCATCACCAGAGATTTATCCGAGCTTGGAGGATGTTGAACACGGTAGATAGCAAGACATTGGGGCATAAGAATTCCATCTCTCTTGAGCCTTACCTCAAATGGGTACGAATTCGTGCTCAGAGTCTTATGATGCCTTATCCCTCCATTCTCCTGGTAATCATGGAGCCTGTTATAGAAGGAGATGTTCCATACACTATCCTACATCCTGACATGCCCACCTCTATTGAAGACTTACAAAGATATTGGATACAACTCAAGGGGGAGCGATACACTTTCGAAGCCCAATTATACGCCAGCGAGAAGAAGGTTTTGGAACTCACTAAGAAACTTCATGAGGAGCAGACTCTGAATGCCTACATCGCGCCAAAGAGGATGCGTACAACCTTTTTATCTTAGAGTTTTTGTATTTTTTTGCCCAAAGAGGCATTGATGTACTCAAGCTTTAATTTATTAATATAACGTGTGTTTCCTTTTTGTCTAAAACAAATTTGAATCTTTAAAATCCTTGAAATCATTGCATATGCATTTACCATTCATCATAACATAAGCAAGTTTCTTGCAATAAGTCTCCACATCTTTCTACTGTTTATTTCAGTAAGATGGATCTCGAACAAACGGTGAAGAACCTCCAAGCACAAAATTCTCAGTTTCAACATATGTTCTTAACTCTAGCCAAAGGACAAGAAGAGTTGAAGACCTTGCTGGTTGAAGAAAAAAAGAAGAAGACAAAAAAGATAACCAGAGTTCTAAATATGGGAAGAAGGTTCCAAGGACAAGCAAGAAGGACTCTAGACTTTGCAATGTCATCCGGTGAGAAAGACAATCAAGATGGGAAAGGAAAGGAAGCAGATGTCGAGCCAGATTCAAAAGAGCCAATGGACTTTGAGGAGTTGGGGTTAGTATCTGGGATTGTCATTCCTCCAAAATTCAAGGCACCGGTGTTCGCCAAGTACGACGAAGTTTCATGTCCCAAAATGCATCTCTAGTCCTATGTGAGGAAAATCCAGCCTCATACTGCTGACAAGGATTTATAGGTATACTTCTTCAAAGACAGTCTGTCCGGAACTCAACTTGATTGGTTTTATCAGTTAGAAAGAGCCAATGTTCATAATTGGGAAGATCTGGCCACTGCCTTTTACAAACAATACTAATACAATGTTGATCTTGCTCCCACCCGTACTCAACTCTAGAGTATGGCCATGGTTTCAAGTGAAGGCTTCAAAGACTACGCGCAAAAATGGAGGGACTTAGCAGGAAGAGTCTAGCCTCCCCTATCTGAAAGAGAATTAGTAGACATGTTTTTGGGCACCTTGTCCGGTCCTTTCTTCAATCACTTAATTGGGAGCTCCTCGGCGGGTTTTACCAAATTGATATTAACCGAAGGAAGAGTGGAAGCCGGGATAAAGAATGGAAAGATTCAAAAATAAGCATCCTCTACTGCTGTAAGGAAACCATTCATTGGAAAAAAAAAGTTTTTGCTGTATATCCTCATAGAAATCAAGATAGGGGTGAACGCCGCTTAATGGTGGGGGCTGTCATGATTCCTAAACCCGCACCTGCTCAGCAAAGAAGCAACCAGCCAAGAACGGAAAGACCAGTCAGACAGTTCACTCGAATTAATATGACACTTTCTCAAGTATTGTCGCATTTGTTAAGATCCAATCTAGTGACTTTGAAAGAAACTCCAAAGAATCCTAACACAACCTCTCCTCACTATCATCCTAATGCCTGTTGTGCCTACCATTATGAGAGTCCCGGCCATGACACTAACAACTGTTGGACTCTGAAGAACAAAGTACAAGACCTTCTTGAAGCCAAAGAGATTGAATTTGATACACCAGAAATTCCCAATGTTATTACTGCCCCTATGCCCAAGCACGGCCATGATGACAACGCTGTTGAGGAAGATATGTTTGTTACTTTGGTTGATGAACTTGTGACCCCACTCCTAACTATCAAAAAGAACCTGTTAAATGGTGGTGTATTCCCAGGCTGTGATGAAAGCTGTCATTTTTGTTTTTCCTCACCAACCAACTGTCATTTGTTAAAAGTAGGCATTCAAAGCCTAATAGATAACAAGGAGATTTTGTTCGAGAAGACTTCTATTCCAACTGTTTCTTATAATGATGTTTCCATAGTGACCATTTCCGACAATTCTTCCAGGGTCTCCACCAAAAGACCTGTTAGAATTACATCAGTTCCTAAAGTAGCTCCATTGATAATTACAATGCTTGGACCAATCTCGTATTCGTTAGACAAAGCCGTCCCATGGAATTATGGAGGTGATGTCTATTATCACGGTATCAAGCAAGATTGTCCAGCTGCTGAAGATTCAAGTTCTAAGAAAGTTGACTCTGATATCAATAATATCGCAGGGACTAGTAAGATAACCCGAAGTAGAAGGGTCTTCTCTCCATAAATTTCTCCTCCAAAAGCTATTTCTGGACCTGTAATCATTCATGTTTTTGTTGCTCTTCCAAAGGCTATTTCCAGTCCTACAATCATCTATGCTAAACTCCTATTGAAAAAACTGTTACAGTCCCTATTATCACCCATAATGACATTCCTACTGCCGAGTCAACCAAGACTCGAGGCAAAGGTATTCTGGTTGAGCCTGTCTGGACGAAGACACAATCTGTAACTTTCCTTGAGACCTCACGGAAAGATATGGAGACAATTCTAAATATTATAAAAAGAAGCGACTACAACGTAGTCGAGCAACTGGGGAAAACTCCATCAAAAATTTCCATGCTGGCTTTATTACTATGTTCTGAGGCTCATGCAAAGGCCTTGGTAAAATTCCTTAAAACTGCCCATATACCCCAAGAAACATTTGCCGATCAGTTCCAAGACTGCGTGGCCAGCTTGATCGTAGATAATGGTTTAGGTTTTTCAGATTTTGATTTAACGCCAAGGGGGAGGAAGCATAATGAGGCATTGCATGTCTCAGTTGAATTCAGGGGCACGACCTTGGCTCATGTCTTGGTGGATATCGGTTCGTCTCTGAATATGTTGCCTAAAAAGGCTCTTGATAGGCTTGACTGTGAAGGATTGACCTTGAAACCAAGCAACATAGTATTAAGGGCCTTCGACGGCTCAAAAAGGATGGTGCATAGGGAAGTGGACATCCCCATAAAAGTTGGACCCAAATATTTGGTTCAACTTTTTATGTAATGGATATTCGCCCTTCATATTCCTGCTTATTAAGCCAATCGTGGATTCACAATGCTTGTGTCGTTACCTCTACGTTGCATCAAATGCTGAAATATCCAATTCAGGGGAAAATCATCATCGTTCATGGAGAAGAAGATTATATGGTCAGTCATCTAAGTTCCTTCAGATATGTGGAATTAGATGGTGAATTTATTGAAACTTCATTCCAGCATTTTGAAGAAGTCCCGTAAACTGTGGCAGTAACCAAGGCTGTTTCTCAAGTCCCAAAGATTACAAGGCCTCCACTCAAGATGTCTTCTTTAAAAGACACCAAGGCAGTGATAGAAGAAGGTGGGTGCACTATTTGGGGCCAACTCCCAGATATCCCATACAAATATGACAAATTTGGTTTCGATTTCACTTCAGGAGCCCAGAAAGTTGTACGTCCCGCTCGTGCCAGAGGACCACCCTTGAAGATCAGCAACCGCAAAGTCAATGCAGTAGAGGATGATGAAGAGAGCTATAACCTGGAGGATTGTATTTTCCTAACTATCAATGGAGGGCTCAGCAACTGAGAAGCTAGAGATTTTTTCCCGATCACTTTTTCCCACAGTAATTTGTCTTTAAATTTTGTCGGACCTGTAATATTAAACAATTCAGACTTTAAAATTGTGTCTTGCCTGAGGCACAATGGTCCATTTGTAAGGGTTATTATCTCATTTCCATATGACATCAATGAATCATGGATGTTTTTGCATACAAACTTTGTGCTCATTGTTTTTATTTTTACATTTTCATTTCTTTCAAAGATAGTTATACTCTTACACACACTCACATTCAAAATGCATATCTACATCCATTCGGGATCCCATAGGTAATGGTTCTGCTATGGCCTTCTGTGACTCTGAAAATCTAATCTACCAAGCCGAAGACGAAAGTGAGGAAGATTGTGAAGTGCCAGGGGAACTTGCTAGGTTACTACAACAGGAAGAGAGGACCATTCAGCCCCACGAAAAACCAGTGGATACAATTAACCTAGGTACCGAAGAAGACAAGAGAGAAGTCAAGGTGGATGCCAATCTGGAACCAAGTGTCAGAGAGCGTCTGATTCAGTTGCTACATGATTATGTGGGGGTCTTTGCCTGGTCGTATAAAGACATGTCGGGACTTGATGCAGATATCGTAGTACATTGTCTACCTACAAAAGAGGACTGCCTTCCGGTAAAACAAAAGGTATGTCGCATGCGACCAGACATGTCAGAGAAGATCAAAGCAGAAGTCACGAAACAATTCAACGTCGGATTCTTGGCCGTCACCTCCTATCCGCAATGGGTCGCCAATGTTGTTCCCATGCCTATAAAAGACGGCAAAGTACGAATGTGCATGGACTATAGAGATTTGAATAGGGCAAGCCCTAAGGATGATTTCCCACTTCCCCACATTGATGTTCTAGTTGACAATACGGCACAACACAAAGTGTTTTCCTTCATGGACGTTTTCTCAGGCTACAACCAAATCAAAATGGTTCCTGAAGACATGGAGAAAACAACCTTTGTCACACAATGAAGCATATTCTGCTACAAGGTTATGCCATTCGGGTTGAAGAATGTTGGGCAACCTATCAGCGTGCCTTGGTAGCCCTATTTCACGACATGATACATCACAAAATAGAGGTCTATGTGGACGACATGATAGCCATATCTCAAGCAGAAGAAGAACATCTTGATCATTTACAAAAACTGTTTGAGAGGTTAAAGAAATACAAGATGAGGCTGAACCCGGATAAATGCACATTTGGGGTGAGGTCTGGTAAAATCCTAGGCTTTATCGTCAGCGGTAAAGGTATTGAAGTAGATCCTGCCAAGGTGAAAGCGATACAAGAGATGCCTACTCCTCGTACCGAGAAGGAAGTTAGAGGATTCTTGGGACGATTAAACTACATTGCAAGATTCATTTCTCACCTGACAGCTACTTGTGAACCAATCTTCAAATTACTGAAGAAAGATCAAGTAGTCAAATGGAATGATGAGTGCCAAACTGCCTTCGACAAGATCAAAGAGTACTTACAAGAGACTCCTATTTTGATGCCACCAGTCGAGGGAAGACCATTGATTATGTATCTGAATGTTTTGGAAAATTCAATGGGGTGTGTGATGGGGCAGCATGACGAGTCTGGACGAAAAGAGCGTGTTATTTATTACCTGAGCAAAAAGTTTACTGACTGTGAAATAAGATATTCACTACTCGAGAAAACTTGTTGCACTCTGGCATGGGCTGCTTGCCAGCTAAGACAGTATATGCTGACCCATACTACCTTATTAATATCTAAAATGGATCCAATAAAATAAATCTTCGAGAAACCTGCACTCTCTGGGAGAATAGCAAGGTGGCAGATGATCTTGACAGAATATGACATACAGTATACTACCCAGAAAGAAATAAAGGGGAGTGTACTAGCTGATCACCTAACTCACCAAGTTGTAGAAGACTATTAGTCAATGAAGTTCGAATTCCCAGATGAAGACATCATGATGGTAAACAACCGTGAAGAATTCAGACCATATGACCGACCTGAACAAGGATCCTGATGGACCCTGGTTTTTGATGGGGCGCCCAATGCACTCGGCAATGGTATAGGTGTTGTACTCATATCTCTTGAAGGATGGCATACCCCCTTTACGGCAAGACTCTACTTCAATTGTACAAATAACATGGCAGAATATGAAGCGTGCATTTTTTGTCTCAAATTTGCCATAGATTTGGGGATCAAATCCTTAAATGTATTCGTAGATTCAGCTTTGGTCATCAGCCAGATCAAACGGGAATGGGACACAAACACCCTAACCTTATCCCCTACAAAGGACCCGTGTTGACATTGATCCCGCATTTTGAGAAGATTACCTTCGAGCATTTCCCGCGAGAAGAAAATCAGCTAGCAGATGCACTAGCCACAATGTCATCCATTTTAAACTTAAATGGGATAACGAGGCTCCCTAGATCACCATTGAACGAATGGATGAACCAGCTCACTATCACGAGATTAATATTGAAGAAGTAGTGGACCAACCTTGGCTTCACGAAGTCAAGAGGTATCTCGAGGCTCAAGAATATCCGGAAGGAGCTTCAGTCAATGATAAGAAGTTCTTAAGGAGATTCTCTGCTAAATTCTTCCTTAGTAATGGAATTCTCTACAAATGCAACTATGACGCTGTGCTACTTCAGTGCGTAGACAAGGTTGAAGCAGAAAAGATAATGGTTGAGTTACATGAAGGTACTTTTGGCACCCATTCCAGTGGGCATACGATGGCAAAGAAGATCCTACGGGCGGGCTATTACTGGTCTACTATGGAAGAATATTTCTATCAACACTCTCGAACCTGCCACAAGTGTCAGATTTATGCTGACAAGGTGCACGTATCTCTGGTTCCTCTGAATGTCTTGACGGCTCCTTGGCCCTTTGCTATGTGGGGCATCGATATGATTGGAGAAATCAAACCAACATCCTATAATGAACACTGCTTCATCTTGATGGCCATTGACTATTTCACAAAGTGGGTTGAGGCGGCTTCTTTCGCTTTCGTCACCAAGAATGTTATATCCCGGTTCATTAAACAGAATCTCGTCTGTCGGTATGGTATCCTAGAGAGGACCATCACATACAATGGTACGGATATAAACAATACTATGATCACCGCCCTGTGCGAGCAATTCAAGATCCAGCATCACAATTCTTCCCCTTACCGGCCAAATATGAATGGTGTTGTCAAAGCCGCAAATAAGAACATCAAAAAGATCATACAGAAAATGACAGTCACATACAAAGACTGGAATGAGATTCTACCGTTCGCTCTCCACGGTTATCGTACCACAGCATGCACATCAACTGGGGAAACATCTTACTCTCTAGTATATGGCATGGAGGTTGTCTTTCCTATTAAGGTCCAGATCCCATCTATGAGAATTATGAAGGATGCAGGGCTGAACGAAAACGATTGGATCCATACTCGACTTGATCAACTGAACTTGATTGATGAGAAAAGGCTTACTATTGTCTGTCATGGTCAGATGTATCAAAAACGGATGATCAAGGCTTTCAACAAAAAGGTCAGACGCCAGGTATATCAAGTCGGGGATTTGGTGATTAAACGTATCATACTACCGTAGGGTGATCCCAAGAGAAAATGGACTCCTACATACTAAGGACCATTTGTGATCAAAAGCATATTCTCTGGTGGAGCAATGATCCTAACCACTATGGATGGCGACGACTTCCCGCACCCCGTGAATGCAGACATAGTCAAAAGATACTATGCATAAGAGACCCGCTAGGTTGACACACCTAGGAAAAACAAGGGCATCCCGGCGAACCAAAAGGTTCAGGAAAAGATTAGGGATAAAACAAAAAAAAATTGTACACCCGGCAAGGGTATCTCGGTGGACTGAAAACCCGAAAGGGTGGTCCAGGAAAAAGTTAGGGATTTAAAGCGTATGACTATGTCCTGTTGGATCACCTTATAGACAACCTTTGGCTTCAACTGACAAACTCAGTGGTTCTGATCAATTCAATCAGCTTCGGACAAGGCAACAAATAGATAAGATGCTCAAAGACACGAAGGCTATAGCTGAATGGGAACCCCATGGGATTATTTCACATAGCTATCTTTTCTTTGTATCAATTTTTCATTTTTTACGACGGCATTCTCTTACTAGAATGTTTGTCTCATTATACAAAATACTTACTCAAAGTCAATACAAAGATATCCCTTTGAAAGTGAAAAACTATCTGTTTTTCTTTACTCTTGTGTTTTGTTTACGAAAACGTCCAATAATTTATTTTTGAACATATGCATTTGAACGTAACTACCGTTTACAAATTAACAAAATAGAAAGACAATCACTAATGGCTTTAAGAGATGGGGAAATCTCTAAGTTATTTCCATAAAGTCCCCCGCGGTATGCAGTTTAACCCCCAACGGAACAGAGCTTCCAGTTATCAATCTCCAGTAGAAGTCGTCCAATTTCTCAGGATTCCCCAACAGGATTTTACAAGCAGTACACGACATTTCCTTTATGACAAAGTTTATTTCTCTAAGTGGAAATTCATCAACACTTCAAAACATGAAGACTTGCACTTCGTATCCTCAACAGCAGTCAGGGATTTATTTTCCCCAATCCAACAAGCAGTGTCGCAGATTAGCTCACATGCGCATACATCGCATCCATATATCATAAACATCGATAACACGAATTCATGTATCACAATCTCATCATATCATGCATTTCATACATCATGACATTGCATATAACCAATCTTTTATCTCTTCAGGAAAGATCAGTCAGCAGATGGTTGTCATCAGTAATTTACAAAGGTCAGAGATTGATACCCGAGACAAGCCAGAACAATTATCTACATGACCAGTTGAAGCAATCCAACTTGGGTCATTCAGATTCAACTTTCAGATACGCTCCAGAAACAGATGCCATCCTGATACTCATTCAGACTCGACTTTCAGATACATTTCAGATATGCTCCAGACACGGATGCCATCCTGATACTCATTCAAATTCAACTTTCAGATACAGTTCAGATAAGCTCTAGACACGGATGCCGTCTGTGATACAGTGGGAGAGATGACTTGGGTGTTTTGCGTTTTATCGCAAATGTTGCGGTTTAGCAAGAGTCGCCACTGACTTTTCTTTTATCGGATAAGGAAAGGTGAAAAAGCACAGGAAAGACCTTTAGAGATGATTTCCGAGTTCAGGGGGTAGATTATGAAAAGGGAAGGTATTAACACCCTTTTCATCCATGGTTTTCCATGGGCTCTTAGTTACTCGCTAGATCACTTGCTTTTGTTTGAAAATTGTGCTTGTGGTGTGGGTTTTTGAAAGTATTTTGAAAATATAACTTTATAATGATTCTCGTTTCTATAAGAACGCATACAAAGTATTTGTTTCGAAAACAGTTCAAAGATGTGTTTGTGAGATGTGTTTTAGAAAGTGATTTTAAAAATGGAACTTTGTAATGATTCTCATTTCTATAAGAATGCATACAAAGTGTTTGTTTTGAAAATGTTTCAAAGTGGAAATGTAGGTTTATGAAAAGTTTTTGTTGTGAGCAAGCGAATAACCGAGAGCGAACCTACCTACTCAAAAGGTCTTAGATATGATTTTCCTCCTCCTTTAGATGTTTCTATCTTACCATTCTTTTGGTAAGAAGCCCCATCGTTGGGTGTGAAGGGAAGGGCGTTGGGTCATTGTATGACCATGATAGCAATGTTGTGAGATGTCTTAGCACTTTTCTTTAGGGACTAAGATCATTTTGAAAGGCAACTTTGACAACGTCATCGAGGGACTATGATCTTGTATTTTTCGATTTGTTTATACTAAGACATCCCACATGCATAACATGGCCATTTTTTTATAAGGCAACAAGTGGAATTACCCTAAGGGTGCATATGTGCAAAGTGTGTTTGATTGCATGCATTTAGTCTTGATTAGGGTTGTCTATTTTGTTGTTTTCATGTCTTTCCATACACGCCTAATTACTATACAGTATAAGGAAAACAATAAATTGCGGAAAATGAAATTCTACGCTATTGCAATATTTAGGGGATGGGGGTACATATTTATGAATGGGGATTGCAAGTAAAAATAAGTCCTAAATTACTATTACAACCATATTGAAATAATGTACAAGAAATGTAAAATGGACTTGTTTAGAAAATGTTTTTGTCTTAAGGAAATAAAATAAAAGAAAATATTTTTATGTTTTTTATGTTAATAAAAAAAGATGAAAGGGAAAATAAATGCAAAAATAGAAACAGCGCGTTGCTGCAAACAAAGAAACAAGGATCAGAAGTTCTGAAGTCAGGCGCGTGACTCAGTAAGAAACGTTAGTGGGATCAGAAGTTCTAGATTGGTAAACTTTGAGGTCCTGCAAAAACGTCAGAGGGAAAATACAGAGGTTCTGGGTGGTATGCAGCCAATGGACCAAAAGTCAGAAGTTCTGTATTACACTAAAACAGTGAGCAAACGTCAGCAGTTCAGTGTATTATCAGCGTGTGAAAGTCATAAACTCTGAGTGTTTGAAAACAGCTGATGAAAACATCAGAAGTTCAGTGTATTTGACATGTGAGAAGGACTCAGAAGTTCTGTGTTGTGTTAAGATTGTGAGTGAACATCAGAAGTTCTGTATTGTGCTGAGCCAGTGGGTGAACATCAAAAGTTCAGTGTGTGTTAACAGTGAGAAAAATCATGAAGTTATGTGTGTTATCAGCATGTGAAAATCAGAAGTTCTATATTACATTTCAACTTTTTTTCTCATATTAATCAAGCACGTCAACAACTCATTCATTTTTGGCAAACAGCAAATCAGAAGAATAATAGCACAACAGTTCATAGAAGTTCTAACCCTAAGTCTGAGTCTAGCATTATTCTAGAAGTTCTAGTCCATAGTTTTTCAGTTCATGCAATGATATGTACAACATTAATACTATAATATTTACATGCTAATGATGTTCAGAAGGAAAAAACAAGTAAAGTAAAAAAGACTTACCTGGGGCGTGCTTGGAGTTTTGAGTGGCTGCCTTTGGATGTTCTGAGTCAGCAAGGGAGACGGAATAGTGGTTGTATTCTTTAATTCAAAGAGAAGAACAAATATTTGTTTTTGTGTATGGGATTTCTGGATTTTCATGAAGGTTTCACAACTTACTTTTCTCTCTTTTGGCCAATCTTTTTCTTCAAAAGCCAGCCCCTTGAACGTGTGATGGAGCCAAGTATTTATAGATGAATTTGCTGTGACTTTGGGGAAAAAAACAAATGGAATTTGAACCTGTTTTAGCATTCTGTTCCTTTTCTTTTTCATCACATTTTTCGTATGCTAGTTTGGTGTAATCATGAGATGCAGGCTTAGGCTGAGCTAGCTGTTGGCTATAGGTCTGCAGCAAGTTTCATGAACAAGGTTTTGGGATTTGGTCAAGTTCTGACCAAAGCTTTGAAAAATAGCCTTCATGTGCTGAAGCACTGCCTTGTCTTTGAAGCAAGCATGGTGGTTGTCAGCAGGAATTAAGGAAAAGCAAAAAGCAAAGCATGGGCTTAGTAGCAAAGTTGTTGTCCCAAGACAGTAGAGGTACACGTGGTGAAAATCCTTTAGATAAAGACTCAGAAGGTGGTTGTGAGCATTAAATGATGATGAGACTTATCACAACCAGAAATCCTGCAACGTGAAAACTCTACACCAAGGCTCTGTTGTGGATCAGAAGTTCTGCTTCAGCGTAGCATCCATCCTCTGATCTTTGTATCTTCTGGCTCCATCATGTTCTGAAGGAGCTTTCAAAATTTCTAGAAATATTGCAGCACGCTCCTTAACCTTCTTTGCATTACCCTAGCAAACTCTGAATGAACTTGCGTAGATGCTGAAGAGCCATGTTCTGACTGGAGACTATGTGTTGAACCATGTTTACATCTTCTGACTGTTCTTGCCTGGAGGCTGGCTCAGAAGTTCTGAAGTGTCATTTTTCTTAAATACTTATAAGAAATTCCAAGTATTTATAAATTTGGCTTTTCCATAGTACATTTGACTTTTGAACCTCTTGATGAAACAAACTTCAACATGTTTTGATGAAATATGATTCTTGAGATTTTATATTGATCTGAAAGTCAAAGTTTGACTTTTTAGTGTGCAAATGACCATTTTTCCCTCATGAGTGATTTTCTTTGAAAATTGCAGTTCAAGGCTTGGAATTGGATGGAAGCAATCTTGAGGATCCAAGGTGATTTCTTGTGAAATGAGAGGGCAAATTTTGAGGTACAATAGCTGCCCCTGTTCAATCTTCTTACACCTGAAGAGTTAGATTGGTAATTCTGCCATTCGTGACTTAAAGGTGGAAGATGATTGGACACTAGAGTGCCCAGAAAATTTGCACTCGAAGATGTGTTAGTTTATTATGTAGGGAATGTGCTTAAAGATGCCATTTGGAGAGATGATGGATAGTTGTTGAAGATGGGCTTAAAGATGTCATCCAAAAATTATTGTTGGACTATATCTATAAGCTGGAACTTGATGATTTTCAGCATGGCGTCCGTGTTTGGAGTGCATCTAAACTGTATTGGAAAGTTGGGTTGTTTGATGATGAGTCCATGTAAAACTTCATCTGAAATTTCCTGAGAAGGAACCTGTGTAGGGTTGCTTCATGATGAGTCCGTGTAAAACTTCATCTTGGGAAGAGAGTGGGCTGGTGTAGGGTTGCTTCATGATGAGTCCGCGTAAAACTGCATTTGGAAGGAGAAGGAACCGGTGTAGGGTTGCTTCATGATGAGTCCATGTAAAACTACATCTTGGAAAGAGAGGGAACCGGCGTAAGGTTGCCTGATGATGAGTTCGTGTAAAACAGCATCTAGAATTTCCTGAGAAGGAACCTGTGTAGGGTTGCTTCATGATGAGTTTATGTAAAACTACATCTTGGAAAGAGAGGGAACTGGTGTAGGGTTGCCTCATGATGAGTCCGTGTAAAACTACATCTTGGAAAGAGAGGGAACCGGTGTAGGGTTTCCTGATGATGAGTCCGTGTAAAACTGCATCTGGAATTTCCTGAGAAGGAACCTGTGTAGGGTTGCTTCATGATGAGTCCGTGTAAAACTTCATCTGGAAGGAGAAGGAACCGGTGTAGGGTTGCCTGAGATGGTCGAGTAGATAGTTGTCCTGTCTGGTTTCAGGTATTAATCTTTGACCTGAGAAAGAAAGATAGTTTTCCTGGCTTGTTACAGGTGTTAATCTTCAATCTCTTCATGTAGATAGTTTTCCTGGCTTGTTACAAGTATTAATCTACAATCAGTCGTCCACAGATAGTTTTCCTGGCTTGTTACAGGTATTAATTTGGAACATGAAAAGGTTGTTGGTAGCCATCTGTTGATTGATCTTTTCCTGGAAAGGTAAAACATTAGTTGTATGCAAAGTCATGATGTATGAAATGCATGATGTCATGATGTTCTCAAAATAAATGAGATTGTGTCGTATGCACTTTATCATGTATGTAGATAGGATGTATGAAATGTGATATGTTATGAATGTATTATTGTCTGGGAAAATAAATCCTTGACAAATGTTGGGGAGTCGTTAAATCCTGGACTGCTGTTGAAGAGTTGATGTGCCTTCAAACTTTGCTTAGAATGTTTCCATTGGGGATTCCTATTTTGTTGTTTGAGGACAACTCCGCTGGGGGATATTGAAAACTCTGTGGGGAAAATGTTTATTCCTTCTTTGGAAAAGAGTTCAGGAGTCTCGGTTGTCCGTTGCTCTACTGGGGTCGAATTTGAACTGATATCTGGTCGGGTCCAGGTTTCACAGTAACTTGCTGGGGATTGTAGAGTAGTCTACTGGGGAAGAGGAGTTGTGGTCCTTTGATTTGTAGTAGTCGGAGAGGCAAAATCAAGCTGGGGAATCTGTAGTTTGTTGGGGAGATAAACCATGTTTTCGGTCCGCTTGGAGAGGTGATGACTTTGTTGGGGAAGGTCCTCGAGGACTCTTGAGGTTGTTTCAGTTGGGGAAAGGTTTTTCAGAGATTAAACTCTTGGTGGGGAATCATCCTATGAGAAAGATTTTGCTCAGATTTGTCACTGCCCCTAGTAGCGAGTGTATGTCGCACTGCCTGGAAATGTTTGACTGTATGTAAACCTTTGTCGGGATTGACGTTCAATGTCCCAAGTGACGGGGATGGAGCCATGCCCCTGGTTACTCTGCAATTCTTGAGAGATTTCTTGGAATCTTGTCTGGATTTCCCCAGGTGTGCTGGATAGTGACATGTCATGTCCCCCTGTTGATAGGAGATTTGTCAATGGGAGTGTCATCCTTCTTGAACTGATTTGTTCACTGAGAGAGCTTTCGTTCATCGGATATTCGTTGTGTGAATTTCTCCACTGTCAAACAAATAGCCATATGCAAACATTGATATTCAAGTAATTCAAAGTTTATGTTTGTCTTTTTGAAAAATATGTTTTTAGCAAGTAAAGAAGTTTTGTAATTCAACTCTGGATTTTGAGTAAAGCCTTACAGGAGTCAGGATACCTTTTGTAGCAGTATGTTTTCGAACTAACCCATGTTTCAATTAGGACTTTTGAAGGGTTGTAACGTGGCTTGGTTCACGGTTTTAAGAAACAAAGGATAAAGGCTCAAAGTGTATATGTGCCCACCCGTTCTTCATGATGTTCTTCAGTCCCAAACTCAGTTAATTGTGCGTTTGAACTCCAATTGAATTTGGAATGACATCTTGGTGATGGTTCAAACGAGTTAAGTTTGTTGGATGGCAGTCATTTCTGCAACATTTTTTCGTGTTGTTGAGGATTTGTAGTGACCTCTTTTTGATTTGTTATCCCTGATTTTTGCCTGACTGTTATTGTTTTGAGATTACAGTCAGCGGGATGCCCCAGTTTTTCTTAAGTCTCCTTCGTAGGTTCTGACTTAGTGGGCTTTTCTTTTTGAGAGATAATGACTGCCTATGTGATAGGGAACCATTACTGTCCTTTGATTCCAAAGGAATGTTTCTTGACGTCATTCATTGTATTACAAGATGAGAGTTTGCGGCTTGAACGCGCATTTGAATTAACTGAGAGACTACTCTGCCCCAGGTTTTGATTAAAGGTTTCAATTTGTGTTAAAATAGAAAACTTCTACTTCTTTGGATCGAAGGGGTTGACTAGGGATTATCTTCTTTATAACTCCAATCTTTAGGATTTGAAAGAATGCATGTACATCGTCAACAAGGTCTGTTCAAAAGCATATTGTATGAGATTATGGCATTGTTTTCGTCATCCTCCCTCTAAAGGCTTGTAACTTTTAGCAAGAGTTAAATGTCATAAAAATGAGTAAAAAGCATAGTTTAAATGTAATGAAAATGAGTGTATTAAATCAAGACAAACATATGCAATGCATTAATGAAACAAAGTTTGACATTAATCGATAATTGTTTGAACAAAAAAAGAGATTACAACTTGAAAATTCAAATGAACAAACGCTTTCTGTGATTTTCCATAGGAGTAGTGATCATGTTTGGAGCCTCCGGAGGGTCAAACTCAATCTCCTTGGCGTCAATCAAATTCTGAATTTTGTACTTCAATGCCCAATAATCGTCAGTGTCATGCCCGGGACTGTTAGAATGATAAGCACAAGTTGCATTTGGATTGTAGTTAGGAGAAGACCTTTTGGGGTTCGGATGAGGTCCTATCAATGCAATCAGATTCATCCTCAACAAGTGTTGTAGCGCTTGAGATAACGGCATGTTGATGTTGGTGAACTGTCTTTTAGGCTTGTCTAGCTTCATTGATTTCCCCTTTGTTGTTGTCGGTGTGACGCAGAACCAGAGATCAGGACTGCCCCCACGTGTTGGTCACAACGACTCTTTTGACTGTACACAGCATTGGACTCTTTCTTCCCATTATATGGCTTTTTCTGAGCATTATAAGGTGTAGCTTCTTGAATCTTTCCACTTTTGATGCCAGCTTCGACCCTTTCGCCGATCAGTATCAGCTCGGTGAACCCGACTGAGGAGCTTCTGATCAAGTGTTTGAAGAAAGGCCCTGTCAAAGTTCCCATGAAGATGTCAATCAGCTCCCTGTCAGTTAAAGGGGGCTGCACCCTACCAGCCAGATCTCTCCATTTTTGGGCGTATCCTTTGAAGCTCTCGTTGGAACCCATGGTCATGTTCTACAATTGCACACGAGTTGGTGCAAGATCAGCATTGTACTGATACTGCTTGTAGAAAGCAGCAGCTAAATCCTCTCAGGTGTGGATGCGAGAACTCTCCAATTGATAGAAACATTCGAGTTGAGTCCCTACTAGGCTCTCTTGGAAGAAATGGATCCAAAGCTTCGGATCGATTGTGTATGGTTGAATCTTGCGAACATAAGACTTTAAGTGCATCTTAGGGCAAGAGACTCCATCGTACAGGGAAAAGGTAGGGACTTTGAACTTCGGCGGGATGACCACTCCAAAAACCAAACCCATGTCTCCTAAATCCAAACCGGGTATCTGTTGAATCTCCATTGCATTAAGGCGGTCCTCCAGCTGTTTGTACTTGTCAACAGTGGAAGGATATTGTTCCTCAGAGTAGTCAGCTTCGGCTTCATCAATCTCTAGATTGTTGTCTTCCTCAATACTATCCCCCATGTTGGACGGAGTTGAAAGATCTAGAGCTCTCTTGACTTTCCTCCAGGTCTTCTTCCCAAGCTTAGGATGCCTATTGACTTCTTGGGCTTCTTCTTCTTGTCTTTGAGAAGAAGAGCTTTCAGGTCCTCTTGCCCCTTAGCCATAGCCAGAAACATTTGTTGGAATTGAGCGTTTTGAGCTTGGAGATATTTTACTGTTTGTTCCATATCCATCTTACTGACGGGGTGAGAAAGGTCGTCACCATCCATGGTGGTTAGAATCATAGCTCCTCCTGAGAAAATGTTCTTAACCATAAATGGTCCTTCGTAAGTAGGGGTCCATTTGCCCCTGGGATCACCTTGAGGTAATATGATGCGCTTGATAACCAGGTCCCCAACTTGATACTCTTGTCGCATAACTTTCTTGTTAAATGCCTTGATCATCCGCTTTTGGTACGTCTGACCATGACAAATAGCAGTAAGTCTCTTTTCATCGATTAAGTTCAGCTGATCAAGCCGGGTCTGAATCCAGTCATCTTCACTTAAACCTGCATCCTTCATAATCCAAAGAGAGGGTATCTGAACTTCAATGGGCAAGACTGCCTCCATGCCATAAACCAAGGAATAGGGGGTTGCCCCTGTTGACGTCCGTGCTGAGGTACGGTACCCATGGAGAGCAAATGGTAACATCTCGTGCCAGTCTTTATATGTCACAGTCATCTTCTGCACGATCTTCTTAATGTTCTTATTAGCCGCTTCTACAACCCCATTCATCTTCGGTCGGTAGGGAGAAGAGTTGTGATGTTGTATCTTGAATTGCTCGCAGAGCTCAGTGATCATCTTGTTGTTGATATTGGTACCATTGTCTGTAATGATCCTCTCTGGTACACTGTATCGACAAATCAGATTGTGCCGAATGAACCGTGCCACGACGTTCTTGGTGATGGTAGCAAAGGAAGCAGCCTCAACCCACTTCGTAAAGTAATCAATAGCTACCAGAATGAAACGATGCCCATTGGATGTCGTAGGTCTGATCTCGCTGATCATATCAATTCCCCACATTGCAAAAGGCCAAGGCGTCGTCAAGACGTTCACATCTTTGATATCAATAGGGTAGTGCGAGCCAGCATATACTGTCGTAGCCGGAGAACAGCCCATACCAAAGCGTAGCAAGTTCTCTCGAGCAGTGAGTATCGGGTCTCACGGTCGGTAAACTTTTTGCTAAGGTAATAGATAGCATGCTATTTTTGGCCAGACTCGTCATGCTTCCCCAGCACACCTCTTTGTATTATCCAGCACTCTTAAGTATGAGATCAACGGTTCTCCTGCAATCGGAGGCATCAGAATTGGTGGCTTGGAGGTAGTATGGCCCTCTATTATTGAAGCAATAGACTAGCAAGTTCCTCAGGCACTTCGCAATCATCTTCACCTTCGTCTTCGGCTAAGTTGATCGGACTTTCGAAGTCATAATTGGCAGTAGCAGAGTCGTTACCAATGGGATCCGGAGTGGATGTGGATCATGATATGTGAGTGTGTGTGTAAAACAGTTGTTTTGTAATATATATATATATATATATATATATATATATATATATATATATATATATATATATATATATATATATATATATATATATATATATATATATATATATATATATATATATATATATATATATATATATATATATATATATATATATATATATATATATATATATATATATATATATATATATATATATATATATATATATATATATATATATATATATATATATATATATATATATAATAAAAGAAAGAAAAGGAGCGCAAAATTTGAAATGCAAGAAACGTCCAATGCTTTTATTAATGATATATGACACACATAAAGCCCTCACAAATGAAGCCACGGTGCCCCGGGTAAGACACCGAGCCATAAAGTTTAAAACATTTTCTGTTACATATTCAAAACAAAAAGTTTCATTACTGAGTGATAACAGAAACGAGCATATAGTCCTTCGTTGTCCAGTTGCTTAATCCACCATTGGCGGTCGGGTATATCCAACTGTCAATGTCAAACTCTTCATCATTGTCATCCCTGATAGCATTCACCCCTGCATCTTGTTTAGGCTTTTCTGGTGCTCTGAACGCAATCTCCTTCGCATCGATCAAGTCTTGTACCTTGTTCTTCAAAACCCAATAATCATCCGTATTATGCCCCGGGCTATCAGAGTGAAAAGCACAGCGGGCATTAGGGTTATACTTTGGTGACGTTGTATTTGGATTCTTTGGGGCCTCCTTTAGAATCACCAGGTTGGTCTTCAGTAATTGTGGCAGAATCTGAGATAAAGTCATGCTGAGACGGGTAAATTACCTTCGAGGTCTCTCATCCTTCTGTTGATTATTGTGCTGAGGAGCACCAGCAGGTTTTGAAATAACAACTGCATTAACAGCTTGGCGGTGTTCAGGTCTATTCTGTCTTTTTGCCCTGTAGACAGCACTAGACTGTTTCTTAAAGGGCTTCTTCTCAGTGCTTGACGAGGCACCCTTATGTATCTTACCAACCTTAATACCAGCCTCAATCCTCTCGCCGGTCAAAATAAGCTCTGTAAACCCAGACGAAGAGCTTCCAATCAGATGGTTGAAGAATGGACCAGACAAGGTCCCTAGAAACATATCCACAAGCTCCCGATCAGCCAAGGGTGGTTGTACTCTTCCGACGAGGTCCCTCCACTTCTGAGCATAATATTTTAATCCTTCACCCGTCCCTATTGACATACCCTGGAGTTGGGTACGCGTGGGAGCGAGGTCGGAGTTGTATTGATACTGCCTGTAGAAAGCATTAGCCAAATCTTCCCAACTGTGAATATTGGCTCCGTCCAACTGGTAGAACCACTCAAGCTGAGTCCCTGAGAGGCTGTCTTGAAAGAAATGGATCCATAAGTTCTTATCAGCGGTGTATGGCTGAATTTTCCTCACATATGACCGGAGGTGCAGCTTCGAACAAGAAACTCCGTCATACTTAGCAAAGGCTGGTGCCTTGAACTTGTGGGGAATCACCACCCCAGATGATAGACCCAGATCACCAAAGTCCAGACCAGGCACCTTCTGAACTTCCATAGCATTCAACCGGTCTTCCAGTTGCTTGTATCTGTCCTCGGTCGGAGGATACTGTTCTTCGTCGAAGTCCGTCTCGTTGTCGGAGACCACGGGGCTAGGAGCCCTCATTTCTTCCTGGCTATCTTTCCCTCCAGATGAGGTGGTCAAATCAACTTCATTCTGTAGCCTGTTTCCAAACTTGTGCCCTGTATTGAACAGGATTGTCCTCTTCTTCTTCTTCTCTCTCAGAATCAGGGTCTTCAGATCTTGCTGACCCTTAGCTAGATTCATGAACAGCTCTTGAAATTGGGCATTCTGGGCCTGGAGGGCCTTGATAGCTTGCTCATTTGAAGGTTCAACAGACATGATGAGTGATGAAATAAACAGCGAAGAAGATAAGAGACCTGTAATGGGCACCTGTTTATGACGTGCATGAGATGAAATGTGTATGATTATTATATCAAAGACAATCGGGAGATTCAAATTTGTAAACAAGAAAGGAAACACACTTTATTAGATAAACTTCAAAATTCAAATTGTTCAACTGATGCCCTCAGGGCGTTACAAGAATGGAAATACTGAAAAGTAAATAAAAACTGGAAAAGAAACAATCAAAGGTCAATCAATGCTCACATGGTCTCTTCTTATCAGTGCGGACATAGTCGTTGAGAATCCGCTCGTTCTCCAATTGCCTAGTCAACCTCTGGATCTTTTGCTCTTGCTCGTTGAACTTCTCTCGGTAAGAATCCCGTTCCTCCCTCATTTGCATCCAAGACCTTTTCAGTGCCCCAATGTCAGTGGGCATATAAGGATGGAGAATGGTTGGAAGAACTCCTTCTTCATTAGCAACTTCAAGAGTGACAGGTCGGACGGCTTCATACGACATACCCAGCTTTTGGGCACGGATACGGACCCATCTGAGATATGGCTCCATCGGAAGTGAAGTCTTTGGTCCTAGCTCGTGTGGATCAGATCTGTGAACTCTATCACAGGCCTTTATGAATCTGCGACGTTTCTCATCGCTATCCGCTTGAAAGTCAAAGATGATACTAGGCATTAGCATCTCATGAGGTCCTCCTCTTCTTGCACGCCCAAACTGACGTAGAGCTAAGCATGGGTTGTAAGAAATTCCTCCATGGGTTCCTAACAATGGAACATTAGGATAATCCCCACATCGATCAATAATAGTCACCTCATCCATACCCTTGAGGGTCCAGATGATGTCATTATGAGAGAGAGACATCACCCTATAAGCCTAGCCCATGCCTTCTTTATTCTTCAGCACTGATTTGGGAAGGTGCGAAATAAAACACCTTGCCAATAAAGGAGCACAGCACATCAAGGTTCCCCGCTTTCGGGCAGTACGAGCATAGAGCTGATGAAGGATGTCACCCAAGAGAGTGGGTACAGGATTGCAAGAGATGAAGATCTTTACCGTATTAACATCAATGTAGGAGTCAGAGTTCGGAAACAATACCAAGTCGTATATCAGAAGAGCCAGAATATCCTCGAATGCCTTGAAGTCTAGACTATCCCAGAAATAATTAGCCTTACCAACCAAAAACTTAGTCAGAAAGCCCTTTGCTCCACTTCTAGTTTCCCAATTGGTCATTACCTCTTCTTTAGTCAAATGAAGGGCTGCAGCAATCTCTTTGGGCCTAAGAACCTTCTCCCAACCAGTAAATGGGATCCGCTCCAGAATGGAGATACCGAGCAGATCAGAGAACTCTTCTAAGGTGGGAACCAGCTGGTAGTCCTGGAAGGTAAAGCAATGGTAGAGCGGATCATAGAACTGAACTAGGACACTCATCATCTGCTCGTCCAATTTGGAGGTGATCAAACTGAGAAGATAACCATGTCTTCTGAGGAAGGAAGCAGTATCAGGCATCTTTGTAATCAAATCCTTAAGCACAGTGGGAACCTGGACAAAGTTGATCCGGATGGTATTCCTACGCATAGGCATCATGATGACCTACAAAATAGAGCAAAGATGAATCCCTCCTGTCTTTGAAATAGGTTAGTCTTATGCAAGATGTATGCAATGTTATGATGTCATGATGTCATGATAATAAGCACATCACAAGTATCCACAAATAGCAAACATGGTAAAGGCACACAAGTCACACAGAGAGCCCTTAGATTTCAGGCTGGCAAAGGAGCTTAGGTACTACCCTCTTTCAGTTCAGTTGGTTTAAACCTGTCCTAAAAATAGTAACCGGGTTCTAGAGGATCTCAATATCACTGACTACCCTCAATCGGTCATAATTCCAGTTTATCAACCTTTTCTTGCGGCCGGAATCATTGCGAGAGTTTAGTCTCAATGAGTGTAGCATACTGCTACTGTTCTATGGCCAAGTTGGTCAATTTAAAGGTTCTAAGGTCAGTTGGTGCTTAATGACCCCTTAGATGACCCATATTCTCCTTGTTCCAACACAAGGGATATCAGTACAATCTAAAGTGCCACACCAACGTAGCTACTGCTTCAACCGTATCGGTCTACGCCGTACAGTTCCCTCACAGTTTAATGCTACTTACCTAAAGGGTATCCCCAGATCCGGGTTAGGATTTATAGGAACTCCAATACAAGCCCACAAATATAAATCATGCAAGTCAAACAATTGAAAACACAATGAACTTATTCCTAAGGTACACCCCACTTATTAAGCTTCCCCAGCAGAGTCGCCAGTTCTGTGATACGGTGGGAGAGAACTGACTATTTTTTGGAATGCTGGTTTGTGTTTTGCGTTTGTTTTTGCAAAATGTCGCGGTAAGCAAGAGTCGCCACTGCCTTTTATTTTATCCAACAAGGAAAGTAAAAAAAGCACATAAAAATTCCTTTTTTGAGATGTTTCTCGGGTCCGGGGGGTAGATTATAGAAAGGGAAGGTGTTAGCACCCTTTCTATCCATGGTTATCCATGGGCTCTTAGGTACTTGCTCAAAGTGTTTTCAAAATTGCTTTTCTTTGTGTTTGTGGGTTTGAAAGAACTTTTTGTTTGAAAGGTGTAAGTGCGAAAAGTTTTATTTTTGTTTTCAGAAAGAGCAAGTACTTAAGAACCATCTACCTACTCGAAAAGGGAATCAATATGTGCTAATGTCCTTTAGACAATGCTATCCCACTATTGATGAGTAGGTAGCATCGCCGTTGAAGTTTTAAGGGTCAATTCGATTAAGGGACGTGTGGTCACTAAAGCAATGTTAGGACGCCTTAGCGGTAACCCTAATGTCTTAGATCATTTTTCCGAGGCAACCGTTTCGAGGCAACTATGATCTTTGGACAAGATGGCAACCTCTAAAACTTCCTATACTCAATGACCACGTTCGGAGGCAACCAAGTGAGGTGTACCCTAAGAGTGCGCATGTGCGAGTCTGTTATTTCGGTTAATTTTATCTTTGTACATGTCATGGGTGAGCTATGTTGATTTTAGGTTCATACATTTGATCTTGTCATGCATTCCCTATTATCAAACATCTAACAATTTATAGTTTGCGGAAATTAAATCTAAACTATTACAAGGCGTCGGGTATTTACATTGCCAAAAACAACCCTTGAAATTTAAATTGCGGAAAACAAAATAAAGCGATAAAATAATTAAAGTCCTATTTAAAGCTATTACATTCCGGAAGCAATTACAATATTGGTAAAATAGATCGCGTGCGAGAAATTAAGACGGCGCATTTTTCAGAGTTTTTGACCCCTTTTTATTAAAGAAAAGATTTTTGTTATTTTTGAATTAACTGGAATTAAACCTAAGCTAATTATTAATTAATTAATAAAAAAAAGGATTTTTTTTGGATTTTTTTTTTATATTTTAAGGAAATAAAATAAAATTGGTCAAAGTTAATAAAAACCTAATTTTCTACATTAATTTTAATTATTTGCAAAACGCATTAAAAGTTAAACCTAATTAAACTAAATCAATTGAATTAATTTATTTACAAAAAATAAAAGTGATGAGTTTAATTTTAATAAATAAAATATATTTTTATGTTTTTGATTTTATGAGGAAAAAAATTAATTGGTTAATTAAATAATAATGATAATAATTAAATAAAACAAATAAATAAAAAGAAAATATAAAGAGAAAAAGAAATAACCCAAAGGGGAGGGGTTTAGGCCCAGATCTGGATGTGTGATCAGCAGTTGAATGGCCCAAACGAATTGGCCCTTTGTTGACCTTTCCAGATTCTCCACACATGCGCTGACTAGGTCTTATGGTGGACTCTCAATCCTGGCCACCAAATCTGGCCTGGGGCCATCTGGCAGGCATCTGAATAAGGTTGTATGATAGGCCAAACTCCTTGAAACGCATTGGAATATCTGAAGAAAACCAATAGCAAATATGTGGGGGACCTGGGATTCGAACCCATGTCCCATTAGCCAATGAACACACGCCCTTGCCACTGCATCACTTTGTTTTTATTGTTAGTGGAATAAGCATTAAACATTATATTGGAAAAATCAACAAATGCCAGAATTATAAAAATAAAAGCGCGAAATTATGAAACAGCCAATGGGAAGAGGACGCATCATCATCTTCTTCGTTGTAAACTGGTTATTTACCTGCATATTTTATCCGCAGCTAAATTCATGGCTCGTTCCTAAAATCAACTGTAGGCCATATAAATTGATCCTAAGACCATGGTTCGCTTCGTCTCTCCCTCCTGAATTCATCCATGTCCATGATTTGCCTCAATTTTGCCTGAAACTCAAACGCCTAAAAACAAGAAGCACGAACCCTAGTTTCGGGTAGGGCATTACAGGCTATATAAATGCAATTAAATAATGTAGAAAGTTCAGAAATCATGTAAGGATCAAGAATATGTCCATGTTTTGTCAAAAAGATGCAAGAATGAGAGGTTGTAATCTCGTGTACAGGGCGGGGTTCAAGGAAGCTTACAGTGTGATTCAGGGAGGGAGAGCGCTTGGTTTTGATTGCAATAGGCTCATTAGATGTCTAGCAAGAGAACCACATTGAGTTTTGGCTTTGAAAACGCCTCCAAGAGTGATTTCAATTTCAAACTTTTTCAAGCTTTTTCAAGTTTTGGTTTTTCTGATTATGCAGCCTCTAGGTCTTTTCTCGTATGCTTTATGTTGTATATGTATAATGGAATGAATTAGGTCAAATATTGGGCTTTGAATCTTTGTGTATTGATGATTTAAGATTTGATATGACCCTCCATTACAAAGCTTCCAAAATGTCCCAAATCCAATATTGTGTGCATGATATGGCTTGATATGAGTTTTATCTTGTCCATGATGATAATTGAAACCTGTATCAATCAAAAAGATCCTATTTCATCAATATTTCGATTTTATTTGGATTTAAATTGATTTAAAATGAATTAATTCAATAAAATCATATAAAATAGAAAAATCAATGAATGGACATAAAACTGAAGATAGGACACGTGCATAGTGTGACAAGATCAAATCAATTGGAAAAAAGTGGGCCCATTTGACAAAATTTTAAGTTTTGGGGATAGTTGACTTTTGGCAATTTTGGAAAAATGCGCAACTTCAACAATACATAACTTCTTCAATTTTGAACTTTTTGAGGTGTTCTTGGACTTTTTAGAAACCTTGAGATGTACTCTAACCAACCCTTTTGGTCTCATCGCATTTTGATATTCAATTCTTAAGTTATAAGCTTTAGAAAAAAAGGTGTTTTTGTTGACTTTCAAAAATGACCTATAATGTCCAAATTTGTAACTTTTGTGAGTGCATTTCTTGATCTTGGGTTGTGAAGATGGATTATTGTAAATTTCATCCTCTTCAGAATGAGCTTTGGATGGCTCATTTCTCATAAAGTATGAGAAAGTTATGCTTGGTAAAAGTTGAGTTGACTTTTCCTACAAAACCCTAATTTAGCAACTTTAGAATCTTGATGAACTTTGAGCAATCCTTGATGAATCATGATCAAACCTTGATCAAATGATGAATTAACCTTCAAAATGAGAATGTTGACAAAAAAATCTTGAGGTTTGACTATTTGTAGGTCACAGTTGACTTTTGCCCTAGCACAGTCGATTTTTGGACCTCTTGAACAATTGACTGGCCAGACTTCCTCTACAAGGCTTGAAATTTTACATAGATGACCTTATGAACATATTAGGACACTGGGGAGCACTTGAGGTCATTTGGATGCAAGGAACTTGATGCAATACAAAACCCTAATTTGAGGTTGATTGCCTTAGGAGATGATTTGACTGTCCAACTCTTGAGCAATCTTGAGCAACTTGGAGATTATTCTTGCAATGTATTGAGAAATATGGGAGGGAAAATTTTGGGGTACAACACATGCTAATGATGTTCAGAAGGAAAAAACAAGTAAAGTCAGAAAGACTTACCTGGGGCGTGCTTGGATTTTTGAGTGGCTGCCTTTGGATGTTCTGAGTCAGCAAGAGAGACGGAACAGCGGTTGTATTCTTTGATTCAAAGAGAAGAACAAAGATTTATTTTTGTGTATGGGATTTCTGGATTTTCATGAAGGTTTCACAACTTCCTTTTCTCTCTTTTGGCCAATCTTTTTCTTCAAAAGCCAGCCCCTTGAACGTGTGATGGAGCCAAGTATTTATAGATGAATTTGATGTGACTTTGGGGAAAAAACAAATGGGATTTGAACCTGTTTTGGCATTTTGTTCCTTTTCTTTTTCATCACAGTTTTCGTATGCTAGTTTGGTGTAATCATGAGATGTAGGCTTAGGCTGAGCTAGCTGTTGGCTATAGACACGGTGTTGTACCCCAAAATTTGCCCTCCCATATTCTTCAAGATTTGTCAAGATTAAACTTCAAAATCTCTCAAGGGTTGCACAGTCCAATGGCCTCCTAACAGTCAAAAATTAGGGTTTTGGTTCTGGCAAAGAAATTGAAGTTTCCAAGGGTCCAAACAAGTCCCACATGCCTATAAACGTTGTCAAGCACCTACATGTCAAGTTTCAAGGCTCACAAGGTCAAGTTGCACAGTCAAAAACCCTAATTGCTTCACAGTCAACTGCGGGGGCAAAATGGTCATTTGACAGTCAAAAGTCAAAAAAATTGGTCAACATCTTATTTTGAAGCCACAAACATCATTTGATCAATTCTTGATCATGATTCTCAAAGCATGGCTCAAAAAGTCTCAAGATGCAAAAGCTTCTATTTTTGGACAGCTGAAAAAGTCAACTGCAAATTGACCAAGGCATAACTTCCACATGGTTTATCATAAAAATTCCATCCAAAGCTCATTTTGAAGAGAATGACATTTCCTACAACTCATCTTCACACTTCAAGTCCAAGAAATGCTCTCACAAAAAGATATCAATCTCAACATTATAGGTCATTTTCAAAAGTCAACAAAAAGGCACTTTAAGTCAAAGACCATAACTTGAGATTGGTAAATCAAAATGACATGGGACCAAATACATTGGTTAGCGGACTTCAATACCTTTCCAAAATGTCCAAGAACATGATCAAATCTTAAAAATTGAGCAAGATATGCCTTGTGGAAGTTGGGAAATTTTTGGGAATTTTGAAAAGTCAACTTTGCTTCAAATGCCTCAAAATTGCTAATGGGCCTCAATTTCTTCCATGAATCATCACCCAAAGGCTATGCACGACTCTTTGACATCCAAGGGAGTTATTTTATCATTTTTGATTAATTATTTGAATTATTATTATTATTAATTCACTTAATTAAAATTAAATATGAAAAAATATCAAATGCCACCTTTCAAATCTTTTTATGTAGCATATTCACTCTTTATGACCTAAATATTTCGTGCACATGCTCAAGAGACCAAATCTTCCAAGATAGGCAAGTTTCCATAGCAAAAAGGCATGAAAAAGATTGAAAAAGATCATGGAAAATCAAATATTGAAAAGCATTAAAACAATGGATTTTGGGCTGACTTTTGACCTAATTCCCTTCATATACTTGTACACAATTGAATTCTAAGGCTAGAGACACAGAAGCTGCGCAGAAACTGATAGAACAAACTTGCATTTTTGACAAAAAAATCTCAAAACTGTTTTCATACTTAGAAGGTGATTCAAAGCTCAAAAGGTATTCCAAACGATTGCTGAGACCTTCCTGAACGTGTCTCAATACCTTTCCACTCTCCACGCACAAGGAATTGGTAGATTGAAGTCTCACTTTTCATAAAATTATTCTTAATCGTGTTTTGATTTCTAGACATTTTCCATGCATTTTAATGATTGATTTATACTAGTATGATCTCTCTGAAGCTATTGGTACCATCCAATTGAATTATAGGCGCCTGTACAGAAATCCACCATGAACGCGTATTAGGGTTTCAGAAGTTTGAAAAGAGGGTTTCACTCATCTGGAAAAATTGGACAATAAGACTTATGCCAATGAAATCAGGACCTTCAAACGAGTAGAACCCATACCTCGCGCCCTTTTTCTTTTTAACTATGCTCTATTCGCTATTTTTATAGGTACCATTTAGTGGGGGTTTAAAACCCCCGCTATCTATTCTGTATTTTCAGGACAAGCGAAGAAGAAGACTGGGTGTCATCACGTGGTTGGTTGATTCAAAAATATGGCGTGTTTTCTTGTTTTCATATCACTAACCTTTGTTTCTTATTATAATATTTAATGTCCAAAATTATTACAAACGCGTTGAATGGCATAGTGGTTGGGAACGTGATTGGCAAGCCTTGGGACCTGGGTTCGATTCCCAGGTCCCCCATATTCTCAAAAAAAAATTTGTAACGTGTTCAGGTGCTATGCCTCTCTAATGGTCTACCAAACGCCCAAAGCCAGAGCTTGCCACATGTCCAGGAACTTCAATCTAATGGCCAGAATGGGAAGATCACCATACACGCTGGTCAATGAACCCACACACAATCACTAAAAGTCAAAAGGGCCTTGCATCTGTTGGGCCAGATTACTCACAATAAGCCTCCTCTAAGGGCCAGATACCCCTCCTATGGTTTGCATATTTCTTTTTATTTTAATTCTCTTTTTTTCTTTTATTTGATTAATTGCTTTTATTTAATTCCATAAAATTAATTTTCATAATACAAAAATACAAAAAAAAATCAGAAATCATAAAATAAAAAAATATGTTTTATTTAATATTTAGTTCATTAATAATTTTTGTAAATAAATCTTTTAATAATCAAATTAGTTTAATTTTAGGTCTTCAACTTTAATTCTTTTCCTTAATAAACTAAAAAATGTAGAAATTAGGGTTTTAGTATTTTTATTCTTTTTCTTAATAAATAACCTTTTTATCATTATTAACTATTAATTAATCTCATAAATAAATATGTCACTAAATAATTAGGTTAAATTAGGTCAAAACTTAAACTTTTTTTTTTTATAATTAAAAACAAACTTAAAATTAGGGTTTTATTTAACTTTTAATTTTGATTAATTTTCTTTATTTTCATTAAATACCAAAAAACCAAAAATAACTTCTTTTTCTTATTAAATAATTAATTCACTTCCAATTTCAATTTAATTTCTTTAAAGGGTCCAACGCCCTCGCACCTTCGATTATAATTTCTTTTCGCACGTTTGCTTCTATTTTTCAATTTTAATATTATGTAATTGCCCCCAAAGCTTTGTAATAGTAATTAGGACATTTACTTTCCGCACTTTTATTCAAAATCGGGTCTTTGTTAATTTGGCGATGTATAGACCTGCGCCTTGTAATAGCGTAGGACCTTTATTTTCCGCATTTTAATTTCTGCACCTTTAAACTGTTAATCACATGAAATAATGTATGCCCAAATAAAATCAAAGCGTAGCTCACCCAATGCATGATCAAGATAAAACATAATTGAAAATGACACACAATTCACACACCACTCTTAGGGTACGCCTCACTGTTGCCTTGCCCCTCGAAACGTGGTCGTCGAGTATAGGACGTTTTAGTAAGTCCTCATGTACATGAACATGGCATGAGGGTAGCTTCTAAGGTGTCCTACTGTTGCTCTGGTGACCACACTGTCCCTACAATCGAATTGACCCGAACACCTCCAACGGTGGTGCTACCTACCTCTCAATGGTGGGATGGCACTACCTTAAGGACATTTACACAGCCTAATTCCTTAGGGTAGGTAGATGACTCGTAGATACTTGCTCTATTCAAAAACAAATCAAAAAACTTCTTTTCACACCTACACTTTCAAACAGCTTTCAAAACAATTTTTCAAACACTCTAGAGGACTAATACAAGAGTCGATCTGAAATCTTTGACGAAAATTTTTCAAACTCACTCACAATTGAAAAGCAAACACATTTTGAAAACACAAATGAGCAAGTATCTAAGAGCCCATGGATAACCATGGATAGAAAGGGTTCTAACACCTTCCCTTTCTATAAATCTACCTCCCGAACCGAGAACTAATCTCATAAGGAATTTTTCTGTGCTTTTGTCCTTTCCATGTTGGAGAAAATAAAAGACGGTGGCGACTCTTGCTTCCGCGACATTTCGCGAACCAGCGTTAAACAGTCAGTTCCAGATCCACCGATCACTGAACTGGCGACTCTGCTGGGGATTTCTTATAAAAGTGAGGTGTACCTTAGGACTAAGATCACTTGTGTTTTCAATTGCTTTGACTTGTTTGCTTTAAATTGTGGGACTGTCTTGGGAGTTCTATAGATCCTAACCCGGATCTGGGGATACCCTGTTAGGTAGCATAAGCTGTGAGGGACCTGTCCAGCGTAGACCGATATGGGTGAAGCAGTGGCTACGTTGGTGTGGCACCTTGGTCTGTACCGATATCCCTTGTGTTGCAACGAGGAGAATATGGGTCTTCCAAGGAGTCATTAAGCACCAACCGACCTTAGAACCTTAAATGACCCAACTTGGCCAATAGAACAGTAGCAGTATGCTACGCCCATTAAGGCTAAACTCTCGTGATGGTTCTGTCCGCAAGAAAAGGTTGTGATGTTGGAGTTATGACCGATTGAGGGTAGTCAGTGATATTGGGATCCTCTAGAACCCGGTTACTTCTGATAGGACAGGTCTTAACCAACAAACTGAAAGAGGGTAATACCTAGACCCCATGCTGGCCTAAACTCTAAAGGCTCTCTTGTGTGACTTGTGTGCCTTCCAACTTGACTATTTGCATGCTTGTTATCTGACACTTGAGTTTCTTGCAGGTTTTGTTTATAGTCCTTAATCTGGACTCATAACAGGGTTTACCTACATTATTCCACGCATATCATAACATCATGCCATCATACCATTGCATACACCCTCCATAAAGACTAATCCATTTCAAGGATCTTAAGGGTTTGTGATGCAGGTCATAATGAACCAACTATCTAGCAAGGGGCAAAGAGGATTTATTTTCCTCTAGCCAAGGTTGTCAGGGGCTATGACCCACTTGACATGGTGAGCCTTGACTCTTGAAGAAGGTTTCCCTAACCAAGGTTGTTTGGAAATCAAAACCAGACATGATGACTAAAGTCAGGGGCTATGACCCACTCGATATGATGAGCCTTGACCCTTGAAGAAGGACTCTCGACAACATGAAGCTCCTTCAATCAAGCTACCAGATTCAAATTCTGACAATTTTTTCTTGTTTACCCCGCGAGATCCTTGAAAACATTGCATATATATACATACATATCATTGCATAACAGGTACCCTTTTGACAGGTCACTTACCATCTCCGCTGTTTATTTCAGCAATGGCTTCCCAACAAGATAACCAGGATCTTCAGGCTCAAGAGATTCAGTTCAGGGAGATCTTCCTAAGCCTATCCAAGGGGCAAGAGGAGTTAAGGACACTCCTCATGGGGAATATGGCCAAGAAAAGTCCCGAAGATGATAAGGACGAGCAGCTGAAACGTCTGCAAGCTGAGGTAGATACGATGAAAACCCAGATGCTGGGGCAAAGGGCTCTCATCCAAGGTTTAGCTCGGGAGCAAGGAGAGTTGAGGGCCATGATCAGTCAGCTTCATCAAGACATGAAGCAACCAGCCCAAGTCAGGGACCAGGTCATTGAACGGCTTCCAAGAGGACAAAGGTCTGGTCCAATGAATAGACCTCTCCAAGCTGCTACCACTTCACAGGTCCAACAACGACCTCGCCGAGAACAACGGGCTGATCAGAGCAAGCCAGACAAACCTAAAAGGCAGTTCACCAAGCTCAACGTGTCACCGTCTCAAGCTTTACAACAATTGTTGAGGTTGAATCTGGTGACGTTAAGGGACCCTCCTAAGAATCTCAATACAACATCCCTAAAGTAAAATCCTGAGGAAAGATGTGCATACCACTCCGACAGTCCAGGACATGACACCGACGAATGTTGGGCTCTGAAGAATAAGATTCAAGATCTGATTAATGAAAGAGCTGTGGATTTCACCCAGATGGGCCAGGCTGAATGCTCCTTCCATCCCTATAAGATGCACCAGTCGAAGTAACAAGCCCTGAGACTGGAAGACTTTTGTTCATTAGGATTTTTCAAGCTGTGATTTTCTTTTGATTGTTCGAACATTTATTCATGTTAAACATTGTTATTTCATTAATGCACTACACATGTCTGTTTTGAAGTAATTATTTCGTATTCACTATTTAAAATTTCTTTCATTTTTAGTGATGTTCAATGCTCGATTAATAATTCTAAGCCTCTTGAGGGAGGATGACGAAAATGATACCACGATCCTTACAGTATGCTTTTGAATAGACCCCGCTGATGAGGTACAGGCATTATTTCAATCCCTAAACACTGGAGTTATAAGGAAGATAATCCCTCGTCAACCCCTCTGAGCCAAAGAAGTAGGAGTTTTTCTTTTCGAAAATTAAAACCCTTTATCATAACCTGGGGCAGGGTAGTTCTCTCAGTTGATCCAAGTGCATAACAAATGGCACCAAAGAGGTCCTTACAAAAAAAAAAGGCAGTGATGATTTCGAATAATCATAAGGATAGGCAGTCATTATATCTCAAAAATAAAAGCCCAATAAGTCAAAACCTATGAAGGAGACTTACAAAACTGGGGCATCCCGCCGACTGTAAATTCCAAAAAGAAACAGTTCAGGCAAAAAACAGGGATAATGAAAGAAAAAGAAAGAGGTCTTACAAACCCTAAACCAAACAAAAATGACTGCCTATTCAAATAAACGTTCAACATCCGAACCATCACTGGAATTTCAGGACAAAGACTCAAATAAGGTCTAACGCACGATCAGCTGAGTTTAGGATTGAAGAACATCACGAAGAGCGGGTGGGTACAAATAATTTGAGCCTTTATCCTTTGTTTCTTAAACCGTGAACCAGGCCACGTTACAACCCTTAAAAGTCCTAGTTGAAGCATGGGTTAGTTCGAAAGCATACTGTTACCAAAGGTATCCTGACTCCTTAAGGCTTGCTATAAAATATTGAGTTGACATCACATTTTACAAAATTTGCTGGTTTTACTGAAAAATGCATTTTTCAAAAACTTCAAGACAGACATAGGCTTTGCATTCTTGATATAATACTATTTGCGTATGACTATTTGTTCGAACAGCAGAGAAATTCGCACGAAGAATATCTAGTGAACAAAAGCACTTCCAATCAAGGGGTAGACGTGATTATGGTCCATCATCTGGGGCAATTAAGTCAAGATTCAAAGAATCTCTCAAGGGCCAAATAACCAGGGGCAAATCTCCACCTGAGTCACTTGGGGCACTCCAGCGACGAATCTTGCCTGATCAAACATCTTCTGGTGGTATGGCAAAACACTTCTAACAGGGGCAACTCCCTACATTCTGAGAGCGTGGACATAGTCGAAAAAATACTACGCGTAATCAAAGACCCGCTAGGTTGACACACCTAGGCAAAAATAAGGGCTTCCCGGCGAACAAAAAAAAAAAAGAGGTTCGGGCAAAACTAAGGGATGAATATGAAAAATCTGTACACCCGGCAAGTCGAAAACCTGAAAAGGCGGCTTGGGCAAAAATGGGTATCCCGGTGGACTGAAAACCCGAAAGGGCGGTCCAGGCAAAAGTTAGGGATCAAAAGCGTACGACTATGTCCCGGCGCCTCGTCACTTGCCTATCAGAAGAAGGTTTGTCAAATGGCAGTTATCAAGACTCCACCAGTATCTTCTCCCACAGAAACAGGGGCAGTAATGAGTCGTCCAAGCGATCTAATTGCTCTGTCCACAAGATACAAGGTATGATCAGCTGAAGAAGGTAACCAAGATATCTTAATTCCCCAGAGAGTGAGCAAGCAAGTCAATGCGCTCTCCCCAAGCAGAGTTATCCTGTCAGCCTTAAGGAAGTTGGGCATCCTCCAGCAAATATCAAACATTCCTCAGCAGAGTACACAGACATTCCTAACAAGCATCCCCGGCAGTGTTGATCTAAGATTGGTCCCCGGCGGTATACCAGACATTCGGTGGAGTCACTTCCCCAATACAATTCAAAACTTTCCCCAGGAGAGTCCAGTCTGAAGATTTCCCCAGGACAGTTTGAATCATTTCCCCAACAGTAAGCTTATCCCTAGTAGATTCTGGAAGCTTATCCCCTGCAGAGCACGAACGTGTCTCCCGACTTTATTCAAAGGTTATTTCCCCACCAGGATATAACTGGGTTATCCTCAGCCAATAACCAGGGAAAGATCGTTCGCAACGGAGTCTTCCTATCCCCCAGCGGAGTTCATCATATTCTTCAACAAAACTCAATAATGGTATCCCCAATGGAGTTCTCATTCATCTCAGCGAAGCACCTCTCCCCCCACAGAGTATTGTCCCCCAGCAAGGTCGCTAGAGTAATTTCTCCCCACAGAGTAATCTTCAAGTTTATTCCCCAACGGAGTCATCTTCTCCTACCGGTTCATTCTTGCAATCTGCATCCCCAGCAGAAAACGAGGAATTCCCTTCAACCATCAGCCCAGGATTTAACTCCCGGCATTCGTCAAGGATATATTTTACTAGACGAAAATACCTTCAAAAACATTACATACATCATGATACATGCATAAACGCATCATATCTTACAATCTCATTTATATTGAGAACATCATTGCTTGATCCATGGCATGCATTACATACGACTGACTTTTACATTTCAGGAAAGATCCAGTTAAGTTCTCAGCTATTCCAAGACCTTGCCTGGTTCAGTTAAATCGACTCCTAAAGATTTTTCTGATGTCGATCCAGTCAAAGGCCTTCTCTGGTCCAGTTAAATCGATTCCTAAAGATTTTCCTGATGAAGACCCAGTTGAAGATTCCAAGACCTTGCCTGGTTCAGTTAAATCGACTCCTAAAGATTTCTCTGATGCCGATCCAGTCAAAGGCCTTCTCTGGTCCAGTTAAATCGATTCCTAAAGATTTTCCTGATGAAAACCCAGTTGAAGATTCCAAGACCTTTCCTGGTTCAGTTAAATCGACTCCTAAAGATTTTTCTGATGCCGATCCAGTCAAAGGCCTTCTCTGGTCCAGTTAACTCGATTCCTAAAGATTTTCCTGATGAAGACCCAGTTGAAGATTCCAAGACCTTGCCTGGTTCAGTTAAATCGATTCCTAAAGATTTTTCTGATGCCGATCCAGTCAAAGGCCTTCTCTGGTCCAGTTAAATCATTTCCTAAAGATTTTCCTGATGAAAACCCAGTTGAAGATTCCAAGACCTTGCCTGGTTTAGTTAAATCGACTCCTAAAGATTTTTCTGATGCCGATCCAGTCAAAGGCCTTCTCTGGTCCAGTTAAATCGATTCCTAAAGATTTTCCTGATGAAGACCCAGTTGAAGATTCCAAGACCTTGCCTGGTTCAGTTAAATCGATTCCTAAAGATTTTTCTGATGCCGATCCAGTCAAAGGCCTTCTCTGGTCCAGTTAAATCGATTCCTAAAGATTTTCCTGATGAAGACCCAGTTGAAGATTCCAAGACCTTGCCTGGTTCAGTTAAATCGACTCCTAAAGATTTTTCAGATGTCGATCCAGTCAAAGGCCTTCTCTGGTCCAGTTAAATCGATTCCTAAAGATTTTCCTGATGAAGACCCAGTTGAAGATTCCAAGACCTTGTCTGGTTCAGTTAAATCGACTCCTAAAGATTTTTCTGATGTCGATCCAGTCAAAGGCCTTCTCTAGTTCAGTTAAATCAATTCCTAAATATTTTCCTGATGAAGACCCAGTTGAAGATTCCAAGACCTTGCCTGGTTCAGTTAAATCGACTCTTAAAGATTTTTCTAATGCCGATCCAGTCAAAGGCCTTCTCTTGTCCAGTTAAATCGATTCCTAAAGATTTTCCTGATGAAGACCCAGTTGAAGATTCCAAGACCTTGCCTGGTTCAGTTAAATCGACTCCTAAAGATTTCTCTGATGCCAATCCAGTCAAAGGCCTTCTCTGGTCCAGTTAAATCGATTCCTAAAGATTTTCCTGATGAAGACTCAGTAGAAGACGTCCAAGATTCCTTTATCGTTACTGTTGAGGTAGTAATCGCCCAAGGTTCTCTCATCGTTACTGTTGAGGTAGTAATCGCCCCAAGGTTCTCTCATCGTTACTGTTGAGGTAGTAATCGCCCAAGGTTCTCTCATCGTTACTGTTGAGGTAGTAATCGCCCAAGGTTCTCTCATCGTTACTGTTGAGGTAGTAATCGCCCAAGGTTCTCTCATCGTTACTGTTGAGGTAGTAATCGCCCAAGGTTCTCTCATCATTACTGTTGAAGTAGTAATCGCCCAAGGTTCTCTCATTGTTATTGTTGAGGTAGTAATTGCCCAAGGTTCTCTCATCGTTATTGTTGAGGTAGTAATCGCCCAAGGTTCTCTCATCGTTACTGTTGAGGTAGTAATCGCCCAAGGTTCTCTCATCGTTACGGTTGAGGTAGTAATCGCCCAAGGTTCTCTCATCGTTACTGTTGAGGTAGTAATCGCCCAAGGTTCTCTCATCGTTACTGTTGAGGTAGTAATCGTCCAAGGTTCTCTCATCGTTACTGTTGAGGTAGTAATCGCCCAAGGTTCTCTCATCGTTACTGTTGAGGTAGTAATCGCCCAAGGTTCTCTCATCGTTACTGTTGAGGTAGTAATCGCCCCAAGGTTCTCTCATCGTTACTGTTGAGGTAGTAATCGCCCCAAGGTTCTCTCATCGTTACTGTTGAGGTAGTAATCTCCCAAGGTTCTCTCATCGTTACTGTTGAGGTAGTAATCGCCCAAGGTTCTCTCGTCGTTACTGTTGAGGTAGTAATCGCCCAAGGTTCTCTCATCGTTACTGTTGAAGTAGTAATCGCCCAAGGTTCTCTCATCGTTACTGTTGAGGTAGTAATCTCCCAAGGTTCTCTCATCATTACTGTTGAGGTAGTAATCGCCCAAGGTTCTCTCATCGTTACTGTTGAGGTACGCAGGTTCTCGCTAAGGAATCTCTTACGCGATCAACACCTAGATGGCATCTATAAGCCCATCCACATACCGACAGTCTCCAAATGGCATCTATAAGCCCATTCCCGACAAGACCCCGTCACCACACCAGATGGCATCTATAAGCCCATCCCCCTATCCAGCATCTCTCCAAATGGCATCTGTAAGCCCATTCCCTGCATCATATTGCTGATACTCTACTATGTGAGTGCAAATTTCTGGGCACTCTAGTGTTCAATCATCTTCCACCTTCGGATTACGAAAGGCATGTCAGCCAATCTACATCCTCAAGTCTAAGAAGATTGAACAGGGGCAACTGTTGTACCCCAAAATTTGCCCTTTCATATTCTTCAAGATTTGTCAAGATTAAACTTCAAAATCTCTCAAGGGTTGCACAGTCCAATGGCCTCCTAACAGACAAAAATTAGGGTTTTGGTTCTGGCAAAGAAATTTAAGTTTCCAAGGGTCCAAACAAGTCCCACATGCCTATAAACATTGTCAAGCACCTACATGTCAAGTTTCAAGGCTCACAAGGTCAAGTTGCACAGTCAAAAATCCTAATTGCTTCACAGTCAACTGCATGGGCAAAATGGTCATTTGACAGTCAAAAGTCAAAAATTTTGGTCAACATCTTATTTTGAAGCCACAAACATCATTTGATCAATTCTTGATCATGATTCTCAAAGCATGGCTCAAAAAGTCTCAAGATGCAAAAGCTTCTATTTTTGGACAGTTGAAAAAGTCAACTCCAAATTGACCAAGGCATAACTTCCACATGGTTTATCAGAAAAATTCCATCCAAAGCTCATTTTGAATAGAATGACATTTCCTACAACTCATCTTCATACTTCAAGTCCAAGAAATGCTCTCAAAAAAAGATATCAATCTCAACATTATAGGTCATTTTCAAAAGTCAACAAAAAGGCACTTTAAGTCAAAGACCATAACTTGATATTGGTAACTCAAAATGACATGGGACCAAAGACATTGGTTATAGGACTTCAATACCTTTCCAAAATGTCCAAGAACATGATCAAAGCTTAAAAATTGAGCAAGATATGCCTTGTGGAAGTTGGGAAATTTTTGGGAATTTTGAAAAGTCAACTTTGCTTCAAATGCCTCAAAATTGCTAATGGGCCTCAATTTCTTCCATGAATCATCACCCAAAGGCTATGCACGACCCATTGACATCCAAGGGAGTTATTTTATCATTTTTTATTAATTATTTGAATTATTATTATTATTAATTCACTTAATTAAAATTAAATATGAAAAAATATCAAATGCCACCTTTCAAATCTTTTTATGTAGCATATTCACTCTTTATGACCTAAATATTTCGTGCACATGCTCAAGAGACCAAATCTTCCAAGATAGGCAAGTTTCCATAGCAAAAAGGCATGAAAAAGATTGAAAAAGATCATGGAAAATCAAATATTGAAAAGCATTAAAACAATGGATTTTGGGCTGACTTTTGACCTAATTCCCTTCATATACTTGTACACAATTGAAACCTAAGGCTAGAGACACAGAAGCTGCAAAGAAACTGATAGAACAAACTTGCATTTTTGACAAAAAAATCTCAAAACTGTTTTCATACTTAGAAGGTGATTCAAAGCTCAAAAGGTATTCCAAACGATTGCTGAGACCTTCCTGAACGTGTCTCAATACCTTTCCACTCTCCACGCACAAGGAATTGGTAGATTGAAGTCTCACTTTTCATAAAATTATTCTTAATCGTGTTTTGATTTCTAGACATTTTCCATGCATTTTAATGATTGATTTATACTAATATGATCTCTCTGAAGCTATTGGTACCATCCAATTGAATTATAGGCGCCTGTACAGAAATCCACCATGAACGCGTATTAGGGTTTCAGAAGTTTGAAAAGAGGGTTTCACTCATCTGGAAAAATTAGACAATAAGACCTATGCCAATGAAATCAGGACCTTCAAACGAGTAGAACCCATACCTCGCGCCCTTTTTCTTTTTAACTATGCTCTATTCTCTATTTTTGTAGGTACCATTTAGTGGGGGTTTAAAACCCCCGCTATCTATTCTGTATTTTCAGGACAAGCGAAGAAGAAGACTGGGTGTCATCACGTGGTTGGTTGATTCAAAAATCTGGCGCGTTTTCTTGTTTTCATATCACTAACCTTTGTTTCTTATTATAATATTTAATGTCCAAAATTATTACAAACGCGTTGAATGGCATAGTGGTTGGGAACGTGATTGGCAAGCCTTGGGACCTGGGTTCGATTCCCAGGTCCCCCATATTCTCAATATTTTTTCTTGTAACGTGTTCAGGTGCTATGCCTCTCTAATGGTCCACCAAACGCCCAAAGCCAGAGCTTGCCACATGTCCAGCAACTTCAATCTAATGGCCAGAATGGGAAGATCACCATACACGCTGGTCAATGAACCCACACATAATCACTAAAAGTCAAAAGGGCCTTGCATCTGTTGGGCCAGATTACTCACAATAAGCCTCCTCTAAGGGCCAGATACCCCTCCTATGGTTTGCATATTTCTTTTTATTTTAATTCTCTTTTTTTCTTTTATTTGATTAATTGCTTTTATTTAATTCCATAAAATTAATTTTCATAATACAAAAATACAAAAAAAATCAGAAATCATAAAATAAAAAAATATGTTTTATTTAATATTTAGTTCATTAATAATTTTTGTAAATAAATCTTTTAATAATCAAATTAGTTTAATTTTAGGTCTTCAACTTTAATTCTTTTCCTTAATAAACTAAAAAATGTAGAAATTAGGGTTTTAGTATTTTTATTCTTTTTCTTAATAAATAACCTTTTTATCATTATTAACTATTAATTAATCTCATAAATAAATATGTCACTAAATAATTAGGTTAAATTAGGTCAAAACTAAACTTTTTTTTTATAATTAAAAACAAACTTAGAATTAGGGTTTTATTTAACTTTTAATTTTGATTAATTTTCTTTATTTTCATTAAATACCAAAAAACCAAAAATAACTTCTTTTTCTTATTAAATAATTAATTCACTTCCAATTTCAATTTAATTTCTTTAAAGGGTCCAACGCCCTCGCACCTTCGATTATAATTTCTTTTCGCACGTTTGCTTCTATTTTTCATTTTTAATATTATGTAATTGCCCCAAAGCTTTGTAATAGTAATTAGGACATTTACTTTCCGCACTTTTATTCAAAATCGGGTCTTTGTTAATTTGGCGATGTATAGACCCGCGCCTTGTAATAGTGTAGGACCTTTATTTTCCGCATTTTAATTTCCGCAACTTTAAACTATTAATCACATGAAAGAATGTATGCCCAAATAAAATCAAAGCGTAGCTCACCCAATGCATGATCAAGATAAAACATAATTGAAAATGACACACAATTCACACACCACTCTTAGGGTACGCCTCACTGTTGCCTTGCCCCTCGAAACGTGGTCGTCGAGTATAGGACGTTTTAGTAAGTCCTCATGTCCATGAACATGGCATGAGGGTAGCTTCTAAGGTGTCCTACTATTGCTCTGGTGACCACACTATCCCTACAATCGAATTGACCCGAACACCTCCAACGGTGGTGCTACCTACCTCTCAATGGTGGGATGGCACTACCTTAAGGACATTTACACAGCCTAATTCCTTAGGGTAGGTAGATGACTCGTAGATACTTGCTCTATTCAAAAACAAATCAAAAAACTTCTTTTCACACCTACACTTTCAAAAAGCTTTCAAAACAATTTTTCAAACACTCTTGAGGACTGATACAAGAGTCGATCTGAAATCTTTGACGAAACTTTTTCAAACTCACTCACAATTGAAAAGCAAACACATTTTGAAAACACAAATGAGCAAGTATCTAAGAGCCCATGGATAACCATGGATAGAAAGGGTGCTAACACCTTCCCTTTCTATAAATCTACCTCCCGAACGGAGAACTAATCTCATAAGGAATTTTTCTGTGCTTTTGTCCTTTCCATGTTGGAGAAAATAAAAGACGGTGGCGACTCTTGCTTCCGCGACATTTCGCGAACCAGCGTTAAACAGTCAGTTCCAGATCCACCGATCACTCACGGTTTCCATCCTGATACTCATTCAGATTCAGTTTTCAGATACAGTTCAGATACGCTCTAGACACGGACGCCATTCCGATACTCATTCAGTTTCAGCTTACAGATACGATTCAACAATCATTTCTGGATGGCATCTACAAGCCCATCTCCAACAACTTTCCATCATCCCTCCAAATGGAATCTTTAAGCCCATTCCTTATACCATCAATCGTAACATCACCGAGTGCAAATTTCTGGGCACTCTAATGTCCAATCATCTTCCACCTTCGAGTCACGAATGACAAAACTCGCCAATCTAACTCTTCAGGCTTAAGAAGATTGAACAGGGGCAGCTGTTGTACCCCAAAATTTTCCCTCTCATTTATCAAGAATTTTCTCACAAGATCTCCTTTGGCTCAAGACTGCACTAGGGTTGATCAGCTCAAGACACCACCTTAAGCACTGATGACCAAAATTAGGGTTTGAGATTGCACAAGGATGTTTGAACTTCCAATGCCCCATATGACTTTCATGGATCATTATGTATCCTCAAGATTACTCATGTCAAGTTTCATGCCTTGGATCACACTTTTGCTCAGTCAATTGAGTAGTTGACCTAAAAATCAACTGTATTGGGGAAAAAGTCAATTGTGGCCAATTTACAGTCAAACTTCATAATTTTGTATCCACATCAACATTTTAAGCTCATGTGTATCATTTGATCAAGTTGGGACCATAATTCCTCAAGAAATTGGATCAAATCACCAAATGGGCAAAATGGTCAAAATTAGGGTTTTGACTAGGAAAGGGCAATTTCTGATTTTTGACCTAGCAAATGATCAATTGGTTTAAGGCATGATCTCAAGAGTCCAATTTCATTATTTTGACCTAGTGACATGGCTCAAAACATTTCTCAAGTCCAATGGATTGATATATGAATTTTCAGTCAACTGATCAAAAGTCAACTGTATACTAAAAAGTTAAACTTTGACTTTTTGGTCAAAATCAAATGTCAAAGATCACAATTTATCAAATTATGTAAAAATATGAAACTTATTCATAAAGAAATCAAAAACTTAAGATTTCCTTTTGAAAAGTTAAAATTTCTAAACTTAAAAAATTTTCTGTGTTGGAAATTTCTTATTTTTGCACAACTTTGAGCAAAATTTTCACCATGATGCAAGAGGATTTTGAAGAAACTTTCAACATGAAAGTTGTAGATCTCCATGAAATATACAACTTTTCTTTATACAACTCCTTCCAAAAGTTCTTGGATCTTAAATTATAATTTTATGAACTCATGGTCATGAAACAAAACACTTAGTGAAATTTTTGCCCTAATTTGGTCAGGATTTTGACCCAACTTCATAGAACTTTTTCATATAGTTCTAAGGGGAATTTTCAAAAGTGACTCAAATATGGGTTGTAGAGCACATTAAAAGCTTTACAAAATGTCAAAGAACTCCTTGAGATCATTTCTGAGTAGGGAGAATCGAAGAGATGAAGTTAGGGTTTTATCACTTGAATTACAAGTCATTTTGTCATGAACAAAATTCAAAATTCAAACTTATGCTGCATAACTTCTACTTTGCAGGCCTAAAACTTGTTAGGCACTCCATAATTAATTTCTTGCGCAGCTGTTGGAGATCTCAATTCAAGCATTCAATACAAGGCCATGCTTTATATCCATTTTGGGAAGAAAGTGCACATTGTCATTTTGATAAATTGGATTTTTGCACAAAACTTGTTCTTGAGCCTTGCAATTGCTTTCTTCTGATCATACAAGTCCCATAACTCAAGAGAAACTTGTTTAGATACTTACAATTACCCAGCCCATGCTTGTACTACACATTGAAACTTGTCTTCCCACTTTTCTTCAAAATCAAGTAACCTAGCAATTAGCTTGTAACTTGTACTTCTGACTTTCCAAAGCACTCAAACCTCTTTGCTTATACATACACAAGTCAATTGCCACAAATCCCACGCATGCTTAAGCCCTAAAAACACCAAGAACACAGAATCACCAAAAACACTTCAAAACTTGTCATTTCTGAGTTTTGAATCCAATCTCCAAATTTGCTCGTGTGTTTCTTGGCCTTTTACTTTCAAAAGCTTCTAAACGATATACACAAACAATCCCAACACCTGCAACACCACTGTAACACCTCCATCATCATCCACCATTTTCAAAAACAACACCTTGCACCTTGACTTCTCCAGAACTCCTCAGGAACTTTCAGCTCAAGCTAAGCATCCCATTAACTTCCTGGGAACTTGAGGAAGCTAATCCAATAATTGGAACTCACTAAAAGCTACTCAAATTCCAAACTCGATACCCTCTTGCAGGGTAAGTTTTCTGACTTTTGAACTCTTCATACAGGCATCATTAATGATTTACTTATGAATGAAAAATATAGATATCATTGCCCTAAAGCTAACCATGTCCATAGTTTTCATTAATTTGGCTTGAGCTTAGAGAATTTTAGGATTGAAGTTTCAAAAAATTTTAGGGTTCAGATTAGGGCCATTAAAATTCATGCTTGTCTTTGATCTATAATTTTATTGCTCTGCATTTCTAAAATTGTTAGTTTCTTGTCTACACTTTTCATTTTTGTTAAGAATTGATTGAGATACAGTGGCTCTGGCTGGTCGTGAGGTTGAAGATGAAGTTGGCCTCAGAAACGTGTTTACCATATATATTTATGGTATGATTTATATAAACGGATGTATAGCCATCCCAATGGTAAAAGCGTGTGCCTGTGACTATAGGGACCTGGTTTCGAGCCCCATTGGTACCCTTTTGGATTTTTTATATTTTTTGCATTCTGACTCTTTTTTTTGGCAGCGTTGGGCCTCCCTTGGACCTTATGTTTTTTTTCTTACTTCGGACCCCCTTGCTGACTATTTGCACCTTGGCTCATTTTTATTTTCTTTTTTTTCTTATTTTTATTTATTTGTTTTCTTAAATATTTTATCTAATATTAAAAAATCAGAAAAAATGTAAAAACATTAGATTTATATTTTGATAAAGTTTATTTATTTTTTACACAAAAAAAAAATTATTTTATTTAATCATATTTTATTTCTTTTACTAATTATTTTTGTAAATTTAATTAAAAAACTAGGGTTTTAGTTATTTTCTTAAAATATTTTATTTTAAAACCAAAAAAGACCAAAAATATTTTATAATACTATAAATTATTTTTAAGACAAAAAATACCAAAAAAAAATATTCTTCTCATGAACTTAATTTCTTCTTTTAATTAGTATTTAGATTAGGGTTTTACTTAAATTCTTTTCCTAGAAAATTTAGGTTTACTTTTTATTATTTTAATTAATTATTTTCTTTTAATTAATTAGGTTAAAATAAAACCCCTTTTCCCTAAAAATCCAAATAAACATCCATTTTCTTTACATTTACATTCTTATACATTTATTCATTTTGTATATTATTTATTTCAATTCTTGTACAAATTTAATATGGTTGTAATAGATAATTAGGCTTTATTTTCTTGCAATCCCCATTTATAATTTGTATACCCCCTCCCACAAGTATTTTAATAGCGTAGTAATTTTAAATTCCGCAATTGATCGCTTTATATACAAATGCTAGTAATTAGGGTTTGTATGAAAAGACTAAAACCAATCCATTAGAAAACCCTAATCAAAGACAAAATCAGGCATGAAAAATAATACACTTGCACACAAGCACCCTTAGGGTAAAATCCGCTTGGTTGCCTTACAAAATGGCCATATTACACATGTGAGGTATCTTAGCAAAAACAAAGAAAAATATAAGATCATAGTCCCTCGATGATGCTATCTATGTTGCCTTTCAAATGATCTTAGTCCCTAAAAGAGAATGCTAAGATATCTTTGTATACATTCTTACGAACGAGAATCATTACAAAGTTTGCCAAAACAATGGCCTCTTTACAAAATACTTTTGAAAAGCCACACAAAATATAATTTCAAACAAAAGAAAGTGATCTAGCAAGTAACTAAGAGCCCATGGAAAATCATGGATGAAAAGGGTGATAATACCTTCCCTTTTCATAATCTACCCCCCGAACTCAAGAAACAAATCTCGAAGGTCTTTCCTGTACTTTTTCACCTTTCCTTTCGGATAAAAGAAAAGTCGGTGGTGACTCTTGCTAACTGCAACATTTCCGATCAAACGCAAAACACCCAAGTCAGTTCTCCCATCGTATCACATTTGGTATCTTCAAAAAGAAAATGAAAGCTCAAATGAGCAAAATAAAATTGACATAAAAAGTAAATTTTCAAGTGAGCAAAGATGAAAATAGCATGAAATGTGAATGCTAAAATAAATGTGCTTAAAGTAAAAACATAAAGTAAAAGCATAAAATAAAGTTAATTGTTAGGAATTAGTGGTTAGTTGAATGACCATCTTAAAACTTGCATTTGGAACTCATTAGAAGAATGATAAAATCAAAACCTCTCAATAACAGGATACATTTTCTTTTTGTCAAGTATATCATTCATTTAAATTACAAGGCAATAATAAATGATCGATGATGTTTAAGTGATCCAATTTGACCAAAATTGATGAAAATACATTAGAGAATTGGTAGGACCAAATTCTCCTAATAATGAATCTCAAGGTTATTGGATCAAATGGTTCAAATTAACATACTTGGGCTTACAAACATGGATTTTGGCCACAAATGATCATTTTCTCAAATCGGGACAAAATTTAGCGCTATGTTAAGCAATCCTAAGTGGACTTATATACAAGTCGCATATATTTTGAGGCCGGTCAATAGAAATATATGTACCATATGTTTTGAGAAATGATATGGAAATCATTCTCCAATAACATTTAGTACAATAAGAAGGGGGTAAGATGAAGAGGGATGGGGTAAGAATTAAATCACATTTGAATCAAAAATTTAATCAAACTATTATTAAAGTCATTCATCCATTTTTTGTGGAGTCAAACTCAACAACAAGGATCCAATGATGTTAATAAAGCTTATGATCAAAATTTCATGGTCCAAGATCAGCCAGAATATAATACATAATAAAATAATATTTTAAAATAAAGAAAAAGATTTTTTTAAATAAAGGGGGAAATAGAAATTATATTCAAAACATCCAAGAAAAATCAACTAAGACTATAGAAAAATCGGAAATGAGCTCAAATATTTATACAAAATTTTTGATAATTTTTTAAAGTCATAAACTATTTTTTAAATTAAAAGAAATAGGAAAAACAAACCAAAAATTGTGAAAAATAGTAAAGTCGGAAATAAAAATAAAAATAAGGTCACCAATATTTGTCAAAAGATCATTGGATCCTTCCATATTTTTTTCAGAATTTAAAAATTAAGAAAAGTATTTTTAAACATTTAAAACAATTTAAATAAAGTGAAAAATTATTTTAAAAAAATATCAAAACACAAAATAAAATTGTGAAAAAATAATAATTAGAAAGAGAAAAATCAAAAGTATTTTTCATAATTTTTTCATATTTTTTTAAGTGAAAATGAATTTTCTATGATTTTTTGAAGTTTAAATTAATTTAAATATAAAAATTAGAAAATAAAATAAAGTCAAAAAAATATGGACCGATGGATGAGAGTTAAAATGCGTTAGTAAGCTAATTTAATGGATCAGAGGCACTATGCATATCATGGTCTTTACTGAATAAAGCATGGAATCATTTATTTAAATCATATTTTAAAAATGCGTGGCACGCCTTCATTGGTTGATAGATGACACGTTGGTCATTTTCAACCTCCAGCAAACAAATCTGCAGGTTCTAGAAACTGTAAAATTAGGACACGAGATTGGTAACATTCGCTTCGTCTCTTCAAGACGATTCCATTGGTACCTTCGTGAAAAATTTATATAAATTGTAGCTCATTCATTTTTGAAAATAAGTTTTGAAAAGGGATTTGAAATTTCATAGCCAAAACGTACTTTCAGTTGAAAACAAGTGTTGCAACTAGAATCAGGATGATGAGAGCTTCATAACAGTATCAAAGTTTGAGAGAATTGGTGAAGGAATCTACCTATTGAAGTTAAGTTGCAGAACTCTGAAACTGGACATGGCTAGCACGATTTAGGAAGTCTTAGAGCTTAATTCTTCTTCTGTTAGCTTCATTGAGGTTTAAGGAAGGTGAATTGACAAAGAAAAATGATTGAGAAAGGTTGTAAGAGAAAATTCGAAGTTGCAGAATATTGTGTTCAAGAGGAAGTTTGGCAGGCTGATTCTAGCTCTCTAAGCTTGAGAAAATTAATGAGGGATGATCCTCTATTTATAAGGAAGTTGATTGAATGCTCAAGCGTGTGAAATGGTGAAGTTTGGAGGGAAATCATGTGAAGTTGCAAACAATAAAAGTGTGACTTGTAATTTGATCAAAACTCATCCAAACCTTGTGTTTTAATATTCTAATCACTCTTGGAGGTCACTAAACATGTTTAGAAGCAAAAGCACGCAGAAAAATGTGTTTAGAAGCTAAATCAATGATTTCAAATTCTGACTTTTGAAGAAACTTTAGTTTCAAGTTAACCAAGTTCAAATCAATGGCATTCTCACTTCAAGGAGTCTTAGGACATGATTCTTAAAGTTTAGAAAGATGAGATCACAAGCTTTACAATGTTCAAAGAATGGAATTAAATGGATGTTTGAGCTGAAAATTGTGATGAGTCAAATTGAGAAAAAGAGGTTGAATTTCTATACTTAGAAAATTTCTAAGTTTTTCTTCAAAAATGACCTATAATGTCTTGCATCCAAACATGGTCTTCCCTTTGAATTTTGCTCTTGACAAAAAAATATGGCATGAAGTAGATCTCTTGAATGAAATTTTGAGACTTGAACTATTCAAAATCTCCAAAAATTGAGAAAGTTATGACTTGTTGAAATTGGCAAAAATTCATAAAATGACCTATAAACTTTTGCATCCTTAGGGCATTTTTCATTCATTTTCACACTTTGCACTTAAGAAAAGGGTTGAATTTCACATATTTAAGATCAATATGGAAAAATAATGGTATTAAGGTGATAAAAATTGATCAAGTTATGATCTTTTGAAGTCATGTATGGGAATTTGATGGTTTGTTTAGAGGACTTGTAATCTTTCTTCACCATTAGGTATCTTCCTCATAAAATTTCCTTGAAACTTTTCAAGTTATTTGTTGATATCCATTTTAAGAGAAGGATGTCTTTGGAATCAACCAAAAATACCAAAAGATGAGAAAGCTATACTCCTTTGAAGTTCAAAACCCTAACTCCTAGAGTAAAAAAAAGGCCTTGGGAAACCATTGCAATTTTGATCAACTTTCTTGCACAAATACTTTTGTCATGTAAATAGAAGTTATTGAGGATGATAAGGAGAAACGTTAGCAACCAAAACCACTCCCAAATATTGAGAAATGGGGGAGATATGCACTTGTGATCAATGAAACCAAAGACTTGTCCAACTAGGTCAAACTTCTTCAATCAACCCTTGTACCTTTGAACTATTTTTGAAAACTTGAGACATGATGAATCATAATAGACTTTGTCATGATACTATTTCAAAATAGCTTCAATAATGAAGCTTGAATCTCAATGAAGCTTTGTTGAAGAAGGCGTGGAAATAAACTCATGAACCTATGGATCAACTTGCTAGAAGGTGTTGCTTTCACTTATGATATCCATAATTAGGGCAAACATACATTTTATTTATTAGTTAAACTTTAATTAATATAAAACATAGATGATCACAAAATATAAGTCAAGGTGCTTGGTGATTCCTCACGAGCAAAGCTAAAGATAAGGAGAAGAACCAAACCCTAGTGTGTGATCTTGTTGCATTGTGATGATATGAGATGATAGATGAATCTTAGGGGGGGAAATTGGGGTACAACAATGATTTTACTTTAAGAACATTTATTTTAGCATTTACATTTCATGCTATTCTCATCTTTGCTCATTTGAGCATTTATTTTTACGTCTTTTTTTTTTATTTTGCTCATTTGATCTTTTTATTTTCTTTTTAAGGATACTTAATAATCAACTTGAACCATATAAAACTTTAATTCTACTTGGACTACATGGTTGCTATCCTTTGCATTTTGGAGTTATATACTTCTTGGACTTAGGATTCGAAGCCTTGATCTATCTTGAGACCTTGTGACCTCAATTGTTATTTTGTCTGGAGTTCTTCGGGTTTACCTCAAGACTTTGGGTTGTTTGTTTGCTTTGTGTGCAGGTTATTGTGATTACATGGTTTGTCTGTGATTGGGAATTCCTCTGTATACAGCCGTTACTCTGTCCAATTTTTGTGAATACTTAATACAACTGAAGCTTGGTTTTCTTAAGAGGTTTATTATCTTTACTTGTTTGGTTTCAAATCTAAAGGATGGGAATTATATATTGAATCATTATGTCAAGTGTTGGCTTCTTGTTGGGTAGAAAGTTCTTTATCCTAACTTTTACCTTATCTTTCACCCACCTGTAAATAGGACACTCTCTTCATCTCTTCTCCCGTTCTTTGATTTTCAAAACCTTCTCATCTTTTTCAAAATCTTCTTTGTTTAAACTCGAACCGCTTTCATAATAAACCTCGATTTTGTCGAGTGCCTTTTCTTTTAAAAAAAACTTATTTTCTTTAAACAAACTTCAATTCACTTAATCATACTTAGATATCTTTCAAAATTAATAAAAACACTTCAACTCATTCAAACCCTTTTTGTGCGCTCAAGCACCTTTTATCCTTCAAAACATTTTTCCAAGATTAGACATGATTCATTTATAGTCAAGCAACATTGCCATATCCTCATGGTTATAAAGGTGTCAACTTTTCCATTTGAGTACTAGAGGTGTTCTCAAACCCTCACTCTTGCTGATGCAGGGTCCATCTTTCCCACACCTCGTGGGCGTTAGTCGAGATTTCTCTCCTAAAAATGACGAATTGTCTCTTTGTTTAAAATCAACCAACAGACAAGTCTTTTCTAGACGACTACAGCGCTCTGACTTTCCCATTGCACGAGGGAGTACGTAGGCACTAAGTCTTACAATCCAAGGCGAGCAAAAATAATAAAAAATATTTCATATTCTTTTGTTTGCAAATACTCATTCATTCTTTTCCTTTAACAAGTAAGCCTTTAGATGACACACCTTTTGAAAGAAAACAAACAAAGTGTATCCTGCGAAGTATCGTAGATGCTTAGGGTGCTAATACCCTCCCTTTGCATAACCAACCCCCATACCTCGATCTCTGATCTTTTATTTCACTGTGGGTTTTGTTCACTTTTTTCCCATTTCCCTTTGGAAACAATAAATTGCGATGGCGACTTCATTGTGTTGAGATAAGTAAATGGATGTCTTAATCTTAAATCTTTACCGCTACAATTTCTTATGTCGCAATTCATTTATTTCTTGCACGGTGCGAAAGATTGGTGACTTCACTGGGGAATCTTTCCTAAGTGGGTCAATCCTAGATTTGTTTGTTTATTTTCTATGAGTGTGTATATATTATTTTACTTGCTTTTTATTACTTCCTGTTATTTTATATATATGTTTGTCTGGATTTTGCTGGTTTTCAGGATGCTTGGTGATTTCTCATAAGTCCTCTACCCGGACTTGGGCAAACTTAAGATAGGACGGGCGGTATAGTCATGTTAACTTTGAGGTAGTAATCCCAAAAAAGGAGACATGAGATCTCTCACTCAGTGGAGGCCCCTTTGACTGTAGTGTCGTTTACCGAGTAATCGGGAAGACGTGCTGCTTTCTACCTGAGACCCTGCTGAAGTTGAGGACCGTAGAACCCTTAATCCGTCTTGGCCTTTTAGGTGTAGTGCGGAAACTATGATGGAGTAATCCGAAAATTATTGTCACACGATACTATGCTCGGACGAGTTTTTCCTGAGAATATTACTAATTACCGAGTTAATTGGGATGTTGGTAATATCCGATGGAAGGATGTAGACTCTGGGAACCTTTTAGAACCTTTGTTCGGCAGGTGGTAAACTATTAGTCCATACCTTATGGGTTTTAACTTTGAATCCATGCTCGTGACTCTGAACCATGTGATCCTATTACTGTGCAGTGCATTTCATAACATTGCATATCATTTGCATCCTCTGCATCATTCTGCATACATCCAGGTTGTTCAAGATCTCATTCTTGGTTGTTTCCTTCTTTTAGTTATTTTCCGATCGTCAAGTTGTTTCCTCAACACAACTACGGGACTAGAGTAGCCGTCAGATTGAGAATGGAAAACCAAGAACAATAAAACATGGAAATCAGAATGGAAATCGATGAGTTGAAGTCAGGCATGGTTAAACTTACTGAGATGATGCAAGTCCTGATTTCAAGAGGAGGGCCACCTCAAAGCACTGTGATATCTGAAATCCTAATTGTTGTTGTTGACACTCAACCTATCCAGCATACATCTACTACATGGCCAGAGTTTGGGATACCTCATAACTACTCTCCGCCTGTTGCAATTACTTTAATGGTTGGCCACTCTTCTCGACCAATCTTCCAAGGTCCAATTTTCACTGAACCTCAACCAATTATTCATACTGCTTCTCATCAACTTGTTGCACAAGCTGCTTTTGGGAACCCTCTCTTTGAGTACCTTGATGTCAGTCCTCAAAGTGTGAGTCAAGGAGACTTGGATGAGTTTGAAGAGTTCAAAGAACAATATCATACTTTAGAAAAGAGACTCCGATCTATAGAAGGTAATGATGTCTTTGGTATTGCTACTGAAAATATATGCCTAGTTTCTGATCTGGTTATGCATGCTAAGTTCAAGACTCCCGAGTTTGAAAAGTACATGGGGCATACTTATCTAAGAAGCCACTTGGTGATGTACTTTTGAAATAAGTTTGCTTACAAAAGAATGACAAGTTGCTTATCCATTGTTTCCAAGATAGTCTGAGCGGAGCTTCATTGAAATGGTATATGGGACTTGAGAAAGGTTATATCCAATGCTTCCAATATCTTGTTGATGCTTTCATAAACAAATACAAATACAAAGAATCTTCAAGAAAATTTGCCCTCCCATATTCTTCAAGAAAATGCCAAGTCAAGCTTCAAAGTTCCCCAAGGGTTGCACAGTGCAAAGGTCTCCTGAACAGTCAAAACTAGGGTTTGTGTTCTGATCAAGAAGATGAAGTTTCCAAAGGTCCAATCAAGTCCCATATGCCTACAAATATGGTCAAGTATCCTCATATCAAGTTTCAAGACATTCAGCACAAAATTGCACAGTCAAAAACCCTAATTGCACTACAGTCAACTGTAGGGGCAAGATGGTCATTTGGCAGTCAAAAGTTCAAATTTTTGGTCAACATATCATTTTGAAGCCAAAAACATCATTTGATCAATGCTTGATCATGATTCTCAAAAATTTGGCTCAAAAATCATCAAGATGCAAAAGTTTCCTTATTTGGACAGTTGAAAAAGTCAACTGAAATTGAACAAGGCATAACTTTCACATGGATTATCAGAAAAATTCCATCCAAAGCTCATTTTGAAGAGAAAGACATTTCCTACAACTCCTCTTCATACTTCAAGTCCAAGAAATGCTCTCACAAAAAAGTTATCAATTTCAACATTATAGGTCATTTTCAAAAGTCAACAAAAAGGGACTTTAAGTCAAACGCCATAACTTGAGATTGGTAAATCAAAATGACATGGGACCAAAGACATTGGTTAGAGGACTCAAAGAACTTTCCAAAATGTCCAAGAACATGAGAAAAGCTTAAAAATTGAGCAAGTTATGCCTTGTGGAAGTTGGGAAATTTTTGGATATTTTGAAAAGTCAACATTGATTCAAATGACCTAAAATTGCTAATGGGCCCATTTTTCCTCCATAATTCATCATCCATGGCATGTGCACGACCACTTGGCCCAAAGGGAAGTATTTTCTCATTTTTTATTTATTTATTTGAATTTTTATTTATAATAATTCACTTAAATCAATTAAATATGTGAAAAATACTTAACTTAACCTAACAAATCTTTTTGTACATGTTTTAGTCTCAATAATTCGTGCATATGCAAATAAGGAAAGATTTGGAGAGATTGGAGCTGATTTGAACCAAAAACACATGGAAAAAGATATGGAAATCATGGTGGAAAAATCAAATCTTCAAATTCATGAATACAAGAGATTCTGATCAAATTTGTTAACCTAATGGACTCAGTACATAAGCCTAAAGGAAACCCTAATGTTGACACACACGCAGCAGCTCAACAAAGCCATAACCAAACTTGAAATTTTTCTCAAAAAAGTCAATTCTGAAATCATCTTTACAGGTTGATTCAAAGCACGATTCTCATCTCATTAGCTTCCTCAAGCATCATTGGACGATTCCCAATCAAAAACAGTCATCCAAACCTCAAGAATCGTTGTACAGAATCCAAATTTTTCTCATAAAATTGCATACTCGTATCTTAATTTTGAGGCATTTCCATGACATTTAGTTTATGTATTCTTATTCAATGATGCATTCTGATGCTTACCATGTGAACTAATTGCGTTTTTATGTGTTGTATGCAAAGATGCCATTATTGACATTTAGGGTTCTTCAACCTTAGAATTAGGGCTTTTGAAATAAGGCAAAATTGGAGGTTGAGACCAAGGCCATTGGATTCAACGCGTTTGGACGAATAGAAACCAGCACTCGCGATCAATTTATGAGGCCTTATGGCCTATTCGCTATTTTTTCATATGGTACTTACAGCAATGCGTGAAAACCGTTGCTTATGTTGTCATTGTTTCAGGAAAAATAAAACACGATGAAGAAGATGGTGTGGTGGCAAGACGTGATAGGCCAGTTCAAAAATTCGCGCGCTGAAGGCATTAAGGGATTGTTTTCTTTTATTATATTTGTTTGTTTATTATATATCAAAACGCGTGGAATGGCTTAGTGGTGAGCAAGGCTATTGGTAACATTCCTGACCTGGGTTCGAGCCCCAGGTCTTCAATAATTTCTATGTTATTTTTCATTTAACGTTCACATGCAGCGCCTACGTTATAGTCCATGATACACCATCAGAATCCAGCGTACACGCGTCTTGGAGCATCAGATCAAAGGCCCTGGGTTGGAGAACACCATACACCCTGGTCAACGCGTGTATACGTGTCCTGAAAAGTCAAAGAGGCCATCAATTTGAGTGGGCCTGGATTGCTATAGAATGCCTCCTAATTTGGGATCTGAACCCCCCTTGGTTTGCAATTTTTTCACTTTCTTTATGTTTTTCTTATTTTTTTTTATTTATTTTCTTTTGATTATTGTCTTTAATTAATTCCTTATTTTCACAAAAAATATAAAACATCATAAAAAATCAAAAAAAAAAAGTTAAAACAATAAATAATTTTTATCTTAGTATTTTCTTAAATAAATTTGCATGTAAATATTTAGTTCTAATTTAAGTGTAATTTTAATACTTTTAACAAAAAACCTAAAAAATGTAGAAATAGGTTTAAGTAATAATTTCTATCCTTTTTTATTTTTCTTTCATAAATATATTAAATAATTAAACATTTTATTTTTTAATTAAAATTGCATGAAAATAAAAATTAGGTTTAATTTAGGTTAAAGTCTAATGTTTTCTTAAAAATTAAAATAAAATAGAATTAGGGTTAGCGTTTAATTGCAATTAATTTTTTCTATTAAATCCTAAAATACATAAAAATACCAACAAAAAAAAAACAAAAACAATTTCTTTCTTTTAATTAATTAATTCCATGTAATTTAATTTTGCAAAAGGGTCCAACGCCCTCGTTTCGATTTAAATTTCAATTCGCATATTTATTTCCTTCGTATAATATTATGTATCTCTCCCGAAGCCATGTATTTAATTACTCGCACTTTTCAATTCTTTATTTACTTTGACTATTTATTTTTTTCTGTCAAATCGGGTCCTGGTTAATTTTGGCGATGTGGACCCGCGCCGTTTGTAATAGCTTAGAATTTATTTTCCCGCAAATATTTTAATTGTTAATCAAAAGCATGAAAGAATGTATGGACAAAATAAAACAAGCGTAGAACACCAATAAAATGACAAGATAAATGCAAATGAAAACGACACACAAATCGCACACACCACCCCTAGGGTACGCCTCACTGTTGCCTTGCCTCGAAAGGTGATCGTCGAGTAGAGGATGTCTTAGTAAGTCCTCATGATCTGGGAACCTGGCATGAGGGTAGCTTCTAAGGTATCTTCCCATTGCTCTGGTGATCACCATGTCCTGAACTTCGAATTGACCCGAACACCTCCAACGGTGGTGCTACCTACCTCTCAATGGTGGGATGGCACTACTTTAAAGGACATCTACACAGACGAATTCCTTAGGGTAGGTAGGTTCTCGTAGATACTTGCTCTAATTTCAAAACAATCAAAAAATACTTCTCACACCAACACATTTTCAAAAAGCTTTCGAAAGCAATTTTTCAAACACTCTTGAGGACCGATACAAGAGTCGAACTGGAATTTTCAAAGAAATTTTTTTTAAAACCCACATTTGAAAAGCAAACAAACATTTTGAAAACACAAGTGAGCAAGTATCTAAGAGCCCATGGATAACCATGGATAGAAAGGGTGCTAACACCTTCCCTTTCTATAACCTACCTCCCGAACCGAGAGCAATCTCTTTAAGGAATTTTTCTGTGCTTTTGTCCTTTCCATTTGGAGAAAATAAAAGACGGTGGCGACTCTTGCTTCTGCGACATTTCGCGAACCAGCGTTAAACAGTCAGTTCCAGATCCACCGATCACACTTATCCATTGTTTCCAAGATAGTCTGAGCGGAGCTTCATTGAAATGGTATATGGGACTTAAGAAAGGTTATATCCAATGCTTCCAATATCTTGTTGATGCTTTCATAAAGAAATACAAATACAACCTTGCAATGGCACCTGGTCTTCGCCAACTTCCAAATATGTCTCAGAATGAGAAAGAATCTTTCAAGGAATATGTTCAACGATGGAGATAATTGGCATCTCAAGTTGAACCACCTCTGGCAGAGAAAGAGCTAACTAGATTTTTCATGGATACTTTGTCCCCTTTCTTTTGGGAGAAGATGATTGGTAGTATGTCCTCAAGCTTCACAGATCGGGTGACTATTGGCCAAAGATTAGAAGAAGGAATCAAGAATGGTAAAGTGTTTAAAGCTACTGAATCTTCTAATATTACAAAGAAATACTTTGGGAACTTTCAGAAGAAGAAAGAGGTAAAAGCTAATGTTGTCTCAACTGAGAGAAGAGGACCCCGCCGTAGGTCTCAATACATCGATCAAGCACAAATAGTGGTTGTTACTCCTGTGGTCAATGCTCAACCAGTTCAGGTTCCTCAACAACAGAATATTACGCAGAATCAGAATCAGAATAGGGGTCAATTTTATCCCATCCCTATGACATACACTGAATTGTATCCTACAATGGTGAAAAAGGGCTTGATTACAACTAGGCCTCTGATTCCTAGAAATCCCCCCCCCCCCCCTCATCCAGGTTCAGATTTGACCTTCACTGTGAGTTTCATCAGGGAGCTACGGTCATGATTTAGAAACTGATATATTAAAGAACAAAGTGCAAGAATTGGTGAAAGCAAATATTCTCACTTTCAAAGAGGCAGGTCCTAATGTTATCGACAACCCTTTGCCAAAACAAATTGGTTCAAGACTGAGTCGGGGTACCCTCAAGTCACTTCCTAAAGCTAGTGTTTCAGACAGGACAGCTCATCCTTGTTGCTAATTAGTCAATAGGCCATCTTTCTTTATGTTTGTGTTTTTCCATTGCTTATGTTAAAATTGTTGCTTTCAAATCTTGTTTGTAATTTCATGTTAAGTTTAATGAAATGAGCATTGCAATGTTTTGATTCAAATCATTTTCATTTATTGTTTTCAAATTTATTTCTCTTGTTTACTTTCTTCATCAAGCTTTTGTTTATGCAAATATTGGAAGGAGGATGATGAAAACGAAATACACATAATTGTTGCTGGTATTCCTTTGAATAAAACTTTGCTGAGGATGTACAAGCATTGTTTCAACTCCCAAACACTGGAGAAATAAGGATGTTAATCCCTCATTCACCCCTTTGAGCCTAGAAGTTGGAGTTTCTTTCTATACGAAAAAACCCGCAATTTTAACATGGGGATGGGTAGTTCTCGGTTAATTTGGTTGTACATTCAATTACAAGAGAAATCGTGCAAGTCACCTTTCAATAAAGGTCACGGTAAAGCTTTCCTTCTCACACATAAAAGAAGTGTTGAAGATGCTCTCAAACCAAAAGACGGTTCCCCGTAATCTTTAAGCAAGACAGTCATTATCTTTCCAAAAATAAAAATTATATAATAAAGAAAAATCAAAAGAAAAACCGCTAAGTCAAAACCTATGAAGGAGACTTAGGCAAAAACCTGGGGCATCCCGCTGATTGTAATCTCAAATGAAACAGTTCAGGAAAAAGTTGAGAATAATAAATTCAATCAGAAGAGGACTTCAAATCCTCAAAATTCTCCACTAGAGTCGATAAAAGTCCTCAAAAAAACAAAATGATGTAAGAAGAAGAGACTGCCATCTCAAAAATCCCTTAGCTTCTGAATCATCATCATTGTTACCGTCAGTGCATTTCCAAAATCTCTTGGAACCTGAATGCATAGTCCGAATTAACTGAATGTAGGACTGAAGAACATCACGTAGATTGGGTTGGGTACAAATAAACTTTGAGCTTTTATCCTTTTTTTCTTAAACCGTGAACTAAACCACGTTACAACCCTCAAAAGACCTAATTGAAGCCAGGTTTCTGTTGAAAGCATACTACAACAAGGTTGCGTAAATTGACTCCTAATATCTTTTGTGAATCATCTGTCTTGGTATATCCATACCTTTTCTTTCACTTTAAAGATATGAACCATTGCGTTTTAACCAGTGATGCATTTTCTATATACCAATAATATCATTTCAAAAATTATTTTGAATTCAAAAGTTTTGCATGAAATTTTTGCATTAAAATTACCATGTTGAATGAATAATATTTGCTTACAAACAAGTCTTTCTCATGAAGAGATTTCAAACAGTTAAGAAACTTGGTCACTGATCCTATCAGGGGCAAGTATCTTCCAGATCCAATTGTGAATCAGTTCAAGATTTGTTGCTCAGTGCGAGTTTTCTCAGAATTGGTTAGCCAGAAGATCATTTTCAAGAGTCATGTTGGGGAATTCCTTTCCAATAATCATTTCAAAGCTGAAGTCATGATCAGTTTATTTCCAACAAATATGTCAAGAACTGAAGCCATGATCAGTTTATCTCCAACAATCATTTCAGAGCTGAAGCCATGATCAGTTTATCTCCAATAGTCATTTCAAGAGATAAAGCCATGATCAACTTATTTCTAGAAACTTTCAACTGAAGACATGATCAGTTTATCTTCAACAGTCAGCTAATCTAGGACAAATCCCGAAGCAGCTCTCCATGTCCTTCCTTAGAAGATCACCAGTTCAACACAGTTTACAAGTGTGACAAATTGGGTTCAAGACATTTTCTTTCCAAGCAAATTTGGAAGAGTTCTTTGTGTTGAGGAATCAAACTTCCAATCTTACCTCCACAAAAGAGTCAATCTCCATTGTCGTGAACGTTTGTATTACATGCATAAATCATTCACATATCATGTATAACAAAATTCATATATAATGCATAACAAGAGTGTTTCATCCTCATTTTCATTTCCTGAGGTCTTGTTGCTGTAGACATGTCACCTTGAGATCAAAGTTCAAATTACTTGGCACCTACCAAAATAGATGTCAATTCAGTTGTTTCTCTCTTTCGTCCAATGTTAATCTTGGATGAGTTGTTTCTCTCTTTCGTCTGATGCTAATCTTGGATGAGCTATTTCTCTCTTTCGTCCAATGCTAATCTTGGATGATCTGTTTCTCTATTCGTCCAATGCTAATCTTGGATGAGTTATTTCTCTCTTTCATCTGATGCTAATCTTGGATGAGCTGTCTTTCTTTCTATCTAATGCTAATCTTGGATGTGTTGTCTCTCTTTTTTGTCCAAAGCTAATATTAGGTGTGTTGTTTCTATTCCAAAGCTAATATTGGGTTTATTGTTGTTTTCCTTTTATGTCCAATGCTAATATTGGGTGTGCTACTTCTCACTTTCAACCAATTCTAGTCTTGGATATCATGCTTCTCCATGCCATCCAAAGCCAATATTAGATGCCATGATCTTCTGCTTCCATCCAAAGTCAATATTGGATGCCATGGTCTTTTTCTTTCATCCAAAGCCAATATTGGATGTCATGATCTTTTCTTTCATCCAAAGCCAATATTGGATGCCATGATCTTCTGCTACCATCCAAAGCCAATATTGGATGCCATGATCTTTTGCTTCCATCCAAAGCCAATATTGGATGACATGATCTTTTTCTTCCATCCAAAACCAATATTGGATGTCATGATCTTTTCTTTCATCCAAAGCCAATATTGGATGCCATGATTTTCTGCTTCCATCCAAAGCCAATATTGGATGTCATGATCTTTTGCTTCCATCAAAAGCCAATATTGAATGTCATGATCTTTTCTTCCATCCAAAGCCAAAATTGGATGTCATGATCTTTTCTTTCATCCAAAGTCAATATTGGATGCCATGATCTTTTGCTTCCATCCAAAGCCAATATTGGATGTTGTGATCTTTTGCTTTCATCCAAAGTCAATATTGGATGTCGTGATCTTTGTTGTTGTCCAAAGCCAATTATTGGATGTCGTGTTTCTTTTACGTCCAACGTCTTTCCTGGACGACTCTGATGTAGCTTCAAATTTGGTCTCATCCTACATCTAATGTTCTTCTAGATGTTTCTGATTGTATTTTCCAGAGAGTTGCTTGCCTCATTCAATGCAATTCTTGGATGTTGCTGCTTGCCTTTTCAGGGTTTGTCTCCCCTTCTCAACTATTTATGGTTACTCCTTGTCACCCTGACAAATATCCAGAATACCTTGTATTTCCTAGTGTGTCTTTCCACGTCATTTCTTTCAATTCTACCATAAATCTTTTGTTTCACATTTCTCCAAATAATGTCTTTATTCTTTGCATTCATATCATATCATCATTCAAAAAAATATATGTCAAAAAAGAGTCCATACATTCATTCATAACATATGTTATCATCTCATCGCATCAGGGACGAAATTCAGGTTTGTTTGTATTTAATTACTTTCCGCCTATCTGGCTAAAAGATGATTAAATATGGGCAACTGTTGCATCCTAAATTTCGCCCCTAAATTTTTTAGTAGCACTTTTATATCATATTTTGTTATTTGGTCACAATCATCAATAAATATCTTCATTCATCACATTTTTGCATCATTAGTCGTGTTTAGGTTGACCAAAAGTCAGTTTAAATCAACATTTACATCGTTTTTTAGTTGAAAAATACCTGATATTTCACTTCATGCATTTTTATCTCTTTACTTGTTTCTTGAATTGCTCCAAGTTATTTATATGTCGATAATATTAATATTTCAGTTTTACAGACAGATTGTTAAAAGCGATTCGACAATGTGCGGAAAAATTAGCGAGAAAATATTTCAAATTTTCACCTTTTACAGATTATTTTATGAATCTGCGTTTCGCATAGATCATGGCGGTTGTTTCCAGTGATTTCTGGTAAACAACCGCTAGTCTTCCAAACTATCGAATAATCTTTATTAACGCTACTCAATCTCTTTGGTAACTCACAGGATCGACTAGATTGATCCTAGGACTCCTTGGATATCAAGGTTACTCTCACAATCGAACAATTATTCATGGGTGCTATTGTATAAATGTTTGGTTCGTTTCGATCCCTCTCTCTAAGAGTTTAAGAATGTGGTCAAAATGTATGTGAAAACTAAGTTATACGAATGATTGCTAATTGTAATGCTGATTGAAAAGACATATAAAACTGTATGGAAAATGAAGTAACTGGTTTCGATCCATAAAACATTTAACACAAAAGGTTTCTGGAATGTAGAAGTTTAAAATATGAAGAAAGCGTTTAATGCAAGAAATCTAGAAAAGAGTTTAAGTGAAAGTACATGTTTGAAGAATAATACTTGAAAGTAAAGACATTGAAAGTGTAAAAGTTCTCTGAAACATAAAGTGCTTCGAAATATAAAGAAAGCAGTAAAATGTAAGACTTTGAAGAAAGGACTTTGGAATGAAAAGACAGTAGATAAAGAAACTTGTAAATGTTGTTCGACAGAAAGAAAAAGAAGGAAAGTGCTGGAAATAGTAAAAAGGCTTTCATTAAATTAGAAATACATGGTGCTATCATACATACATCTCTCTTGCATTCGTTTCCCTTGCCATGTGGTAGTTTGAATGTTATTGAGTATTTTGTATAACAGATATGACACACTGAAATCCTAACACTAAGACTTCTATTTATACTAATTCGACCCTAACGGTCTCGCTACAAGATCATGCCACGTTTCGAACATGCAAGACAATGCTCCTTTCATCTTTCCACGTGTCCTCAAATGCTCCAACGCATAACTTTTAAACTTTGAAAGTCCCGCTTTCATTTAAATTTCAAATGCTTTGGTGTTTCTCTGCTTCGAACGCTCTTCTCAGACTTAGCTTCGCTGCTGTTTCGAGACCCCTTTGGATACGCTTCCAAGATCACCGTTCGAAGCTTCAAGCTTTGACACACTCATTCGAAACACTGCTTCTGCAATTTCGAAGCGTGGTGTTTTAATTCCATTTCGATCAGAACTTCTAGCTCTTTTGTATTCTAAATAACATTATCAAAATCTTCAGCCAACAAATTGCCCCTTTAAAATATGTATTTCGATCTCTCTGAGAAATACCTATTTTAAACATTTATACAAGATTTTGATAGGATCTTCGAATCATCATAGCATTTAATGCGTTTGACCCTAGTCACATCAATCATAGCACCCTTTGGGTACCTTAACCGCCCAAAGTCACTTCACAGCATGGTGCAGTTATAAGTAATGATTGTTTTTAAAATCACGCCTATTACCTATATCAACTTCTCGCCACCTCTTCATCACACCAATCCATGATCTCCACGTATCATACTTTCACTCGGTGGATGTTTCATCTTCTTATTATAAAACGTCAATTTAACCTTCCTTTTTCCTTCTTTACACTCTAAACCTTTCAAACTCTGGAATTTTACTCTTCTTCTCTCATAAACACTCTAAGCTCTCAAACAACAAAAATGTCTTCTTCCACATCATCTCAACTCAAGAAAGTCTCCAAGAAGAAGGGAAAAACTACAGGAGCAACTATGGAGAGTAAAATCGTCACCATTCAAGGCCAATCTGCTCTTGCTCCTCAAATGATCTCCAAAGAAAAGGAAATGCTGTACGCATCACAGGTACTCATCCCTACCCATGTTGCTGGTAAGAGGTTAGCCCTAAATGGCCCTCTTACAGTTTTTGAAATACTAAAGGACACCAGGACCATTTTTCCCGTGTGTTACAACTTCAAACCTTTATTCAACAAAATGGATGCCCCTAGGGCAGTAGAATTTCTTAATCCGAAAACCACAGAAACCTCAACTGTTCATCCCAAGGACCCATTTATCTTGGATTATGTAAAAAGTAATTTTAAACCATTCCGATCTTGCCCTACTGCTGATGTTGCTTACCAAAACTGGTTTACGAAAGTAGAAGCCAAAAAATCCCAGCAATGGGAAGAACTAGGCATCTATAACCTTATTAAGCTATCGAAACCTGGATTCACCTATAGTCATCCTCTGCTATTTGCGTCCCTCTACTTCTGGGATAGTACCTACAACACTTTCCATCTTCCAGGTGGAATGATTACCCCAACCTTCTTCGATATAGCAGCCATTACTGGGCTGTCGCCAGTGGGGGAAACTTATGTTCCTGACAATGAAGAGCACTCGAGCATAATTGACTTCGAAGTCAAGTTAGCCAGCTTCTCCAAATTTATCGGCCATTATCATGCTGAAGGGGATAATGTGTCTGACACAGAGCATATTGCTTTCTTAACCCTGTGGCTGTCTAGGTACGTTTTCTGCAGTAGATCCCTGCAGGTAGCTAGTAGGTTCATTCCTTTAGCTAGGGATTTACATGAAAATCGCAAAGTGTGCCTAAGCGAATTACTCTTAGTTGACCTCTATGAGAGCCTGAGGTCAGCTGTTTCGAGCCTCAAATCCCACAATTCCAAAAACATTCTTTTAGCTGGCCCATTTTGGTTACTTCAATTATGGCTCAATGCCATGTTTGAACCCTCTTTATCAACCGCCAACACCATAGACGAACAAGATGCAGAAATAAGTGATAGGATAGTCGAAGGCACTAGGCTTCGAAGACTAACCCCTAATGATGACAGGGATGACTTCAAGGTTCAATTTTCAAAGTACATCTTGATACTCTCAAAAAGACATAAATTCGAAGAGAGCATGGCGCCCTTTGCTTCGAGGGCTCATGGACCTTCCTGGTTCACCATGGCTCTCTCAGAAGCCATCAAGAGTAAGGAAATCCAAGATGTGTGGAGAGCTTTCTTGCTTCCTAGACTTATCTCTTCAAGGATAACCCCAGCTAAGAACCAAATTCTTCTCTTTGCCTACCAACCAAACTTCGTTTCAAGGCAGTTTGGCCTATGCCAACTGATTCCTGAACCTTTGTTCCAGACTGAGAGCGCCATCACATCTGGTCGAACTTTCAAGGCAAGGGAAGCCAAGATCCAACAAGAACAATACCAGGGCTTTGCCCAATTTGAACTGATAGCCTTCGAACCTACTCATCTCGCGGCCAAAGGATTTCTGGAGTGGTGGATTAAGTTTTATCAAACTTGTATGTTCGATACACTTACTATTCGACAGAAACTAATTGATGCCTTCGATGTGCAGGTACCAGCAAAGAAAGGTATGTTTACTCATGCCAAAGAAATAAAAGCTTTTCAAAATTACTTCGAAACTACTTACGATCCCACACGCTTGGACTCCACTGTGCATCAAGCGGCTGAGACCTTGAAGGAAAAATTTAAACAAAAAGTTTCCAAGCTAAAACTTCCTTCAGGGCTGTCACCTGAGGATAGGTATAGGTTGGCATTCGAAATGCATCCACCTAAATTTCCCAGATTACCTACCTCAGAATTGGCTCTGGCTTGGTTTCCCCCATATCCATGGTGGTTTACTTGCAAAGAGATGTTCAAATATCTTCAAAGGAAACCAAAGCCATCTGAGACTGTGACATGGGCTCGACACTGGCTTCATGATTTCCCAGGACATCTTCGATATGACCTTTCTGCCATGTCAATTAAATCTGATCAAGGCACAGGTGCGAATGCTTGGGAAAAACTCCCAAATATCTTTCATTTTCCAAATCTTTAACCTTTGCTTTACATGTTTTGATTTTCAGCTATCAGGATAAAGACCACTGCCTCGAAATCGAAGGAAGGGAGTGCCTCTCAAGCCTCCATCGAAACTACCGAAAAGACTAATCCACCCGAAACGACTACTGCTGCTGCAACTACACCAACAACAACAACGCCAACAACAACAAGTGCCCCAATTCCAACGGTAATCACTTAGTTTTTTCATGCTTCGAATTCACTCAATCCTTTTATATCTAACTTCGTTAAACTTCGTTCAGACCAACAAGCTTCCCCCCACTACTCCCAAGAAGCGGAAACCAAACACCACTGGGGAAGATCTGACTGCTGGAGGAAACTCAAACATTGCTTCGAAGAAGAAGCTGAAGAAAGCTACACCCAAAAGTACTGCTCCTACTAGTGTCTCTGGACTCGACTCCAGGGATGCTGCTCCCTTACCACAATCCAAAAATCCACCTTCGACCTCCAACCCACAGTTGGAACGCATAGCTAGTAACCTCTCTTCTGAGGGGCCACAGGTAAATCGAACTTCTTCTAAAAATGTTTAACTTCTTATTACCTTGGTGAGTGTCATTCTTTAACACTTTGCTGCCCCTTGCAGAACATCCTGAATCCCACTTCTACTATTTCGATCTCACCGTCCAGGGCTGCTGTTCCGCTTAACTCCTCTCCTCAAGGAGATTCCAGCAATTTGGTCCAAAACAAAGGTTCTTCCAACGTGGCGGTTTTGGCTGGAACTTCTGAGCAGCCAGATGACCAAGGTACCTCCATTCCTCTGAAAGAGGTGAGCGAAACCATACCTCAAACGTCTGCAGAGGATTCACAAAGGGTTCTTCAAAAGTCCCCCCTTGAAACTCTTCAAGAGGATCCAAAGGATGCTCAGACTGAAGAGGAAAAAGCTGATTCTGGGCAAGGATTCGAAGAATCTGCAGACGAAGAATCTGAGGAGGAAAACGCCAATGATGGGGAAAATGACAATGATGGTTCGACTGCCGGGACGGAGTCTAATGCACATAGCGGTGAAAAGGATGGTATCGAAGTGGTAGATTTGGTCGAGGATGAAGAAGATCAAGAGTACGAAGCAAATGAAGGGGATGGTGATACAATCAACGAAAACCCAAAGGTTGAAACAAACGAGGTTCCCCTACGCGTGGAATTCCCCCAATCCTCTCCGTCTCGAATGACTGATGAGGAACTGGCACTTCTGAGGCGAAATGACCCTATTGGGTACATGAAGGCAAAGTTGGCCCAGAGGGACGTTCCACTCGCTAGGGCTGGCACAAGTTCAACCAGCTATCCTCTTCCCACAGATGAAAGAGTTGTTCTTCTCAACAAAATTAGGAGAACTATTCTCAATGTGGATATCTTCGAAGTGCTTAAGCAAGATAGTACTGCTTGCTATACTATGAAGGAGCTGCTTACAAAGGTTAATCTCTCCAGCTGCTCTTTGCCAGTTAGTACTCTCTTGTTTGATCTTCAAAATTTGCTGGACAACGTAACTGGATATCTTCTCCAAGACGAATCTGCTGCCAAGAAGGTTCACGAGAAACGCATTGCTATGGATGCTGCCTATGAACAAGCTTCGAAGCTTTCTCAAGAAGCTGAAGATCAGGCTATGCATCTGAAGCAGGCAAAAACTGAATATGAGGCTCGAGCTGAGTCCATTCTTGTTTGGGAAAGGCAGATTCTGGAACTTCAACAGAAAGTTAAGGAGGCTAAGGAACAACAACTAGCCTTCGAAACTAATCCTGCAGGTAACCAATTCGAAGAGCTTCTCAACCGGGGGCTTGCAGAAATGGAGACTGCAGAACAACTTAAAGGAGAAGTGGCAACCTTGGAAGGTGCCAGGCGGTTTGCTCAGCAAAGACTTGAAACATTTCGAAGTACCTTTACTCGATTGAAAAATAATGTTTATTTCTAGATTTTTTGTCTATCTGACCATAACTTTGGTTCTTTCAATGTAATATTCGAACAACGCCATTTTGGCATTCTTATCTTGCCATCTTGGCTTTTTATAATACTTTGTTTACGTTGCTACTATTCGAATTTCCCGCAGGCTTGGTTTATATTTCTTTAAATATTTCCCATTAACCTTTAGGACACGTTTATCATCTAAGAGTTCTTCGACTTCGTAGGCATTGTTAGAGAAAACTTTTAGTACTCGAAAAGGTCCTTCCCAATGAGGTGACCATTTACCTAATGCTTTGTTCTTCTTATCCATAGGCAATATGACTCTCCAAACCAAGTCATTAATAACGAATACTTTTTTCTTCACCCTCTTATTGTATGTTCTGGCCACTCTTTCTTTTTGCCTCATCAAAATCTCCAACGCATGTAATCTAATTTCGTCCAATTCAACTAATTCATTCATCATCATTTCCCAATATAACACGGCTGGAATTTCGTTTTGTTTCTGTATTCGAACTGATTGCAGATGAATTTCTACTGGTAACACTGCATCATGGCCGAATGTAAGTTGGAAAGGAGTAGTGTTAGTGGCTTCTTTTGGAGATGTTCTACAAGCCCATAACACTTGGTCCAGAGTTTTGTGCCAATTTCTTGGCTTCTTGCCAATATGCTTCTTGATTAATCCTATTATTACTTTGTTTGCCGCTTCGACTTGTCCGTTTGCTTGAGCATAATATGGTGTTGATGTTAGCAACCTAAACCCCATTTCTTGGGCAAATCCTTGCATCTTTCTACCAGTAAATACAGAACCTTGGTCTGTAGTTATACTTTCTGGTAATCCAAACCTATAGATAATGTGCTTTTGTATAAATTCGATAATTGCCTCTTGATCAGCGACTACCAAAGGTATAGCTTCGATCCATTTGGTAAAATAATCTACTCCTACCAAGATATATTTCTGACCTTTGGACGAAGCAGGATTTATTTCGCCTATCAGATCTAATGCCCATCCTCTGAATGGCCATGGTTTGATGATCGAATGCAGCTCACTTGCAGGGGCGTGTTGAATTCCTGCATGTTTCTGACATTCCTCACATCCTTTCGCAAAGTCTATGCAATCTTTGAGCATGCTAGGCCAGTACAAACCATATCGAAATAGCAACCATTTCATTTTATGGCCTGCTTGGTGTGCCCCACATGCCCCATTATGGACTTCAGACAATGCTAAATATGCCTCACTTTCTCCCAGGCATTTCAATAAAACACCTTCTTGGGTCTTTTTGAACAATTCGTTCCCCATGAGGAGATATGACAATGCTCTATATTTTGTTTTTTTATCTACTTTTAGAGTTGGGTCTGCTAAATAACTCTTTAATGGACTTCGCCAATCTGTATCTGACAAAGTATTTATGGCTAGAATTTCGAATCCCTGTTTCTCGGCATATCCCAATCTCATACTTTCCAGATCCGATGGTGTGAATCTAGTAGCCATAACTCTTCCCCTTATTTCGACCAAATCCTTAAGATTCTTGGTGGATACTCTATAACCTGAAGCCAACTGCGCTAAGTCATTTGCTTCTTGGTTTTCTAATCTTGGTATGTGTTGAATATCCATGTATTCAAACTTTCTCAATAGCCTATTGACTATGACGAAGTATACCATTAGATTTTCCTTTATGCACTTATATTCTTTTGTAATTTGTTTGACCACCAACTCAGAATCTCCTTTAATTTCGACTCTGGTTGCCCCCAATTCCAACAAAGCTTCAAGTCCAACAATGAGCGCTTCATACTCAGCTTCGTTGTTCGAACAACGAGGACCATCCAATTTATACTTGAATTTTGTTGGAATTCCTTCAGGAGAAATTAGAAGGACTCCAACACCACTTCCATTCCTGTGGGTTGAACCATCAAAGTACAATTTCCATGGTTGCATTTCGACGTAACTCATGTTTGTCTGCTCAACCAACGAATGATCCACAATGAAATCAGAAATCACTTGACCTTTCATAGCTTTTAAGGGCATGAACGTCAATGAATATTCTGTTAAGGCCAGAGCCCACTTTCCAACTCTACTATGCATTATTGGCTTTGAAAGCATATGTTTAATGACATCGAAGTGAGACGAAACATAAACATCAACAGGTTTTATATAATACTTGAGTTTCATACAAGAGAAATACAAACAGAGACATAGCTTTTCTAAGTTGCTATATCTGGTCTCTGCATCATTCAGCACTCTACTTAGATAGTATATGGCTCTTTCGACGCCATTGTTATCTTCTTGTGCTAACATACTACCTATGCTAACTTCAGAGGCAGATATGTACAATCTCATGGGCTTCCCCCATGATGGTGGAGACAACATAGGAGGCTGAGAAAGATATTCTTTTATTTTGTCAAACGCCTCCTGGTGAGCTTCGTTCCATTCGAAGGCTTGACCTTGCTTCAGACGAAGTAACGGAGAGAAAGCTTGAGTCCTTCCACTCAGGTTCGAAATGAATCTTCGGAGGAAGTTAACTTTCCCTAGCAGAGATTGCAACTCCCTTTTTGACGCAGGTGCTTTCGTCTCCATTATGGCTTTGGTTTTGTTCTGGTTGATTTCAATTCCTTTCTTGTGGACCACAAAACCAAGAAAATCTCCAGCCTGCACAAAAAATGCACATTTAAGGGGATTCATTTTTAAGCCATGTTTTCTCATTCGCTCGAATGATTGGCTTAAATGATGCAAATGTGCTTCTGCAGATATAGATTTGATGACTATATCATCAATATACACCTGCATGAAGGTTTCGATAAAGTCATGAAAGATTGAATTCATCGCCCTTTGATAAGTTGCCCCAGCATTTTTTAAACCAAAAGGCATCACCACCCATTCGTAGGTGCCTAAGGCTCCTGGGCAACGAAATGCTGTCTTTGCAACATCTTCTTCAGCAATGAAAATCTGGTTATATCCAGAGTATCCATCTAACATGCTCAAGTATTCGAATCCTGCAGCAGAATCTACTAGCATTTCTGCCACGGGCATGGAATATTCATCTTTAGGGGTTGCAGTATTTAAATCCCTAAAATCTATGCAAATCCTTAAAGAACCATTTTTCTTGATAACAGGTACTATGTTTGCTAACCATTCGACGTACCTTGTTGTTCTGATGAATTTGCAACGCAGCAACCTTTCGATCTCAGCTTTAATTTTTGTGAGAACCGCTGGCGCGAATCTTCTGGGAGTTTGTTTGATGGGCCTCTTGCCATCTTTGATTGGCAGCCTATGTTCGACCAACTCCCTCTTTAAACCAGGCATCTCATCATAATCCCATGCGAAACAATCTTTGTTCTCCTTAAGGATTTCGATCACTTTTTCCTTGAGGCCTGGGCTAAGTTTAGCACTTACGTAAGTTACTCTTTTCGTTTTGTCATCCCCTAAGTTGACTTCTTCGAGCGGGTCCTGTGCCAACATTTTGACACCTGAGTTTATGGGATCCCTTTCGAAGCCTAAGGGTTCTTTGTCATAGATGGCATCCAATCTTTGATCCATCTCCAACTCTTCGCTGGGTGAGCATTTCGAACCCCCCCCACTAACTTCATTCGTTTTTTCAAATGATTCATTTATTTCAGCCTCTAAGGCCGCTTTTGATTCGTTCTCAGCCATATAGGCCGAAATCCTTTCGAGAAAGGTGGACTCAGTCATGATTAAGGTTGTCGAAGTCCCAGCCTGCTGGCCGTTTTGGTATAGCACCTTCAACTTCCTCTTCTTCACTAATTATTGTTCTATCCCAGTAGAGTCCATCATGACGAAGTGTCATGTAGTAGTGGGCATTTCTAGTTTCATTTATCTCATCATTTGGAACACATGGAGCAATCTTTGCCAGATTTTTATCATAATCCCTTTTGTCAACTAGATTGACAGTTGACATAAAGTAACTCTGGTCTGCTTCGATATTTTCCACGATTCCGTCATCTCTCCACAGGACTAGTCGTTGATGCATTGACGAAGGAACTGCTCCCACGCCATGGATCCACTCTCTTCCTAGCAGTAGGTTATAGTTGGCTTTGGCTTCGACAACCATAAACATGGTGGGCCTGCAACTTGAGCCTATTGTTAATTCCAACTGGACCACCCCCAGTGTTTTACCCACTTTTCCTTCATAATTGGATAGAACCATATTATGGGGCTTGATATCCCCTTCGCGGATTTCCAACCTTTTTAGCATGAAATGGGGGATCAGATTGACTGCAGCACCCCCATCCACTAGAACTTTGTTCACACCATGGACACCCACTTTCGCCCGAATGAAAAGTGGTTTGAGATGATTCTTCATTGTAGGCTCTGGACGTTCGAAGAACGCATTTTGTTCTTCAACAGCCCCATTGTCCATCACGTAGTAGCATACGGGCCTATGTTTCATTAAATCTGTGGTGTCTTCTTCCTCATATTCATTGATTTCGGTTTCTTGCCCGAATTCGCAGGGAAGCACAGACACTACGTTACAGTTCAGGTTAAATGAGGACTCCCCCTCCGATTCGAAGTTATCTGTTATCATATCTTCGTCCTCTTCCGGGCCTGGGGTGTATTCCTTTGGTCCGTCTTGTTGGTCTTCAGAAAAAAGCCTTCTGTTGACTGGAGGTTTCTCTTCCGTCTGACCTTTTGGTTTATTGGTGCTTGATTCACCTTGTATCTTTGTTGAAGTATCCCCTTTGTTCGCCACAGCTTCTCTTTCAGCCTTTCGAATCCTTTGCTGTCTGCGCCACTGGGATCTTGACATGGGGTTCCTTCCTTTGTAATTTTCTAATCTGACTTCCTCCCTTTTTTGTGTGTTGAATTGCCTCCTGTATGTCACAGCATGGCGTGCATTTCGTTCGGCATTCCTCCATTTGTCTTTGCCTTTGTCATTTCTGACTTGCAGCCATCTATCGGTTGGTACTTCAGCAGGGAGTTTGAAAGTCACTCTTCGAGCAACTTTGGGGTGAGGGCTATCTGGTCTTCGCTGTTTGTATCTGCTGTCGAAACGTGGACCCATCTGAGCAGTTTCTTGATGGCTCCAGCAAGGGGCGAAGGGGATCGTTTCGAAGGCCCTAGCCATGCTTTGGTCGTACACAGCAGAACATCTTGGGCACACCAAGCACTTAGTTGCCCCCTTGTAGCAGCGAAAAACAAACTCCAATAGACTCTCTCCAGCCTTGGGGTAGCATCTAAAAAGTTGGTTATCCTGGCGCCAATTGTTGCCAGTTCGAGCCCTCTGTACCCTTTCGAAATTTGCAGCAATTCTTTGGTTGCAGAGGATGCTGCACCTAGGGCACAGTATCATGCCTGGATCTCCTTTGTGGCATGACATGAGATAGTCTTTGAGAGTATCATCTCCAGTGTGATTGTCCCCCATTCTATGCTTTTCTTTTTCTAAGTATTTTTCCACTTCCTTCATCTCAGAACGGGGTCTTTCCATGTCCACCATATTTATTTCCAAATCCCCCTCTTTTGTTTCGTCATCGCCCCATCCTGTGGGCTTTATGTCTTCGATCTGGACCTTCGAACTCTCTGGGGCAGAATATTTGACCAGATAGTCATATTTTCCACTGGGTTCCCCCAGAGTGTCCCATATTTCCTTCTGAGAGGGGACTGGCTGCGTAATTTGGACTTTCTCTAATTCCAAACTCAAGCCCTCAGTGACTTGTGTAAATCCTTCGTTGTGATCCCCTTGGCCTTCAGTAGCCTGGGTTTCTCCTGCAACAGCCACAGGTCCAGCAATCGAAGTGTCTGGTGTATTCTGGATGCCTTCAGTGACTTCCTCGCTTACTTCGACCATCACCCAGTTTTCGACTTCAATGTCCTTCTCTCCAGTTAGGGTGTCGCTTCGATCAATTTCCACCATGTTGACTTCTCCAATGCATGCAGGCTCGGAGTAGTTGGTGTCTGCGACGTCCAAAGGATCTTCGTCCACTTTCATCTTCATCTTATCAGCAAACTTTAATCTGCCATCTTTGATTGCGTTTTGAATCAAATCCCTGAAAAGAAAACATTGTGAGGTCTTGTGGCCTAGGAAACTATGATATTTGCAAAATCCCCTTTTCTTCCTCTGGTCCAGAGGGGGTATTTTGACATTTGATGGCACAATTAGTTGGCCATCTTTGACAAGCAAGTCAAAGATTTCGTCACATTTAGTGACATCGAAGGTGTAAACCTTCTTTGGAAACTTATCACTTTTCTCATTTTCAACAATATCTTTCCCTTTCGTAGGAACTAACATTTTGCAGGAGTAAGGCGGGGCCTGTTTTAATTCAGCGAGGTCGATTTCGACCTCTTCGAATTCGAATTCAGGATATTCTTCTACTTCCTCAGTTCCAACATAGGAAATCCTTTCTTTCTTACTATTCTTAAAGACTCGGGCTTTTTCGGCTTTTAGTCTTTCGACCTGTCGAACCCTATCGGCTAACTGAGCCATATCCCTCAAATGCTGAGTATCTAATTTCTTTCGAATAGAGTAATCCAATCCCCCAGCGGCCATTTCGACTAACTCATGCTCAGGCACTACTGTGTAACATCTGGATTTTAACAGCCTAAATCTATTCAAATAGTCATCAATGGGTTCAGTGAACTTTCTCTTAACACTGGCCAATTCCTTCAGACTTATTTTCGATTGTCCCATGTAAAATTGTTCATGGAATAATCTCTCTAAAAGGGTCCAAGTATCAACAGACCCAGGAGGCAACGTGGTAAACCAAGTGAAAGCATTTTTTGTCAAGGAACTTGGGAAATATTTGATTCTAAGATCTTCATTATTGGCTATATCCCCCGCTTCGGTTAAATATCTCGCTATGTGTTCAACTGTTGACTCGTTGGTATCCCCAGCGAACTTTGTAAATTTAGGGACTTTGTATCCCCTTGGTAAATCAGTATGCATTATACAATCTAATATAGGAGAAGCGTAATTTGGCCTCCTCATTCCCATATTGAGGCCGTTTTGGGTCATGATCCTCTCTATCATGGTGGTCAGATTATTTTCTGCCAAGATGTTATCGTTTCGAACCCTATGAACGACAGCATCGGCATCTTGGTTTCGACCGACCAAAACAACTCCCCTAGGTTGTTCTCCTCGGAATTCTGGGGCTTCTGGTCTTTCGATCCTTGCCCCTGGTTCCATAACTTCCCTTTGTGGGCCTGGAATTATTGGGGCTTCTAACCTTGGTGCTCTGGCCCCTAAGTTAACCTCTTCTCTGGGTGGTCTATGAATTGGGTCGTTGGCAATTTGTTCTATAACAGGCACGTTTGTTCGAAATCCCGCCTGGTTCTGCCTACGCCTTTCTGTGGGAGCAAAGAAATCTGCTATTCGACTCATATTGTCAGCGTTTTCCCTGTTCGTCACAGTTACATTCTGCACTATTGGGGAGAATATTTCCTGCATGGTTTGCGCTAACACCCCTATCATATTGTGGTTGCTTTCATCCATCAATTGCCTAAAAGCCAACTGGTTATCCGTGGTTAGGGTAGGCAACGTGCTATAACCCACTGACCCTTGGTTATTTGACATAAATTGGTTTGCCCCAGACCCAGATCCTAGTTGTGGGGATGAATTCGATGTGGAATTGTGTAAACCTGCCATAAAAGATGTTGGCATTCCGTAAGAAGAACTTCTAATTCTATTCCCATCGAAGCCGGGTGGTCTAGTTGATGGAGATGCGAAATGGGATTGTGTCCCAGGTGGCGGAACGAATCCCCCAGGATAGCCCATAGTTCCAGTATTTCCTAAGATCGAACTGTTGGTTGATACGCCACTTACTCCGTTGGTGGCCATGTTACTGGTTGAAGATGCAACAGCCTGTGCATTCGAAGGCATTACATTAGATGCTCCGCTCGAAATGGACGCGTTAGTGCCTGTTGCCTGTGGGCCACCTTGGTCTCCTTGTTGATTGTCTGAATTAGACATTTTGTCCAAACGTTTTCTTCTGGATAAAGGTTGGTTGCTGTTGGTTATCTTACCACTTCTCAGGTTCATAAAACAGCAAACTTCTTATGTTCCTACGTTTCTGGGATGGCTATGTCTTGACAATCCTTAATTCTGATATCCAACTATTGGTCCCACCAGGTGTGCCAATTTGTTTCCAGTGATTTCTGGTAAACAACCGCTAGTCTTCCAAACTATCGAATAATCTTTATTAACGCTACTCAATCTCTTTGGTAACTCACAGGATCGACTAGATTGATCCTAGGACTCCTTGGATATCAAGGTTACTCTCACAATCGAACAATTATTCATGGGTGCTATTGTATAAATGTTTGGTTCGTTTCGATCCCTCTCTCTAAGAGTTTAAGAATGTGGTCAAAATGTATGTGAAAACTAAGTTATACGAATGATTGCTAATTGTAATGCTGATTGAAAAGACATATAAAACTGTATGGAAAATGAAGTAACTGGTTTCGATCCATAAAACATTTAACACAAAAGGTTTCTGGAATGTAGAAGTTTAAAATATGAAGAAAGCGTTTAATGCAAGAAATCTAGAAAAGAGTTTAAGTGAAAGTACATGTTTGAAGAATAATACTTGAAAGTAAAGACATTGAAAGTGTAAAAGTTCTCTGAAACATAAAGTGCTTCGAAATATAAAGAAAGCAGTAAAATGTAAGACTTTGAAGAAAGGACTTTGGAATGAAAAGACAGTAGATAAAGAAACTTGTAAATGTTGTTCGACAGAAAGAAAAAGAAGGAAAGTGCTGGAAATAGTAAAAAGGCTTTCATTAAATTAGAAATACATGGTGCTATCATACATACATCTCTCTTGCATTCGTTTCCCTTGCCATGTGGTAGTTTGAATGTTATTGAGTATTTTGTATAACAGATATGACACACTGAAATCCTAACACTAAGACTTCTATTTATACTAATTCGACCCTAACGGTCTCGCTACAAGATCATGCCACGTTTCGAACATGCAAGACAATGCTCCTTTCATCTTTCCACGTGTCCTCAAATGCTCCAACGCATAACTTTTAAACTTTGAAAGTCCCGCTTTCATTTAAATTTCAAATGCTTTGGTGTTTCTCTGCTTCGAACGCTCTTCTCAGACTTAGCTTCGCTGCTGTTTCGAGACCCCTTTGGATACGCTTCCAAGATCACCGTTCGAAGCTTCAAGCTTTGACACACTCATTCGAAACACTGCTTCTGCAATTTCGAAGCGTGGTGTTTTAATTCCATTTCGATCAGAACTTCTAGCTCTTTTGTATTCTAAATAACATTATCAAAATCTTCAGCCAACAGCGGTATGCTCGCTTCATTTTTCCGTACAATTTGAAGTCTCATTTTTAACCGTAACGTTTGTTCATCCTGATATTTTTATTCTCATTTTATTTTTATTTTGATCATTTGAATATTTTTCATTAATCTTTGAGACATATAATTTATTTTAATGTGTTCATTTAATTTTTTTGAATAGATTTTTATCCATTTTTTATGGTTTTTAATTATTTTCGAGTATCTATTTTTTATTCAGAAAAATTCAAAAAAAAATTAAATTAAATTAAATTAATTTTTGTAATTTTTGCGTGATTTTGACCATCGTAAAAATTAGTTAAATCAATAGAGAAGTTGATATATTGAATGAAAAAAAAAAAATTGGCAAAACAATAACAACACAGAAGGCTAGCGGATGGAATTGACGAAATACAGTGAACAAAAATCCAATTTCCTTCTGCCCTTCTAATTCCGCGAGCATAACCCCTCTACTTCCATCTGCAGCAATCTCACCTTCACTCTCTTTTCGCAGCTACTCAACCTTCGCCAACAAAATCACTTTAACGAGCCCAGTTCGCAAACTCCCTTCTGTTTCCGCAAGCATACTCCCTCTGTACAGCACAACAATGTACTTCTTTTCCTTTTTTATTATTAATAGTTATTTATTTATTTTTTATATTTTGGTTTTGTAATTTTGTAAATAAACTCAAATGAATTGTGTTCTTATTTTTTTTTATTACATTGAGATTTCAAAGTTAATTTCAATTTAACTTTTGAACACGTATGGATGCATAGACTTTATTGACCGGCCTTAAAATAGGTGTGACTTCTATATAAGTCCACTTACAATTGTTTAACATAGCGCTAAATTTTGTCCCGATTCGAGAAATGATCATTCGTGGTCCAAATTTATGTTTTCAATCTCAAGTATGTTGATTGAATCCTTTGATCCAATAACCTTGAGATTTATTGTTAGGAGGCTCTGGTCTTATCAATCCTCTAATAAATCTTCATAAACTTTGGTCAAAGTGAATCACTTAAACATCATTTATCATTTATTGTTGCCTTGAGAATTTTAAATGAATGATATACTTGACAAAAAGAAAATGAAACTGGTTGTTGAGAGGCTTTAATTTTATCAATCTTCTAAGGAGTTTCAAATGCAAGTTTTAAGATAGTCATTCAACTAACCACTAATTTCTAACAATTGACTTTATTTTATGCTTTTACTTTATACTTTTACTTTAAGCACATCTATTTTAGCATTTGCATTTCATGCTATTTTCATCTTTGCTCATTTAAGCATTTATTTTTACGTCTTTTTTTTATTTTGCTCATTTGATATTTTTATTTTCTTTTAGAAGATACTTAATAATCAAGTTGAACCATAAAAAACTTTAATGCTACTTGGACTACATGGTTGCTATCCTTTGCATTTTGGAGTTATGGACTTCTTGGACTTAGGATTAGAAGCCTTGATCTATCTTGAGACCTTGTGACCACAACTGTTATTTTGTCTGGAGTTCTTGGGGTTTACCCCAAGACATTAGATTGTTTGTTTGCTTTATGTGCAGGTTATTGTGATTACATGTTTTATCTGTGATCGGGAATTCATCTGTATACAGTCTATACTCTTCCCAAGTTTTGTGAAGACTTAATACAATTAAAGCTTGGTTTTCTTAAGAGGTTTATCATCTTTAGTTGTTTGGTTTCAAATCTAAAGGATGAGAATTCTATATTGACTCATTATGTCAAGTGTTGGCTTCTCGTTGGTTAGACGATCATTTTCCCTAAATTTTACCTTATCTTTTACCCTCTTGTACATAGGACACTCTCTTCATCTCTTCTCCCATTCTTTAATTTTCAAAACCTTCTCATCTTTTTCAAAATCTTCTTTGCTTATAAACTCGAACCGCTTTTATAATAAACCTCGACTTTGTCGAGTGCCTTTTCTTTTTAAAAAAACTTATTTTCTTTAAACAAAATTCAGTTCAATTAATCATACTTCGATATCTTTCAAAATTAACAAAAAAAACTTCAACTCCTTCAAACCCTTTTTGTGTGCTCGAGCACCTTTTATCCTTCAAAACTTTTTTCTAAGATTAGACATGATTCATTTATAGTCGAGCAACATTCTCATATCCCCATGGTTATAAAGGTGTCGACTTTTCCACTTGAGTACTAGAGGTGTTTTCAAACCCTCACTCTTGCTGACGCATGGTCCGTCTTTCTCGCACCTCGTGGGCTTTAGTCGAGATTTCTCTCCTAAAAATGACGACTTGTCTCTTCGTTTAAAATTAACCAACAGACAAGTCTTTTCTAGCCGAACTACAGCGCTCTGACTTTCCTATTGCACGAGGGAGTACGTAGGCACTAAGTCTTACGACCCAAGGCGAGCAAAAATAATAAAAAATATTTCATTTTCTTTTGTTTGCAAATACTCATTCATTCTTTTCCTTTAATAAGTAAGCTTTTAGATAACACACCTTTTGAAAGAAAACAAATAAATGGATCCTGCAGAGTGTTGTAGATGCTTAGGATGCTAATACCTTCCATTTGCATAACCGACCCCCGTACCTCGATCTCTGATATTTTATTTCATTGTGGGTTTTGTTCGCTTTTTTCCCATTTCCCTTTGAAAACAATAAAGTGTGGTGGCGACTTCATTGTGTTGAGATAAGTTAATTGATGGCTTAATCTCAAATATTTACCGCTACACTTTCTTATGTCGCATTTCATTTATTTCTTGCACGGTGCGACACACCCTATATGATCCAAGTATTAAAATCTTAAATAACATTTATGATAATGTAATATAAACTAAATACGTAATTTGTAGGTATCAGATGCAACCTATGGATATGAAATGATATGTTCTTAGCAACATAAAATGCAGAAAGTTAAAGTGCAAAAATATAAAGAACATGAGAGATTTATACTAGTTCCCCTTATCAACCAAGGGTACATCTATTCTCTTCATACCTTGAAGAATTTTCCATTATGTTAGATCTTTGTACAAGCCTCGCACCAAGACCTCACTTAAAATCTTCTAACATAAACACCAAACTTATGATGGAGTTTGAATCTCCCTGAATGAAAGGTCCTTTTCTAAAAACAGAAAATACTATGATAGACTTTGAATTAAATCAATCTAAAGAATCTTTTACAACAAACAACTTATTACCACAACCTTGATGATTAAGTACAACACATTTTTTGAAATTTTTTATGTATTTGAATCTTGAATGAATTCCAAGATAAAGTTTGATCTTCTCTTTTAATATACAATTCAAACATATTAACCTTAATTTCTCATAAACGTTTTACAAAGATATTACAATTTATGTAGAAAAAGTTTCAAGGTTTTTGATGAATGAATCACTTAAAACAGATTTGAATAGTATTTAAATTTTTAAAAAAGTGGTAATTTGAAAATTAATGTGTATTTTCCTTAAATACATTCTAAGAATAATCTATGAATAGATGCATAATTTTGATACATTTCCATGAAGGTTTGCAACTGTTTAGAATGACAATAGTTTATGAAAAGACACAATTTTGCATTTTGTACTCAGATCTTAAATGGGGTAAACCGTTACCTGATTTAAAAAGTGAATAAAGATTTTCAAATTTCAAATAGCAAAGGTCATGTGACCAGTTTCTTAAATCATGTAAATAGTTACCTGACTTAAAAAGTGCAGCATATTTTAAAAAAATTTCAAACAGAATGAACCTATAATAAATTATGTGTTTTATGTAACCGGTTATCACCCTATAAATTTTAAAAAATATGCCTTGAAAGACTTGAATGGAGTAGTTTTGATGCATGAATGTTTAGGAACATTACAAATAAAAAGATGAATGATTTTCTGAGCGTCTAAGGACATAGATAATGTGAATTTTAATTAAATACATTTGCTTCATGATCAATTTCTTTTATTTCAACATCCAATGACTTTTGTAATCTTGAAATTTAATTGAGCTGGACTTCTACTTTTTTTTCTTTCATAAGCTTTTGTTTTCATCAAAACAAAACCAATATAGGTGATGAATATATTCTTCATAGTCTCCCTTTTTTTATTAAAAAAAAATATATTGATGGTAATTTTTGATTTGACACATGATGCTCCACCTATTTTTTATATCTCCCCAGCTATTTTGCATTTCATTATTTGTCTTTGATATCCTAAAAAATTAAGAAAAACAACCATCTCTTCTTTCTCTTTTTAACATTACTAAAAAGAAAGAGTAAAATTCAAAGTAAAGTAATATACGGTCAAGATACATCATATATTAAAGTATGTATCTTCTTCATAATTATTTAATGTCAATTTTGATGTTATTCTAAAGTGATTATGTTGATACTTATGAGATGCTCTTTGAAACTGCCAATCTTTTCAATTCATCTTCAATCAAATGAAACTCTAATATTACCATATCATATGTTCTAATTGTATTTTGAACAACCAATTTTAATTTCATAATTTTAGCACATGATTTTCAAGTACCTATAAGAAAGAGTCAAAAATATTTTCTAGATACCCAAATATTCTTTGAGTATTTTTGAGTTAGTTTCTTTTCTTACCCATGCATAGTCACCGTTAAGAATACCAAAGTTTCTTACGTAATAAACTTTAGAATTATGACCTTTTGTATTGCAACAAAAACATATAGACTTAACAAAATTCTTATCTTTAGAGATATAAGAATTATTTTTAACATATGCTCTTTTAGGATGAATGTCAACTTGCACTTTCTTTGATTCCACATTATTAAATTTATTGCTAGTCTTAATAAAGATACTTTTGCTTGTACTTGGTTTATCAAATTTAAAGTATTCAATCTCACATTTATTATTAGAGTACCTTTGTTTGCTTACCATATTTTCTAGACCAAGTTGACTTTTCTCATATTTCTTTAAGACTTGGTTCAATTCAATAATTTTTGGTTCAAGTATTTCACATTTATTCCATGTTTAATTTTTGACATTGTCTAATTCTACTTTCATGTTATTAGCCTTATTTTTTAGAGATAAAATTACTTTCTTTTGTTTTGAACATGTTATAGAAAGAGTCAAACATTTTGTATGTAATTCAAGGAAAGCATTATGTAATTCATCATAATATGGTTCAATATAATTAACCTCTTTTTCTTTATTATCAGAGTGGCGTGAAGCTATTAATTTTATGTGTATTTCTTATTCATCTAAATATGAACATATCCCATTGTCTTTCCATGCCTTGTATGCTCTTTTTGGCCTTTTGTCTTTGTTTTATACTTTGATCTTTTTTGAAGAGTAGGGAATTCACTTTTGACATGACCTCTTCTTCCATATTAAAAACAAGTAAATTTCTTTTTTGAAGTTGATGATTATTTTTGACTAATTTTCTTTGTATTTTCATTTCTTAATAATTTTTAAATTTCTTGATTAGTGCATCATCTTCATCATCTACGGATTGAGATTCTTTTTCTTGATCACTATCATATTTAAGCTTCAAAGAAAGGGATCTAAATTTAACTTCACACCCTTCATGATTCTCTTATTTAACTTGAACTAATTCATGTCTTTCCAATCGATCAAGTTCCATTTCATGTTCTTGAAGTGTTCCAAATATTACAGCCAATAATATTTTAGATAGACTATTCTTTTTGGATATTATCGTCACTTTTGGTTGCCATGCTCTAGACAATGATCTCGGGACTTTTAAGTTTAGTTCATAATTGGTGATGACTTTTCCAAGAGTAGTCAAGTGATTAGTCAGGACGGCGAATCTTTTTTGCATATCAATATTACTTTCATGGAGTAGTATTTTAGTTAATTCATTTTATTGAGGTAAAATATTCAATTTTGATCTTTTGACTTCTTTGGTTTCTTCGTGTGTTACTTCTAATGTATCTTTGATTTCTTTGGTTGTTTTGCAATTTGACACTTGGAAAAACTAGTACATTCCTAAGGCATATGCAAGTTTTTTTTACCTTCTTGTCATACAATACTTTCTTCTTGGTGTCATCGTTCCACGAACTTTATGCCTTTGGTTATTCTACATTATTTATAACAATTGTAGGAATGAAGAGTTTATCCTTGATTGCACTCCATATTTCATCACCTTATCCTTCTAAGTACATTTGCATAAGAATTTTCCAAAAATCATAGTAATCACCAACAAAACATTATGGTTTGTTGTTGCTGCCACCATCTGCTGAGAATGGTTTTGTAGAAGTCATATATACTCGGATCAAGGAGAAATTTACCATAACCTTATCTTACACAAATTGTATGTATGAGATACAACCTAAGAGGATGATAAATTAAGGTTGTCTGGTTTTTCTCATTTTTGTGCTATCTTTTTTATATTCTTTGGATATGAAAATGATTTGTTCTTAGCAATATAAAGTTTAGAAAATTAGAGTGCATAAATATAAATAACTTAACAAATTTACAATAGTTTTCCTTATCAAACAATGGTACATCTAGTTCCTTCACACCTTGAAGAATTTTCCACTATGTTAGATATTTGTGCAATCCTCACACCAAGATCTCTCTTACAATATTCTAACAAAAACATCAAATTTATGGTGTACTTTGAATTTCACCAACCCAAAGAACCTTTTACAACAAAAAATTTATCACCGCAACCTTGGTGATTAAGTTACAACACACTATTTGAATAATCTTAAGTATTTGAATCTTGAATTAATTCCAAGATAAATTTTGATATTCTATTTCAATTTACAATTCAAATATAATAACTTTAATTGCTCAAAACGTTTTGGAATGATATGACAATTTATGCAGAAAAAGTTTCAAGGTTTTGGAAAAATAAATCACTTAAAACATATTTGAATTGTATTTAAATTAGATGAAATAGATAATTTGAAATTTTATTTATTTTCCCTTAAATACATCCTAAGAAACCGCTTTGAATAGATGCATAAGTTTGACACATTTCCATGAAGGTTTTCTATAGTTTAGAATGAAAATGATTCATGAAAAGACACAATTATGTATTTTGTACCCGATTTCTTAAATAGGATAAACGGTTACATGATTTAAAAAGTGAAAAAATATTTTCAAAAATCAAACAGCAACGGTTATGTAACTGGTTTCCTAAATTAGGTAAACAGTTACCTGACATAAAAATTGCATAACATTTCAAAAAAAATTCAAACAGAATGAATCTGTAACCAGTTACGTCATTTATCTAACCGGTTACCGCCCTATAAATTTTGAAAAATATGCTTTGAAAAGGCTTTAATTTAATGGTTTTTATGCATGAATGCTTGGAATATTAGATATAAAAGATGAATGATTTTATGAGTATCTAAGGATATACAACAATGTGAATTGTAATTAAATACTTTTGCTTCATAATCATTTTATTTAAATCAACATCCAAGGAATTTTGTAATCTTGAAATTTGATTGAGTTAGACTTCAATTTTTTTTCTTATTTGATAAGCTTTTGACTTCTTCAAAACTAAATCAAGATAGATAATGAATACATTCTTCACATAATTATTATTGATAGCCTTAGGTATGTCATTGGTTATGCTAGATCCAACAATTGTCTAAGTAGTAGGAATGTTGTGCAATTTTACCACTAGACATAGTATATATCATTCGCATTCAATTAAAGTAGTCATAATTTACTTAAAAAGAACCATGAACCTCATATTGCATTATTAAGAATTTCTAGTTGTTCTTGAGGAGTACAATGATGTTAATTTGAACACTTTGTAAGATGATTCATAAGAAACTAACAGTTATATAATCAAAATAGATGAATAATTAATCTCTTAGAAGTCTAAGGAAAAATAATTATCATGAAGGGCAGCAGATCAAAAGACAACTGCAATCTATGGAGTCCTGAAGAAGCAAAGTGTTCTACAATATGTCTGATGGCCAAGAAAGTTGTTGGAAGAAGTAATAAGCCAAAACAGATGTTGTTTGCTTATAAAGTCACACAAGATGTCAAGACATTGTATTATGATAACTTGAGAATGACTGAAGATGATATCCCAGAAGAAGTTGAGACAACTATTCCTACAGAATATGTGGTTCCTAAAGAAAATGTCACAACATCTACCACAGATGTTGTAGGCTCAAGTGCAGATTCTGAAGTTGAAGAACCTCGGGTAGCTAACAAAGGACCTTCTCTTAAAATTCAAAAGGATCACCCTAAGGAGCTGATACTAGGAAATTCTAGACAAGAAGTAGTCACCAGATCAAGGGAATTTGTATCAAATGCTTATTATGTATCAAAGATTGAGCCTAAAATGTGAAGGAAGCTTTGACTGGTGAATTCTGGATCAATACTATGCAAGATGAGCTTGGTCAGTCCAAGAGAAATGAAGTTTTGGATTTTGTACCAAGACCTGAAGGGACGAGTATCATTGGTACAAAATGGGTGTACAAGAATAAGACAGATGAACAAGGAGGTGTCATCAGAAATAAATCCAGATTGACTGCTCAGGGATACACTCAAATTGAGGGAATAGACTTTTATGAAACATTTGCTCATATGGCTCACTTGGTCTATTAGATTACAGCTTGGAGTAGCTTTCCATATAAGGTTCAAGCTATATCAAATGGATGTCAATAGTGCCTTTCTAAATGGGTACTTGAATGAAGAGGTATATGTTGAACAACCAAAAGGATTTTTTGATCCATCCTTTCCAAATCATGTGTTCAGTATAAATAAGGCCTTGTATGGTATAAAACAAGCTCCAAGGGCTTGGTATGAAAGGTTGACTGAATTTCTTGTCAATTATGGATATAGAATGGGCAGAATTGACAAGACTCTCTTTGTAAAATAGAAGGATAGAGAGCTTATGATAGCTCAGATTTATGTGGATGATATTGTGTTTAGAGGCAAGTCAAATGAAATGGTTCAACACTTTGTTGAACAGATGAAGGTTGAGTTTGATATGAGTTTGGTAGGTGGATTAACTCACTTTCTTGGATTACAAGTCAAGCAGATGGAAGACACCATCTTTCTTTGTCAGAATAAATATGAAAAGAATATTATGAAGAAGTTTAGACTAGAAAATACCAAACATAAGAGAAATCCTGCTCCTACTCACATGAAGCAATCCAGAGATGAAAATTGGGTGATTGTTGATTAGAGTTTGTATAGAAGCATGATTTGAAGTCTTCTATATCTCGCTGCAAGCATACCAGATATTACATTTGTAGTTGGAGTTTGTGCAAGGTACCAAGCATAACCTAAGGTGAGTCATATCAATCAAGTGAAAAGGATTATGAAGTATGTTAATGGTACTGGTGATTATGGGTTATTGTATTCTCATGACTCAGGTTCCATTCTGGTGGGATTTTGTGATGTTGGTTGGGATGGAAGTGCTGATGATAGGAAGAGTACCTCTAGAGGATGTTTCTTTATGGGAAACAATTTTATTTCTTGGTTCAGTAAGAAACAGAAATGTGTTTCTCTATCTACTGGTGAAGATGAGTACATAGTAGCAGGAAGCAGCTGCTCCCAACTGGTGTGGATGAAGAAAATATTGTCTGAATACAATGTCACACAAGATGTTATGACATTATTTTGTGACAATTTGAATGCTATTAATATTTCCAAAAATCATATTCAACATAGTAGGACCAAGCACATTGACATCAGGCATCATTTCATCAGAGAACTTGTGGAGGACAAAGTCATAAAGCTTGAGCATGTCAGTACTAAGAATCAGCTTCCTGATATCTTTACAAAAGCTTTTGATGCATCTAAATTTGAGAACCTAAGGAGGAGACTTGGGATCTTTATCTTTGAAGAATTATAACAATTAATGTTGGTGCTGCATCTTTTGTTGAGGATGCTAAGTATGGTGATGTACCTGATGAACATTTTTCCAATGCTATTGAGGAAAAGGAAGATGCAAATGCATGACATTTGGTCATGGGATTTTGTTTGGATTTATCTTATTATTCTGTTTATTTTGGTTTATGATTTTGTAAGGGTTAAATGCCCAGGATATTTTTAATTTTTGCACCCTAATACTCAAATTTTAGGTGCTTAAATTCTTTTACTAATATTGTGTACTTACCTTTGTCATATTATGGTTGAAAAGAGGGAGTAGTATGATATTAAGGGTGTTGGAGCTAGAACTAGTCGATGTTACTGCTGAGGTTGGTGTTACTGCTGAGGGGAAGAATTTTATGATTCTCTATTTTTGATAGCAGATGTTGAGGGGGAGTAACCCCAGCTATTCTAAAGAGATGTCAAACATGATGCCTTGACATCATGGAGTTGAGAACTTAGGTTCTATATTTGTTGTTGCAGTTGTGTTAGTAGATCAACTAACTACTAACTATGTCTCTGATTTGTGTGTTGCTAACCTTGATTTTGTTTTCCCGCTGTTGTACCTCTAATGTGTGTGATTGATTTATTTTCAACCATACTTTATGTTTTTTTCTTGAGAAAGGATTATTTTGGCGTTTTAGCCAAAATGTGCCAAAGATGGAGATTGTTATTTCTCTGAAATTACAATTGGCATATATTTTGGTGAAACTGACTTGGCAGCAACATGTTGAATAAGATGTTCCAACTTGCAGTTTTCAACATGTCGAGTAAAGATGTCCCAACCAGATAGGACATCGCGTCTGCAGCAGCTGACAGTTATGGTTCAATTGATTTGTTAGCTACTGAATATTCAGGGAATATTTAGTTAGCTTATATGGCGTCCAAGATTGACAAATCAGAATATTTTATGTTGGTTTTCAAAGATATGCTTAGTTTCTAAATATGGAGACATTTTAGGAAACTAATGATTGAAGACCTATTTTCTTGGAGAAGAATTTGCAGACTTTGTGTAGCCTCACTTCTGCATTTTTTAAGCCCAATCCAGTCAAGAATAATGTTATAAATAGACTGGTGTACACCTAGTATTAGATGGAACTTACGTGTGTATTTTTGTTAGGGTTTTTAGAATCCTTATTGTTGGGTTGTAAGTTATGTGTTAGATGTTCATAAGCTTTTAAGCATTGAACATTTGTGTGTCAGATGCTCATAAGTTATTAAGAATTGAGTGTTGTGTGTCAATTATCATAAGCTTTTAAGCATTGAGTTTTGTGTATCTTGGAAGAGTGACATCCGGTTTTGTTCTCTACTTGTGTTTAGAGTTGCTCTAATTGCTGAGTGTAATTGAAGAGGGATTTGAGGAGGGCCTCATACCTAGGTGTGTCTTAGGTAGAAGTTAACCAAAGGATAGTGATTAAGTGTGTAGGCTGTAAACTGGGATGTTTGATGTGAGGTCTACAAATTGATACTGTCTAGTTAATTTCGTCCCTGGCTTGGTAGCCCCCAGAGTAGGAAAGTTGTTCCAAATTGGGTAAACATATATGTGTGTTCTTTATATTCAACACTGTTTATTTTTTTCATATATCTTGTGGTTGTGTGTTGAAGTCAGATATGGTGTCTCGACATCTCTTAGGACATCCGGGATCTGGCTGCAAGAATTTCAAAATTGGTCTGGCTGAGAGGTTTAATAGAACCATTTTGGAAAGAGTTATATACATGTTGACTAATGCTGGGTTAAAGAAGGTGTTTTGGGCAGATGATATTTTTATAGTAACATATTTGATAAAGATATGTCCTTCAATTGTGTTAGATATGAAGACACCTGAAGAGGTTTAGTTGGGACATACACCAGAACTCAACAAACTTAGAATATTTGGTTGCATAGCCTATACTCAGATTAGGCAAGACAAGGTCAACCCTAGAGCTCTGAGATGCATGTTCATAGGATTCCTTGAAAGAGTCAAAGCTTATAGGCTATGGTGCCTAGAGCCAGGTCACATGAGGTGTATCACCAATTGGGATGTAGTTTTCAATGAAGTGGAGATGGATTTCAATAAAAACGATGATATTGGTCGAAGTGTAGAGATATTTAAAGAAAAGTTGGAACAGGAAGAGATTCCTATTGAGGTCGAGCATGTTGATGCTCAACTATGTATCCCAGATCAAGTCGAAGAAGAAGCCCAAGATGCTGAAGATACTGAGGAAGTTGAGGAAACGGTCGATGGCTACCTATTGGCAAGATATAGGCCAAGAAGAGTCATAAATCAACCTCAGAGACTTTTGTATGCAGATCTCATAGCTTATACCTTAATCTCTGCAAGTGAGGTTTTATACGAAGAACCTAGATATTATATGGAAGTTATGAGGAGTCGAAATAAGATTGAATGGCTGAAGGCCATGGATGATGAGATGAAATCTCTTCATGATAACCACACTTGGGAAATGATCAAGAAACCTGTTGGAGCCAGATTAGTCAATTGTAAGTGGATTTTCAAAGTTAAGGAAGGAATCGAATAAGTGACGTTGAAGAGATACAAGGCAAGATTGGTCCCAAGGGGTTTCACTCATAAATAAGGTATCGACTTCAATGATGTGAATCTCTCATGTTGTGAAACACATGTCCATTCGAATGTTACTTTCTATAGTGGCACAATTCGACCTAGATTAGAACAGATGGATGTGAAGATTGCTTTCTTGTATGGAGATCTAGATGAAACAATCTTGATGAAGTAACCTGAAGGGTATCCAAAAAGGGGAAAGGAAGATTATGTGTATAAGCTGAATAAATATTTATATGGACTGAAACAATCTCCTCGATAATGGAATGGGAGATTCAACAAGTTCATGGCAGACATAGGTTTCATCAGAAGTCAATTCGACCATAATGTTCACTTTAGATTTTGACCTGGAAATCCATTTGTTATTTTCTTACTTTATATGGATTATATTTTCATATCAAGTAACATGTCGATGATGTAATGAAGGTGAAGGTTGAACTTAATAAGGAATTCAACATGAAGGATCTTGGAGCTGCATCCAGGATTCTTGGGATTGACATCTAAAGAGATATAAATTAGTATAAAGTATGCTTATCTCAAAAGGCATACCTACGGAAGATTCTCAACAAGTTTGGTATATCGAATTCAAAGCATGTTGTGACTACGAAAAACCCTCAATTCAAGCTAAGTATAGATCAGTGTCCCGATAGTGAGGTCGAAAGAGCCTATATGAATAACATCCCATATGTTAACATAGTAGGTTCTTTGATGTATGTTATGGTATGTACTAGATCCGACATAGCATATGCAGTAAGTCTGGTAAGCAGGTACATGGTGAGTCCTGGAAAGGCTCACTGGAAATAATTGATGTGGATTTTAAGGTACATAAATGGGTCTCTAAACAGAGTCCTCGTTTATGGCGGAGCCTATGGTGAAGATAGTAAAGTAGTAATCGAAGGGTATGTCGACTTTGATTATATAGGTTGTATGGTTTCTGTTGCAGCATCATAGTGGTAAGAAAAAATTAAATATTATTTTACCGGTTTTTATTTAGGTTATATCGTATTGTGTCCACAGAGATAGGTTATCGAGTCACCATTCGACAAATCATTCATTAATGAGTTTGGGGGTTGAATGGAAAGTTTAAAAGTTATCAACAAAAATTAATTGTATAAAAAGGAAAAGGAAAGACAGACTTATCTGGTACGAATGTACACTACTCTTCACAAACTTAAAACTATCGTCCAGTTATACTCAACCTATAATACTCATCAATGTCACCACGTATCACTCACAACCTAAGTCATTTCTAACCCAAATTGAGAGGTCGATTGTATCACCTCGGTAGCGATCTCTCAATCACCTCAACAACACAAAAGTCAATGGTGCTAATCGCGACGATGATCTCTCAGAGTAACACAACCAACACAGCGGCAATAATCACATACACCCAAGTGAATGTCAGCTTTAAATCTATCTCTAGAATCCAGAAACTAATAGACTATTATCCTAGATAAGAATTCAAGCAGTGTATGTCTATAACAACCCAAATCCCGAGCACAGAGTAAAAATCCAGGACAACAATCGACAAAGATTTGTACAGCAAATTAAATATAACGCCACGAGCTACAAATATATATAAGATCAAATTAAATATACATACAACACCTAACAAAAGAGAAATACATAAAGAGGATAAGAGATAAACCATAAATATTATGGTTTGTCAACTTCGGTCAACGAGAAATCCACCTCCAATCATCCATAAGCAAAGCCTTATTGTTGTTTTCTAAGCTAATCTATCAAAAATACGAGGTTGATGGATTTGGGAGATAAAAAACCACCCCCAAAACCATAACCCTTAAAAAAAATGAAATAGAAATATATACAAAAATTTGGTCAGCATGCGTCACCCAGCGACATAAAAGCTTCGCCCAACGACGACCCTTAAATACAAGGCCCGGGTTGCACCACGTACGCAACTGGAAAAAATATCTACCCTCGCCCGGCGAAGAGATACTTCGCCCGTCGACATCCTTATTTCTCGCCCAATGAGCTGATAACGAGCCCAAGTCGGTGGCTACTGGACAAATGATGTTTTCCCTCTCGCCCCTCTATCGCCCAGCGAGGCAGGCGCGAAGGCTCCTCGCCCAGGCTTCGCCTGGTGAGGCACACAAAACAATAACTTTTGTTGCTATTCCTGCATTACTCAAATGGCTCTCTCTTCTTGGCCTTATTTATTTATTGGTCCAACAATGCATCTTGGAGCTTTTATTTATCTTGCTCTAACAATGCTCAAATACTTACAAAATGAATAAAAAAATTATCAATCGATACACTATGTACACAAAAACACATTATACACAAACTAAATGTATTTATATACAAAGTTGGGTTATTCAACTGATATTAACAATAAATAGTCGATAAGTGCTACAAAAAGCATATACAAAATTAACTACAATTTGCACTTATCAATTTCCAAAAAATATATTTCTGGATATGTGTTCACTATGTTTGGTACAACCATCAGTTGAAAAGTGATACTTTAGAAGGTTGTCACCTTATGGATCAGTGAAGAAGAATATATTTCACTCACTAAAGCTGTGAAAAAATCACTATGGCTTGAAGGTTTTGCTAAGGACCTAAAACTTCAAGGTCGGGTTATCACTTTTAAATGTGATAGTCAAAGTGCAATACACTTGTTGAAGAATTCACCCTATCATGAGCGAACCAAGCATGTCGGGGCTGCATTTTGTCAGAGGGTTAATCGAGCATGGTAAAGTCTAAGTGTTAAAGGTTTTGACATATCACAATGTTGTTAATATGATCACCAAGACTTTACCAAGTTGCAAGTTTTTCCACTGTATGCAGTTGATAAAGTTGCATAAAAAAAGCTAGTTTATTCACTTGATGTTATAGAGTTTGTTCCAATATGGAGATTTGTGAGATATTGGATCAATTTCTAGTATGGTCGAAGGGATAGCTTTTGTTCCGACATGAATTAAGCATACGATCGAAGCTTGTTCGCGTGCTCTTGTAGAAATAATGCATGTTGTAGTCTAAGTTGTTCTAACATGCATTAGTCGATATTTTCTAGGTTTGTTATCATGTCGAATTGGGCATGTTTGTTATGCCCAATTGTTTAAGTTAGATTGTAATGGGTCTGTGTGTAAAATCTCATTAGTTTAATGTGTTAGTTTTCTTATAAATAGCATACTAGTCTCTCATCATTGAATAATGCAAATCCTAATTAGGGTTAATTTGTTATTCTGTAACACTTGTAATCTTGTTTAAAGAGAAAGTAAAGAATATCAGTTTATAAACAATTTCATTATGTTCTTCTTGCTTTCCTATTTCCTACCTTGTGAGTTTCTTTCCAATTAAGAAACCTGTTATACTCTGTTTTTGGTATCGTTTTCACAACATTAAGAATTGTTACTACAACTATAAAAGATAAAAAAACTTTGTCGTAAGCGCAATATTGTTATAAAGTTTCTCTTTAAGAGAGTTCTTAGAATGGATAATGTTCGCATTAATTAAAACATAGTTGACCTTTAGACGACAATATTAACTAGAGATAATTTCCAAAACACATCCAAAAGAATTAGTAAATTTCCACTAGACCAATGAATCACTCATAATATTAATCAAACCTAAAAGATTAGAGATCCAAGAATGAGATTTAATGGATAACAACAAGTTATGAAGTGATATGAAAATGAACATGCTACTAAGCATGATTCCTAAAGTGATTATAGTTTAGGGTAATAGAAACTATTAATGAGATATGTGGAGTGAGGTACTTAGTTACATGGGAAAATTTCATAAACTCTCCTTTTTGTGAATATGGAAGTGGTATTTCTTCTTATGAAATTCTAGACATAGATTTCTAGAGCGTTCACTAAACTGGGATAGAGATGCATGGCCATTATAACACGGGCTTTTTGGAAATACACACACTAAGAAAAAGTTGTATTGAGGCACTAAGCCATATAAGGGAATAGACATCGCTTTTTTTTGCCATAGACAGCACTTTAAAGCGCTTCCTATTCCTGCGCTGCTGTAAGTAAAGACAATGCTTTTTGTCAATGTCAAAGTACTGATTAATGTAGCCTTTAGGCAACACTTTATTCCATAAGTGCTCTCTAAAGGCCCTTATAGGCATAACTTTTTACATCAAAAGTGCTTTCTAATGCACCCCTTAAGATACGCTTTCACTTTAGACAACGCTTTTAAAAGCGCTGTGTAATGTATATTTTAGTTCACTTTTTTCTGTTTTAGGCAGCACTTTCTTTAAAAGCGCTCTCTAAAGTCCCTTTTAGGCGGTGCTTTTTACTTTAGAAGCGCTTTCTAATGCACCCCTTTAGGCAGCGCTTTCTTTAAAAGTGCTTTCTATTCTCCACTATAGGCAGCGCTTTTTTGTTTAAAGTGTTGTCTAATGTTCACAAATTTTTTAATTTATACAACTTATATTTTAAGTGCTCTCTACAAGTAATCACTTAAAATAAGCGTTTTCTTTCAAATTTGCACCAGATTTCATAAATTTGCAGCTTCAATCCAATAAATATGCACCAATTTTACATATTTATATATACAGCTTTAATCCAACCATTTATATATACATAAATTTTATACAACTTGAATATATATAAACAATAACAATAACAATGAAGAATCTTAAATGAACTTGTTATCTCTATATCTTTTACATATGCACCTACCTGAAACAAAACCAACAAAGGCATATCAAAACCAAGCTATATAACACTTAAATCTTATAACTATTATAATTTAACACAAACCAATGTAACAAAAATAAATCAATAATCCATTATAACCCACCATTAAAAATTCTCAAATTAATACTATGATACAAACAAAACTTTATTTGAATTTAACTCCAATATCATCATAACTAACCTTCCACATAACAACAAAAACATTACAACACAATTTACCATACTAATGACGATATAATATCTCATAAAAACTCAAACTTATATATACTCAAAATTCTCATCAACGAAAGTGTCACAATACCTTATAAAATTCTCATCTCAATAATGTATTGACACCAATCCTCCTTAATTTCGTCCGATTAATCTTTCGAGTAAGTAGAAAACTTGAATTCATCAAAGTACTACATAATATAATAGAATATGATTTAGTTAAAACTAATTAATTAGATGAAATGTGTTATTAAAATAAATCATAAGTTAGAAACTCATACCATGGTTGGAATCTCTATTTGATTCAAAAGAATAATTTCTTTCATAAACCTCAACATGAAATAACCGCACTCTATACCATTACGCCGAAGAGGACACTACACATAGAAAAAAATATGAATATATATCAAGATATATAGTTTAACTTGTTTTATCAAGTAGCATCACTAATATAATCAAAATTGTGGAAATATACTTTCACCCTGATCCATGTAATGTTGTTTGCTTTACTCTTTGATACTTGGGTGTCTCTTTGTGATAGAAAAATTTGTATAACTCTAACAAAATATAAATGAATATTTAGAATAATCTCACAAAAATAAATAAATAAATATACAAACGAATATTTAGAACAATCTAAGTTACGTATCAACCATCTTCTTTGTATTTGAGTATTTTGTCCAATCACCTTCTAAAGAATCCAGATAATATACAATTTCTCTTATAGGATTAATCGCAACTAACAACCAGTGTCCCCTGTAAGATTAACAAAGGTTAGATGGAAAATTTCTACATAACATCAAAACACAAAAAGTTATAATAGATGAAGTTAGAATGAAAATCTAACTCATTGCCAGTATTAAATGGTAAAAACCACAATTTTTCTGTATCTTTGTTGGCCATAAATTCACACACAAAGTACTCTTTGACTCCATCTGGTCTTTGATCGATTAATCGTGAGTTGATATTGTTGGGAGATAAGAAACAAAATATTTGTTCCAATTGATGTGGGCGCATCAAGTTGCCATACATGAACCTTAAATAAAAACATCATTAACATTAAGATTATTCATTGAAATGAGTAAATAAATTATTCAATTAATTAAATAAAGTTGATCAGAGTATACCTGATGTATGTATCAATAACACAGAGGCCTAATTCCGAATGTCCAAAAACTTGATCCATATTCTCTTTACTAATTGTTTTGTAATAGGAAAAACCAAAAATACCTTCCTCTATAGGTATATTACGAGTACCTCCTTCAGCTAAATCTGATATTCCTATTAATGTCTGAAGGCACGACTTATCTTCGATTAAAGGTGTTAAGTATACGTCTATGTCATTCCCTGGTTGTTTAGGCCCAGAAATAAACATAGATAACATCATGTACTTGTGCTTCATACATAACCATGGAGGTAGGTTATAAAACATAGTGATCACATGCCACATGGTATGTGAGATGCTTTAAAGACCATACAGATTCATTCTATCAGTAGATAATGATAAGAGAATGTTTCTTGCTTCTCGTCCAAAATTAGGATAATCATTATTAGTTTTCAACCACTATGGTGAATCTTCCAGATGTCAAAACTTTCCATCAATAATTCTTTCATCTGCATGCCAAGTCAAGTGTCTTACATCGGTTTCACTATGAAACATGCGTCTAAATCTCGGAATTATAGGAAAATACCATAAGACTTTTCATGGAGATAATTTTTTCTTATATCGAGATAAACCACATTTAAGGCACTTATTTAATGATACATATTCGTTTCGAAACAACATGCAATCATTTGGATAAGCATTTATCTTATCATAGCTCTTGCCAATAGAGCACAACATTTATTTGTCCTCATAGGTTCAATTAGGAAGAACATTATCCTCCGGAAGCATATCTTTCATAAGGACTAATAACTCTGAAACTTTTATCCTACCATCCATTGCCCGCCTTTAAGTTGTACAACTTTAATACCACAGACAATCTTATGAATTTAGTACAAACTTTATACAACGATTTCTCTGCATCTCTTACCAACCTCTCAAACATTTTAGGACAATCCTGAAGATCTTCTTCAAGTGCTTATGCAATCTCTTCGAATCGATCACAATCTTATATATCTACGCCAATGTCTTCTGAAGCATATGTCGTAATATCCCCCGGTTCAACATTCTCGTTACTTTTCTCACCATGAAATATCCAACATGCATAACTTTTATCAATTCCATACCTCAATAAATGCGATTTCAACACAACTGTGTTAAACCTACCCCATAACAACAACCCAAGCAAGGACATTTCATTCGACTGGGGTCTTCGGCGTGTTCAGTAACAAACCTAACGAATTATGATACCCCGTTCTCGTACGCTTTTGATAATCGATCGGAAAACATCCATTTTTTATCCATGATTTTACTACTAATTAAGGTAAAAAAACACTATAACTATTCACGCAACTATAGAAAAATAAAAACTAATTACCTGTAGAAAAGCCAACAACTTCTGGAACCACACATTGTAAGATTCTTGGAAACGATCGGAATTTCACTCTTCACAAGAGAAATCAGCAGCAGCGATGAAACTGGGCAGCAACTATACATACACAAGAAAATAATAAATCTCATGTGAAAAAGGATATCTAATTGAGAAAGCAGAAACTGATTACAGATGAGCTCTAGTTATAACCATGTACATATCATAAATTCACATGATAGGAGAGAATCATGGCTTGGTAATCATACATTATACTAATACTAAATACAAGGAAAGTAGGTTTCTAAATCCATAAACAATCAATATACACATGCTCAATTAAAATGATGCAAACCAAAAAGCATATCTCATTTTCATAAACAAGTAACTACTTTTGGTTTCTTAAAACAGCGATGTTATATACCATAAATAGTTTGTTCACGAACTTCGCGAATGTTCCTTTTCTAGCAAATATTATAATAATGAAATGGCTAGTATTAATTTATAACCATCAATACAAAAAAAAACAATTGTAATTCATTCGCTACTTAAGCAAATGAAAATATTTATAATTCGTTCTTATGTAACTCTTATATGGTTTAATCTTTTTTCAGTACATATTGTTTGGTTTAATCAAGTAGTGATTCCTATGCAACTCTTATGTAACTCTTCACTATGATTCCTTATCCCACTAAAATGTCTACGATGTTGATGGAGAAAAGAATTTCAATCCCACGAAAGGATTTACACTTTCAACTAAAACATGCATTTTGTATGTATAATCATTATTTTTTTGTTTTAACTTTTTTGTTAGGAATATATTATAAAATGTCAGGGTTAAGAATCATTCAACACTCAGGCATGTCAATGACCAAGAAGTAAATTAGGAAATTCAGAGTTGTTGATAGTTAGCCTCACCATAAAGGAGTTTTTAAGAGGAAATGGTGCAATCATAGATATTAGATATCACTAACTATAGAGTTTGAATCATAGGTTCGAGTTATTTCTTCAACATTATCAACTACTTGATGTTTTGCCTTGTGTGTAATAATAATAATAATATTGTGTTTTATAGTACTAACTATAGAGTTTGAATCACTTGAGTAAAAAAAAACTATAGAGTTTGAATCATATAGTTAGCCAACTTATTCAACATTATCAACTACTAGTCTGAAAGGGATACCAACTACTTGTGTTAGAATGCTTGTAGAATTCCATGCTATTTATAATTTTTTACTTGTGGTTTTTGATCTTTACATTATTGATGACATAGGGTATAATATTTCAATATCTTATTTGTTTTTGTAAAATGAGACATATTGTTGACATAACTGATTAGTTTCGGGTACCTTGAATTTTTCTTTTATCCCTGTCATACATCCTCTTTAAGTGGCTGATAGACCCATTGTTCAATTTTATAAGAGGAGATGAAAAGAAAATGTAGAAGAGGTCCTAATTGGGAATGATGGGATGAACGATTATGGTCAGCCCATGTTTCGGCAAGGGAAAGGTCTTTCGTTAGGTAAGAAGGATGGAGTATTGGGGAACAAAGGGAATGTAACATAACTGACACGTGGCAGCATATGGGAGAAGGGAAATAAGTGTGTCTTATGTGTAATAATGTAGTGTCTAAAGCATAGATTATCATTATCTTGGTTATTGGACAAGCATAACTTATTCTTTTTACAGGATACCAAATGTTCTTGGTCCTTAGCTAGTCGATAAAGAAAGCTACATTTATATCCATGTCCTCGTACTCCCCTAGTCTTACTGCAATGCATAGTAGATCCTTTTGGCCCCCTCGATGTCAACATTGATCGTGTCTGGCTCACAGTGTAAATTGTGGAATTTAATTTTAAGGTAGATCGATGAGGCCACAACATCAAGGGACATTGTGAAAGGTATGTCGAGAATATAGTTATAGACACTCTTTGCAAGGGACTGGAGGAATTGCGAGCCCATAGTCTTGACGTCTCTTCCTTACCTCAAAGATATTATTAATTCAATGTATCCCCAGAGACGGATGGTCGTGTCATTAAACACTTGCAAGTCCAACCCTTAATATGACCATAATGTTTTTCTTGAAGTCCATATATTCAAACATCTTTGAATACATTATGTCGCAGGAGTTACTGGCATTGATAACTATCCGTGAGACACCAAAGAGGTCAACCATGGCGGTTATGACCAGAGGGAAGTTATCATTTGATGTTCCATCAACTTTCTTGTTATCCTGGAACCCTTTGGCTGAGGTGCTTCTATCTTTCTTATGGACAACCATCAATTCTACAATATTTCTTTTCATCGTCCCTTTTGACAGGAGGTTCATCTAGGGCGCTCCCCTATGGTGGCTATAATGTTAATGAAACTTTAAGTGAAGAGAATAAATTATTCTTCCTTCCGAACAACATATTGAAGTGGTTAGTCTTCCTTCCAAACATGAACTTGAAGTGGCCAGTCCTCAAGTTAAAGCGAGATTTTCTACGGACTTATCTCCAACCAAGGTGAGCTTTTGACCAGACTAAACTCATAAATTGAATCGAGGTTTTGACCAGGCTAACCAATAACCATGATGAGATTTTAAACCAGACTTATCTCGAACCACAATAAACTTTTAAATCTGGCTGAACTAACGAATCAAGTTGAGATTTTGAACCAGGATGGTCTCGAATCAAAGTAATCTTTTAAACCATAATGAGCTTACATACCATATAAGCGACTTAAAAACTAAATCCCCAAACTAAAGCTTTTAACCCGAATAAACACTTCCTTATGGATAAATTATTCAACTAAGAGAAATATATTCTTTGGTGAATTTATAACAATATCCTTTCTAGAATACAAAAATTCCTCATCAAACAAAAGGACTTTCTCGAAGCGCTACGACTAAAATTATGTGAGAGAAAGTTGAAAATATTTTAAATAGAGTGGGGAGTGAGAAATAATGCTCAAGTTTCTGGATGTGAAATTGTGAAATGAAGAGTTTTTATTTATAGACTAGAGGTTGGCACAAAAAAGAAAATTTTCACGTGACATAATTAATAGGGAAATCGATTGAACATTGATCCAATCGATTGGAAGCCCCAAACTTAAGCGATTATGAAAGTTTAAAATGAAAGGTAATATACAGAGGTGTTTCCCTTCGTTAAGATGTTGTCACAAACATTTAAGGACAACTTTTGAATTAACCCAATCGAGGAGGTGTAGGTGGTTCATTAATCATGACCAAAGTAGCAAGGACAGCTTCACGCGCACTGGTGTAGCGATAAAAAATGTAGCGGGGTAAATCGGAGATCGAACTATTAATCAATTCGTCTCACAAAAGCAAGAGTCGCCACCGCGCTTTATTATTTCCAAGGGAAAAGGGAAAAGAGCGAAATAAAACCCTAAAGTATGCAATGTAAAATAATACTTCCTAAAAGTAATAAAAATACAAGGCGTTTTTGAAAAGAGATCTATGGTTCGGGGGTTGGTTATACAATGGGAAGGTATTAGCACCCAATGTATCTATAGTATTCTATAGGAACCTTTTGAAATATCTGTTTATTAAAATTTGTTTGTTTGATTAAAAATAAATTGTTTTGGCCGAAAAGGGGCACAGACGGGTTTTTGAAGGTACGACGACCTAATGCCGAAGTTTTGACTTAAAAGGTATAAGTTTTGAAAAAATTGAATATTTGGAGAAAAATTATCTTAAGTTTTAATGAAATGAAGATATTCGCGTGATTGGATTTGAGGACATGAAGTCAACAAATTTAATCATTTTTTTCTCTTGGATTTAGACGTAAACAGAATAACCAAATAAAGATGAAATAATCAAACAGAAAATTAGATAGATAATGATTAAGTAGCTAAGTGATATATAACCACAACAACGATTAAATAACAGACTAAATGGTGTGAACATGCATTTTTTATATTTTTATTTAATATGTACAAAGCAAGAGAATTAATTAAAGAAAATAAAATGTTTTTTTTTTTAAATTTTATTTTTATATGTTTTTTAGTATTAATATACAAATGATAAAATGCCCTAATGTCTTATACTAATTCAAGTATTTTACTAATCGTTTATATGTAAAGTCTTAATTAACATATAAAAAGGTATTGTTCATTAGGAATTAATATAAATAAAATTAATATATTTAATTAAATTATATATGAAAAATGGTTTGTATTATTTAAAATTATAAAAGAAAGGTGAATCAAATTTTTTGTTTAGGAATGTTTAAAACAAAATAAAAGGAAAAAAAAAGAAAGGGGCCAAAGAGTTTTTTAAGGGCCCAAAATAAGAACAACAGAACTGGGATGGGGGGTGTTCTAAGAAATTCGTTGGGTTTTAGGCATAGGAAATGGGTTAAGCCCAATATAATGAAACAAAGTTTAGGGTTAAACATTTGTCTTAGTTTGGGGAAAAATGGATTAGGGTTAAGCAAAGGGTACAGAACGGCGCTTTTCTTCGTTATGGATTCGTCTTCTTCGTTGCTCTCATGCCCTCGCCTCTGAGTTTTCCCTTGCCCATGGCCACCGACATCTTCAAACCTCCTCTTCCCTCCAACGAAACGCTAGGGCGACAGATTCAAGGTAATCTTCGTTTTAAATCTCATTAGGGTTTTATTATGATTTTGCATGTTTATGATTTTTACATCCATTTTTGATTCTGACTTCCTATTGTTATGGTTACTTGAGGTACATGAAAGAAAAAGAGGGAGAAACATTACCTTTGGAGACGGAGGAGGAAAGGGTTGAGAAGAGCTATGGCGGCCAAAGCGGTGAGGGACGACGCTGAGTTAGCTCCGCTTGGAGACCCTAGTTTGTGTTTCTTTGTCCCTTTGATTCGTGGTTTGATGATGATTTGGCCTGAGAACCTTATGTGATATTTTTCTTCTTCTTCTGTTGACCTTGCCTTTGCCTATGCACGCTTCTTTGCTTCTTTATCTCCTCTTCCTCTGTTGCCTCGTTGTATGCTTGACCGTTGCCTTCGAATACTTGCCCCTTCTGCGCTTGGTTAAGACACTTCTTTTCTTCTTCTTCTGGCCGTCTTGATGCTTTGCTTCTGTTTACTTCTGAATATGCTATTGTTGAAACATTTTGTTTTGACTAGCTTGATGTGTTTGCTATCCTATGATGCTTCCAACTGAGGATTCATGTTGCCTCGATGATTTTTGATGATGATATGCTGGAAATGCCTTTGAATATATTTGATTTTTTCTTCTTCTCTTCTGGTTGCCTTGTGTTTAGTAGCCCAATGATGAAAAAACTCTAAGGGCTTTGAGTTGTGGGTTTGAACTTGGTTGCTTAGCTTGCTTGGTATAAGTTTAGGCCTTTTTGAAATGGTTTGACAGTACAGGTTGAGTTTACTGGTTTTTTAACTTGGCATGATTTGTTGGTTTATGGGAGATTTGGAACTATGGCTTGACAGTATGTTTTACAGGGTATTGTTTGTTGGTTTATGGCTTGTGTCATTTGAGGGCTAAGGCTTTTACATGTTTCAACAGGTTATGGTTTGAAAGGCTTAAGGCTTTACTGGTTTTTGTGAGGCTTATGCAGGTTAACTGGTTTTGATTGAAAGGTTTGGTTGTTAGCTTCCAGCTTTGAATGGTGAGGTTTCAGGCATGTCTGAGGTCGGGTTTACTGGCTTGAGTTTGATTGCTAGTTGTTTTTTTTTTTTACAAAGCTTGACAGATTTTGTGGTTTAAGGCTTCAAAACAGGTTTCTCCACTTAGGCCTTGCTTGGTATAAGTTGTGTTGTTTTATATCAGTTGCTGGCCTCTCTTTTGACAGTTCAGGTTTTGTATATTTTAACTATTTTTTCTTTGATACCTCTGCACTTCCACTGTTCCATTCAGTTTGTTTTGTATCCTTTTTCTATGCTTCCCTGTTTTTACTGTGTTAGTGCAGTTTTGTTTTATATCCCTTTTCTGCCTAAGGCCAAAACCTGTAAACCCACACTCTTTTCTCTCTTCTCTCTCCTTAGTACAGTTTGAAACATTAAAAATGATGTTATGTACTTTGTGTTCTGAAAAAGCAAAGCTGAAAAATGATGAAATTAGAAAATATTTGCTTGCATATGTGGTTTTGATCTGCACACTTCCTCTTTGCCATCTGCATTGTTACAGTATGGAGCCTTGTGTTTGGACCTCCTCCCATATGTTGGATAGTTTACGTTGGACTTTTGTTTTGAAAATGTAACTTTGACTATTGAAATGTGCATTTGTTTTGACATATGCAGTTTTGACAAAAATTGAATTTGTGCAATTGGTTTTGAAATATGCAGTTTTGACAAAATTGAATTTGTGCATATTTTTAACTTGTGCGTTCATATTTATCAATAAATATTCATCCCTTTTTGTGAACCGGGAGAAATCCCGTGATTTGCAAAGAGGGTAAAAACTGATTCCAGCCGTTTGCTTTTAATGATGAACTCTTAATTAATTGTCTGCTTTTAATTATATCTATTTCTGACTTTTCTTTTAATTCTTTGCAGGTAAAATCAAATGAGCATCAAAGAAGTATTGGATAGAAGATGAAGATTTAGAACTTAGAAAAATTAGGATAGTTTTTATTTCACTTTAAACATTTGTAAAAATTATCATTGTAAATACTTTGTAAATAAATACAGTATTTAAACAACAATTGTAACAATTAGAATAAAGATGAATAAAACTCTATTATTTTACCAATTAATTCTTTTCTTCTTTCCAATTATTTACTTTATCATTTATAATTCTTTAAATTATAACAACTGAAAATGAATTCCAATTATTTAAATTCAGAATAATAAATAATTAAATAAACATCATTGATCAATTAATAAACCTCTTTTCAAATATTTACTTTATTATTTATAATTCTTTAAATTATATAATAACTGAAAATAAATTCCAATTATTTAAACTCGGAATAATAAATAATTAAATAAATATCATTGATCAATTAATAAACCTCTTTTCAAATATTTACTTTATTATTTATAATTCTTTAAATTATATAATAACTGAAAATAAATTCCAATTATTTAAACTCGGAATAATAAATAATTAAATAAATATCATTGATCAATTAATAAACCTCTTTTCAAATATTTACTTGATTATTTATAATTTTTTAAATTATATAATAACTGAAAATGAATTCCAATTATTTAAACTCAGAATAATAAATAATTAAATAAACATCATTTTAAGCATTGATCAGTTAATGAACTGGGTGTTTCAAAAATAACCAGCTCTCGATTTGAAAAAGTTATGAATTTAAAAACTGCTTTGAAAATTGATAAAATAGGTCAAAAACAACTTGCAATGTAATGATGCAGATGGGAGATGGTATCTTAGGTCAAAATTTGGGGTACAACAGCTGCCCCTATTTAAGTTTCTTCTATCCGGAGATATGAAGATTAAAATCTTCGTCTCGACGAGATTGAAGGTACTTAAATACATAATACGCAAATTTTTGCCCTAAGATACCGCCATTATGTTTGATATGAATGTAGTGATTGAATTCACAGAGAAAGCTATTGTATGAAACAAGATAATGCTAGAGAAACCAAACACCAACAAAACACAGGAACATAGATTATACACTATTGGGGAATGAGCCATCGACTTCAAATAATAGACTCTTGACGGCGAATAAAAATTTGAGAGAATACGGATTCTGACCCTAACAAAGAAGGTATCTTGCATAGGCCATACAACAGATTATTGACCCAAAATATCAGTGAGCTCACAACTCAAGGTCAAAGAGAGTATCAAATTTGCTGATAGTGGATTACCGACTTCTGAAGGTAAAGATTCATAACAAACTTCTCGGCGAGATTTCCAGAGATATACTAATTAATGCTGAGATAATAATATGGTTGTAGATACACAAGCTGCTCAAATAAAGAAGTTGCCACTTGCTGTATCAAAAATGTCCATAACATACAAGCTGCTCAAATAAAGAAGCCGCCACTTATTGTCGTCCAGGGATGTCAATAACATACAAGCTGCTCAAATAAAGAAGCTGCCACTTGTTGTATTCCAGAAAAAAATAATAACGTACAAGTTGCTCAAATAAAGAGACTGCCGCTTGACGTATTCCAGAAAAAATAATAACGTACAAGTTGCTCAAATAAAGAGACTGCCGCTTGCCGTATTCCAGAAAAAATAATAACGTACAAGTTGCTCAAATAAAGAGACTGCCGCTTGCCGTTTTCCGAAATAATAATAACGTACAAGTTGCTCATGAAGAGACCGCCGCTTGCCGTTTTCCAACAATGTCTATAACGTACAAGTTGCTCATGAAGAGACCGCCGCTTGTCGTTTCCCAAAATAATAATAATAACGCACAAGTTGCTCATGAAGAGACCGCCGCTTGTCGTTTTCCAAAAATAATAATAACGCACAAGTTGCTCATGAAGAGACTGCCGCTTGTCGTTTTCCAACGATGTCTATAACGTACAAGTTGCTCATGAAGAGACCGCCGCTTGCCGTTTTCCAAAATAATAACTCAGAAGGAAATTGCGATAACACTGGCAGAGAATAAAATCTTCGTCAAAGAGAACCATGAATCAATCCTTCCCGAGGAGATCACATACTTAAATGTGCAAAATAAATGCACCATTCGTCTAGGTCGCGACTTCACTGGGGAAAATCATGAGATAGCCTATGCAAGAAGCAACAACTTCCTCCAGGAATAAACCAGAGAAAAAAAACAGTCAAACAAGACTCCACCCAATGAGAAAGTAACTTGATCGGGGGATTCATCCTATCCAGAAATGGACAAGGAAGGATAAATCAAAAAAAACATCCACGAGGATTAGCTCAATTGGGGAATTTAGAAAGGAAGCACATTTTCTGCCTAAGCTAACCTTCTACTTGGAAAGAACACGTACATTGTATTAAAAACAAAGTAAACAACCCAAAATCAACGGCAAATGTGAATATGCATGCGTGATATAAGTGTAAATGAGTAAATGAATGTTATGCTGACAAAACAAACAGACGGAATAACTTGAAGACAATAAGATGTCACGGCATAATAGATACTCGGCCAATCTTAAAAAAGGACAGAAAATAACTGGAACTGGAACCACAAAGCAACGTCAGAGCGTATCGCGCTACAAGGCTCAAGTCTTCTGGGGAGAAAAGTATTCAAATCCAATCTTCTAATACCAATAGACCACTGGCATGAGACAAAGCGTACCACACTTTAGAAATCACCCAAATAAAGGTAACCAAAACAACGCTTAACTGGAACAATTGGGGAATCACCAAACTTAGTACCACGAGAAACGCAAGTTTAACACAACCAACACCTCATGACGATTTTGAAACGAAACATGTTCATCATGCAAGGATAAATTACTGTATTGTTTTGCATTTCATGGCTTGACCATCCTCGGAACAACTGTTAATATTCCTTTCATTATTCATGACACATTTTTAAAATAAGAATACTTTAAATACCTTTATTTCAAATATTTCTGTAAAAATTAAAATTTTGCCCACAAAAGGTAAATGCTCAAATTTCATTAATAAGATGGTAGTTCGCTAACAACGCGACTCCAACGGTTTACAAGAGTTTGGGAAATAGTACATGAAAGAAAGGGTTACACAAAAACAATGATCACTATTCTCCCTGACAACTTCGAATTCTGAAATGTGCTCATATGCTACAGCCGGTCTGACCAAAAGCCTGCCTAAGCCGCCCCTTCGGGTTTTCAACTTAGCAAACTGTCAACTCAAACCTAAGCGAAATACTTCTTGACTGCATCGGCGTTCATGGAGCGCGGGAGCTCCTCACCGTCCATATTTGTGAGAATCAAGGCACCTCCAGAGAAAACTTTCTTAACGACATACGGTCCTTCATAATTCGGAGCCCACTTGCCCCTAGAATCAGGTTGGAAAGATAATATCTTTTTGAGCACAAGGTCACCTTCTCTGAACTCGCGTGGTCGAACCTTCTTATCAAAAGCCTTCTTCATTCTCTGCTGATATAATTGACCGTGACACAAGGCTGTCAATCTCTTTTCTTCAATTAAATTCAACTGATCATATCTACTTTGACACCATTCAGCCTCAGAAAGTTTAGCTTCCATCAACACTCTCATAGATGGAATCTCAACCTCCACGGGGAGTACTGCTTCCATACCATAAACTAGGGAAAAAGGGGTTGCGCCTGTTGAAGTTAGAACTGAAGTACGGTATCCATGCAGAGAAAACGGAAGCATTTCATGCCAATCTTTATAAGTTATCACCATCTTCTGGACAATCTTTTTGATGTTCTTGTTAGCAGCTTCAACATCCCCATTCATCTTCGGTCTGTAAGGAGAAGAATTATGATGTTCGATCTTGAACTCTTCACAAAGCTCTCTCATCATCTTATTATTCAAATTCGAACCATTATCAGTGATGATCTTGCTCGGGATACCGTATCGACAAATGATTTGATTCTTGATAAATCTGACTACCACCTGTCTGGTTACATTAGCATAAGATGCTGCTTCCACCCATTTAGTAAAATAATCGATCGCTACCAAGATGAAACAATGACCATTCGAAGCTTTGGGTTCAATCATTCCAATCATATCAATGCCCCACATAGAGAAAGGCCAAGGTGAAGAGATAACGTTAAGGAGGGTCGGTGGCACATGTATCTTGTCCGCATAAATTTGGCATTTATGACATTTCTTCACATATTTGCAGCAATCAGATTCCATCGTCATCCAATAGTAACCAGCTCTCAACATCTTTTTAGCCATTGCATGTCCGTTGGCGTGTGTGCCAAAGGATCCTTCATGTACTTCTTGCATCAGCATGTCTGCTTCATGTCTGTCTACACATCTGAGCAAGACCATGTCGTAATTCCTCTTATACAATACTTCTTCATTGAGGAAGAAACTGCTTGCTAATCTTCTCAACGTCTTCCTATCTTTATTGGATGCCCCAGGAGGGTACTCTTGAGTTTGAAGAACACGTTTAATGTCATAGAACCACGGTTTGTCGTCGGTAACCTCTTCTACTGAGAACACATGAGCAGGTCTGTCAAGGCGTATAACCCGGATTGTAGGCACATCGTTCCAACCATTCACTTGAAACATTGAAGACAAAGTAGCTAAAGCATCAGCCATTTGGTTTTCATCTCTAGGGATATGATGTAATTCCACTTTGTTGAAGAAAGTTAACAATCTTCTAGCATAATCTCTGTAAGGGATCAAACCAGGATGACGAGTCTCCCATTCTCCTTTGATTTGATTAATTACCAACGCCGAATCTCCGTAAATATCAAGAATCTTAATCCTTAGATCCACTGCTTCTTCGAGACCCATAATACATGCCTCATATTCAGCCATGTTGTTCGTGCAGTCAAACTTCAATCTCGCCGTGAACGGGATATGAGTACCTCGGGGAGTGACGATGATTGCCCCAATTCCATTTCCATAAGAGTTCACAACTCCGTCAAATATTAAACCCCAATGGGATTCAGGATCAGGTCCTTCTTCAGGTAACGGCTCTTCACAATCTTTAGCTTTCAAGTACATAACATCTTCATCTGGGAAATCAAACTTGATGGATTGATAATCGTCAATTGGTTGGTGAGCCAAATGGTCGGCTAAAATACTCCCTTTGATTGCTTTCTGAGTGTGATACTCAATGTCATATTCGGATAATAACATCTGCCAACGGGCTATTCTTCCAGATAAGGCGGGCTTCTCAAAGATATACTTGATCGGATCCATTTTGGATATCAACCAAGTGGTGTGGTTAATCATATACTGGCGCAGACGGCGAGCAGCCCAAGCTAAAGCACAACAGGTTTTCTCAAGCATTGAGTATCGAGACTCACAGTCTGTGAATTTCTTACTCAGATAATATACAGCATGTTCCTTTCTTCCAGTCTCATCTCGTTGACCAAGCACACATCCCATGGAATCTTCCAATATAGTCAGGTACATAATCAAAGGTCTTCCTTCCACTGGAGGAATCAAAATGGGAGGTTCAAGTAAATATTCTTTGATGCTATCAAAAGCTCTCTGACAATCTTCTGTCCACACACATCCTTGGTTCTTTCGGAGAAGCTTGAAAATCGGCCCACAGGTAGCAGTCATATGAGATATAAATCTAGAAATATAATTCAGTCTCCCAAGGAATCCTCTTACTTGTTTTTCCGTCTTGGGTGCGGGCATTTCCCGAATAGCTTTGACTTTATCAGAATCTACCTCAATACCTTTCTGACTGACAATGAAACCCAAAAGTCTTCCTGAACGAACACCAAAAGTACACTTGTTGGGATTCAGACGTTTATACTTTCTCAAACACTGGAATAACTTCAATAAATGTTCCAAATGATCTTCTTCAGTTTGTGATTTGGCAATCATGTCATCTACATACACTTCTATCTCTTTATGCATCATATCATGGAACAAAGCAGTCATGGCCCTTTGGTATGTTGCACCAGCATTCCTCAAACCAAACGGCATAACCCGATAACAAAAGGTTCCCCAAGGTGTAATGAAAGTTGTCTTCTCCATATCTTCTGGTGCCATCTTGATTTGATTGTAACCAGAGAAACCATCCATGAAAGAAAAGACTTTGAACTTTGCGGTACTGTCGACCAATACGTCAATGTGCGGTAATGGAAAGTCATCCTTTGGGCTAGCTCTATTCAGATCTCTATAGTCTACACACATTCGAACTTTGCCATCTTTCTTAGCAACAGGCACTATATTGGCTAACCATTGAGGATAGACCGATGTAACAAGGAAACCTGCATTAATTTGTTTTTGAACTTCTTCTTTGATCTTGTCAGCCATATCGGGACGAGTCCTTCTCAACTTCTGCTTAATCGGCGGACATTCAGGTCTCAACGGTAAACGATGCTCCACAATATTGTTGTCCAAACCTGGCATATCTTGGTAGGACCAAGCAAACACATCAACATACTCTTTGAGAAGCTCCAACATTTTCTCTTTGACCTCTGGGATAAGCAATGCTCCGACCTTGACTTCCTTTTTATCTTTTTCGTCACCCAAATTGATCATCTCTATAGGTTCTTCAAACGGCTGAATAGTCTTTTCATCGTGCTCAAGTAAACGGGAAATTTCGTCAGGAATCTCTTCACTATCCTCTTCTTCGGCTCTGAACACAGGGAATTCAAAGTTGGGAGAGGGCATAGGATCATTGTTTTCAATGGTTAAGTCATGGATTAATCTGCACATATGATTATGCTTTATTTTAGAAATCGATTAATATGAATGTTGTACAAATGAAACAAAATATTATTATATTTTCCTATTACTACCAATTAATTTTCATTACTATTTCCTAGAAAAAGTGAAAAAAATAAAACAGTAGTGGACAAAATAACATTTTTATTCATGAAGGGAAATACTTGAAACAAAGAGCCTAGACATTTTCTCTTTTGCCTTGGGCAGAGCAAAAGGATTTATTTTCAACATAGCCCGACACAAATACTTTTCGCCTTGGGCAGAGCGATTTTTTTTCAAAAATAAAACAAAACATTACTCAGAAATGTGCATCACAACAGGAACATCAACAGCAATCCAGTTCTGGCAAACCACTCCATGCGTTACAAAATCGGGTAAATCCTCTTCAGAATCGTCTCCTATTATAGCATCAACTTCAGGAGGAGTCGGATGGATAAAACCTTCACTTCAGAAAACTTCTTGTATCGGACGAGTAACTAATTCCTTCTTGACTCTTGTAGACACGGGATGAAAACCAAGACCTTCTCCAGACTTGTTCTCGGGCAAAGTCAACACCTGGCCCCAACCTTCAGCCGAACCACTTTCAACCACTCGTCGCGCATCCTCAAAAGAAGAAATAGATGTCCCTTGCTTCCTCACTTCATTATTAGCAACAGATAGAGCTTGGAATTGGGTTCCAACATCCTCATCAGCATCAATAAAAGAGAAAGATGACAAATGGCTTACCACCATAGCCTGCTCTCCACCAATCATTACCAGCTTTCCATGCCTTACAAACTTCAATCTTTGATGGAGCATGGAAGTGACTTCCCCTGCATCATGGATCCATGGACGACCCAATAGGCAATTGTAGGCGGCACGAATATCCATTACTTGAAAAGTGATCTGAAAAGTATGAGGACCAATTACTATAGGAAGATCCACTTCACCAATGACAGTCTTCCTAGAACCATCAAACGCTTTGACAATTACCCTACTAGGTCTCATGGGAGCGCCTTGATATGAGAGTCGAGATAATGTAGTTTTGGGCATTACATTTAACGACGAACCTGTATCTACCAACACACTTGATAAAGTATCATTTCCGCAACTTATTGAGATATGCAAAGCCATATTATGGTTCCTTCCCTCCTCTGGGAGTTCTTCATCACTGAAACCAAGATTGTTACACGAAGTAATATTTCCCACGATTCCATCAAATTGGTCAACCGTCACATCATGATCCACGAATGCCTGGTCCAAGACCTTCATCAAAGCTTCTCTATGGGCACCAGAATCTCTCAGTAAAGCAAGCAAAGAGATCTTGGAAGGAGTTTGCAATAGTTGGTCCACAATCTTATATTCACTTCTTTTGATAAGCTTCAGAATCTCATCATCATCGGGATGTGGGATAGGTTCATTGGATCGGCCTATCTCAACCCTTGGTTCAACATTTCTCGCTGGAATTTCTGCCGGTATGGGTCTCCTGACTTGAACTTCTGGTCTCTTCAAAGGTACTGCTGCAAAGACACATCCGCTTCTCGTAACTCTACTCACATCATCGATGTTAACAAAAGATGGCCTTGTTGGTATAGGGACTTCTACCCCATTCTCAATCATTGTGGCATTATACTTATACGGTATAGCTTGGTCTGAGTTGTAAGGCACAGGACCAGGTGGATAAATGATCAAAGGAGCAACAGGTGCAGTCTGACTGTCGTAAACGATCTCAACTGGTTCAGGCAAATTGAATTGTGGTATTATAACATTCACTTCATCCTCCGGATCTCTGTCATATGTAATAGTGATAACCCTCTGGTCTAACAATTTTTGAATATCCTCCTTCACAATAGGGTAATCAACCTCTCTCGAACAAAATTCACAAACGTCATAATCATGCTGATGCCTAACAAAGGCAAGTCTTCTTAAGCTCTGATGTAACCTGATCAACGAATCTCTTATGTGTTCAACTTGAAAAACTCGGAACTTTCCTGGACAACCTTCCACCATATTCACTGATGCTGCCCCATGTCGAGGCAAAGGATTATCTCTAACATTTGGGTTAACATCCTTGAAAGACAAGATACCATTCTTAATCAATCTCTGCACGTCCGCCTTTAGAGCAAAACAATTCTCAATGTTGTGCCCCAGTGACCCTTGATGATATTCACAAAACTGATCTGCCTTGTACCACGGAGAAGTACTATTTGGTGCGACAGGAGGAGGCTTCGTCGTTATGAGGTTCTTTCTGATAAGAGCAGGGAACAATTCAGTATAAGTCATAGGAATGGCATCGAATTGCGGTTTCCTCGGTGAACGGTTCTGGTTGTTAAATGGATAAGCCTGTTGTCGAGGCTGCTGCTGAAATGGCCGTTGTTGAGTTGGTGGGGTTTGATGAGTTGGGGTCATCAATGTTGGGCAGACAGCCGGAGTGACTGCCGCAACATGTGAGTAACCTCTCCTCGGCCTCCCTGGGAAGATCACGCTGACATCCTGCTCTTTTCTTTTTGGGAAAACACTTCCAAACTTCTTGATACTGCTAGACGGACTTCCTTCTTTAACCAAACGCCCTTCACGAATCCCTTCCTCCAACCGCATGCCCATGCTTACCATTTCGGTGAAGTCACTAGGTGCGCTGGCAATCATTCTTTCATAGTAAAAGGAACCTAAAGTCTTCAAGAATATCTTTGTCATCTCTTTCTCCTCAAGAGGAGGATAGATTTGAGCAGTAATTTCGCGCCACCTCTGGGCGTATTCCTTAAAAGACTCTCTGTCTCTCTGGGACATCGCCCGGAGTTGATCCCTGTCCGGCGCCATGTCAACGTTGTACTTATACTGGTGAACAAAAGCTTCACTAAGATCGTTGAAGTTGCGGATCCGAATGCTGTCTAAACCCATATACCACTTTAGAGCGGCACCCGTCAAACTGTCCTGAAAATAGTGAATCAACAAGTCATGATCATCAGAATATGTAGACATCTTTCTCACGTACATAGTCAAGTGACTCCGAGGACACGAATCACCCTTATATCTTTCAAAGTCTGGCACTTTGAACTTTGCTGGAATCTTGACATTCGGAACTAAACACAGGTCCTGAGTGTTCTTTCCAAACAAATCCTTCCCCTTTAACGCTCTGAGCTCCCTCTGCATTTCTTGGAATTGGTCTTGAAATTCTTCCATTCTATCAAAAAGACCCAGACTTTCAGCAGGTTCGGCAGGATAAGTAGGTTCATTCAAGCATGGCATAGAGTGAACCACAGGAGCGACAGTTGTCATCACCGGTTGCGGGAAAGGTGTCACAGATGGGATTACCGGCGGCATGGCAGTTGTCTCTGGTTGAGGAAAAGACATAGTAGGTTGAAACAAAGGCTGTACGACAGACTGATACCCCTCTGGCACAAAGTTATAAGGCATTCCCCACGGAAAACCTTTTGGCATCTGATGTTGAAGCGGAGAGTTGATTTGAGTCACAGATGTTGGAACGGTGACAATCTCGGAAACCACAGTAGTTGAAGTCTGAATCTCAGCAGCTGTAGTCGATGGCTGATTCTGAGCAGCCATCAAACTTTCCACTAGCGCAGTTAACTTTTCCATACCGACACAAAGGGTAGCGACCTCCTCACGAAGCTCGTGGTTTTCCTGTTCCAGATCTTCCATCTTCCTCTGTCGATTGGCTCGAGTATCGTATCGATGAGACAGCTTGACAATCTATCAGAGTGGAAAAAGAAACAAGGATGAGACTCTAGAAAACATGTGAAGTGGAATGTTGGATGATGCATGATATGTGATGCAAATGATAATTCATTTTAATAGTTTTTCAAGGAACTTCGATAATTTTGCACACATCAATGGTAAAGGAATTTGGAACAACAAAAACTCATTTCATTAATCAAAAGCGGTAAATTACAACTTACAACTTTGGAACAACAAAACAATAAATTACACTTTGGGATAACAACCCAATAATAAAAGCAGTAAACTACAACTTTGGAACATGAAGCCCATAATAAAAGCAGTAAATTACAACTTCGGAACATGAAGCCCTTTTACAGAGTTTTACAAAATGACATCAGTAAAATAAAACTAAGAACTAAAGATCACTCAGAATCATCAGATGGAGGACCAAATGCCAACTGCAACTGGAGCTTCCTGATCTTCTCTTCATAAAAGTCTTCCATCTCTTTCTTCTCAGCTACCAGTCGATCAATGATTTCCTTTTGTGGATTAGGAACAAGAGCAACGCTTACCGAACCTTCCTTCTTTCTCTTCCTTTCACTAGCATACTTCTTCAGTAAAGCATCCTTTTGACGAAGCTTCTCATCATGATCAATGAACCAGCCGTCTTGAATAAATAGCAAATCCTCCTTTTCCTTTAGTTGTCGAGCCAGGACCCGATTCTCATATTCAGACATATTATACTTTTCTTTCCAAGCATCTCTCTCGGACTTCATCCTAGCCAGATTTCCTTGGTATTCTCCCATATTCTCGATAGGGATATCAACAGATGATGATGCAACAGTAGGGAATAAAGGTTTCTCAGGTTTATAGGGCATCTTGAGAGCACAAGCCCTAGCACGGACCCATTGTAGGTAAGGCTCCAACGAAACGACACCCATATGTCCTAACATATCCCTCCCTTTCCTATGGATGTGGCGCCAAGCTCCTTCGATCTCCCTCTTAGCTGCCTGGTGATCTTGTCCTTCTTGTAAAAAGAAACCACTCACATGGATGTTGGTTGGCTTGTCCCTCATCGGGTATCCAAACTGACGGCGCACGAGAACAGGATTATAGTTAATTCCTCCTTTCGTACCAAGAAGAGGCACGTTAGGAAAAGCACCACAGCTATCGATGATCTTCACGTCATAGTAAACTCGATTATACCAATCAATGTCGAAATGAGTGAGAGCCATAATTTTTGGCGCCCATCGCGGCTCCTTCTCGAGATCCCAGAAAACATCAGACCTAGGTAGATGAGAAACATACCACTGATACAGCAACGACGCACAACAAATGATCATCCCTCCTTGATAAGAGTTTCGAAGATGGATGGAATAGTAGGTATCTCCTAGCAACGTAGGGACCGGATTTCCAATCAAGAAAATTCTGATGGCGTTGATATCCACAAACTTATCAACGTTAGGGAACAAGAATAGACCGTAAGCGAGTAAAGCAAAGACGTCTTCAAAGGCAATAGTATCTTTTATCTCAGCGAAATGACGAGCTTTCCTCAACAAAAACTGCGCAGACAAACCTCGGATTCCCCCTTTTGTATTCATGTTCTCCTCTATCTCTGACTTCTTCAAGTGGGTGATGGTCGCTATCTCGTGAGATTTGGGTTCCTCTTCTAAGCCAGAAAAAGGAACACAGTCGGTGATCGGCAAACCAAGTATGTAGGAGTACTCTTCTAAGATGGGCATTAATTGGTAATCCGGAAAGGTGAAACATCGGTACAAAGGATCGTAAAATTGGACTAACGTACCGAGGATGCCTTCCTTCATCTTGCGCTTCATGAGAGGTATAATAGACCCATACTTTTTCTGAAAATCCGTCGGGTTCTTGATCTTAGGAATTAAACTCTTCAGTTCTTCAATCTCGGGCTCCTTAAAACTAAAACTTCGAGTGTTTCTCCTTCCAAATTCCATAATAATAGTACCTGAGATGTCTGCAAGAATCATTCTTAAGTTCCTTAAAAAACAAGTTTTTTACAAAAATGTTTATGGATGTATGGATGAATGATAATGCAACAGTTACACACAAGTTCACAAACATGGGGTTCAAAGGTTCAACGTTTGTGCATGGAGTCAAGGGATAAAGCCCACCCCAAGGTATGTACTAATGGTTTAATCACACCTGCAAGACAAGGTTCTAAGAGTTCTCAGAGTCTACATCCCTCTTTCGAATATTACCAACATCTTGATTACTCAATAATTAGCAATATTCTCAAGAGAAACTCATCCGAGCGTAGCATCGCGTAACAACTACTTCCGAATTACTCCGTTATAGTCTCTGCGTTACACCTAAAAAGGCCAAGATGGGTTAGGGTTCTACGGTTCTCAATTTCTCTGGCTCCCAGGTCGAAAATAATAATGTCTTCCCGATTACTCGGTAAACAAATATTATGTTCAAAAGGGCCTTCCATTGAGTGGGGGATCTCATGCCTCCTTCTTCGGGATTACTCCCCCAAAGTTAACATGACTATACCGCCCGTCCTATTCTTAAGTGTAACTTAATCCGGGTATAGGATTCGTCCTTTTCAAAAAACCCAAACAACCCCGATATAAACACATAATCAAACAAAACAAATAATAATAAAACAGATAAAACAAACTAGGCTTAACCCACTTAGGGATGGACCAGCAAGAGGTCAATCTGTCCCCAGTAGAGTCGCCAATTCTGTAGCGATAAAAAATGTAGCGGGGTAAATCGGAGATCGAACTATTAATCAATTCGTCTCACAAAAGTAAGAGTCGCCACCGCGCTTTATTATTTCCAAGGGAAAAGGGAAAAGAGCGAAATAAAACCCTAAAGTATGCAATGTAAAATAATACTTCCTAAAAGTAATAAAAATACAAGGCGTTTTTGAAAAGAGGTCTATGGTTCGGGGGTTGGTTATACATGGGAAGGTATTAGCACCCAATGTATCTATAGTATTCTATAAGAACCTTTTGAAATATCTGTTTATTAAAATTTGTTTGTTTGATTAAAAATAAATTGTTTTGGCCGAAAAGGGGCACAGACGGGTTTTTGAAGGTACGACGACCTAATGCCGAAGTTTTGACTTAAAAGGTATAAGTTTTGAAAAAATTGAATATTTGGGGAAAAATTATCTTAAGTTTTAATGAAATGAAGATATTCGCGTGATTGGATTTGAGGACATGAAGTCAACAAATTTAATCATTTTTTTTCTTGGATTTAGACGTAAACAGAATAACCAAATAAAGATGAAATAATCAAACAGAAAATTAGATAGATAATGATTAAGTAGCTAAGTGATATATAACCACAACAACGATTAAATAACAGACTAAATGATGTGAACATGCATTTTTTATATTTTTATTTAATATGTACAAAGCAAGAGAATTAATTAAAGAAAATAAAATGTTTTTTTTTTATAATTTTATTTTTATATGTTTTTTAGTATTAATATACAAATGATAAAATGCCCTAATGTCTTATACTAATTCAAGTATTTTACTAATCTTTTATATGTAAAGTCTTAATTAACATATAAAAAGGTATTGTTCATTAGGAATTAATATAAATAAAATTAATATATTTAATTAAATTATATATGAAAAATGGTTTGTATTATTTAAAATTATAAAAGAAAGGTGAATCAAATTTTTTATTTAGGAATGTTTAAAACAAAATAAAAGGAAAAAAAAAAGAAAGGGGCCAAAGAGTTTTTTAAGGGCCCAAAATAAGAACAACAGATCTGGGATGGGGGGTGTTCTAAGAAATTCGTTGGGTTTTAGGCATAGGAAATGGGTTAAGCCCAATATAATGAAACTAAGTTTAGGGTTAAACATTTGTCTTAGTTTGGGGAAAAATGGATTAGGGTTAAGCAAAGGGTACAGAACGGCGCTTTTCTTTGTTATGGATTCGTCTTCTTCGTTGCTCTCATGCCCTCGCCTCTGAGTTTTCCCTTGCCCATGGCCACCGGCATCTTCAAACCTCCTCTTCCCTCCAACGAAACGCTAGGGCGACAGATTCAAGGTAATCTTCGTTTTAAATCTCATTAGGGTTTTATTATGATTTTGCATGTTTATGATTTTTACATCCATTTTTGATTCTGACTTCCTATTGTTATGGTTACTTGAGGTACATGAAAGAAAAAGAGGGAGAAACATTACCTTTGGAGACAGAGGAGGAAAGGGTTGAGAAGAGCTATGGCGGCCAAAGCGGTGAAGGACGGCGCTGAGTTAGCTCCGCTTGGAGACCCTGGTTTGTGTTTCTTTGTCCCTTTGATTCGTGGTTTGATGATGATTTGGCCTGAGAACCTTATGTGATATTTTTCTTCTTCTTCTGTTGACCTTGCCTTTGCCTATGCATGCTTCTTTGCTTCTTTATCTCCTCTTCCTTTGTCGCCTCGTTGTATGCTTGACTGTTGCCTTCGAATACTTGCCCCTTTTGTGCTTGGTTAAGACACTTCTTTTCTTCTTCTTCTGGCCGTCTTGATGCTTTGCTTCTGTTTACTTTTGAATGTGCTATTGTTGAAACATTTTATTTTGACTAGCTTGATGTGTTTGCTATCCTATGATGCTTCCAACTGAGGATTCATGTTGCCTCGATGATTTTTGATGATGATATGCTGGAAATGCCTTTGAATATATTTGATTTTTTCTTCTTCTCTTCTGGTTGCCTTGTGTTTAGTAGCCCAATGATGAGAAAACTCTGAGGGCTTTGAGTTGTGAGTTTGAACTTGGTTGCTTAGCTTGCTTGGTATAAGTTTAGGCCTTTTTGAAATGGTTTGACAGTACAGGTTGAGTTTACTGGTTTTTTAACTTGGCATGATTTGTTGGTTTATGGGAGATTTGGAACTATGGCTTGACAGTATGTTTTACAGGGTATTGTTTGTTGGTTTATGGCTTGTGTCATTTGAGGGCTAAGGCTTTTACAGGTTTCAACAGGTTATGGTTTGAAAGGCTTAAGGTTTTACTGGTTTTTGTGAGGCTTATGCAGGTTAACTGGTTTTGATTGAAAGGTTTGGTTGTTAGCTTCCAGCTTTGAATGGTGAGGTTTCAGGCATGTCTCAGGTCGGGTTTACTGGCTTGAGTTTGATTGCTAGTTGTTTTTTTTTTTGACAAAGCTTGACAGGTTTTGTGGTTTAAGGCTTCAAAACAGGTTTCTCCACTTAGGCCTTGCTTGGTATAAGTTGTGTTGTTTTATATCAGTTGCTGGCCTCTCTTTTGACAGTTCAGGTTTTGTATATTTTAACTATTTTTTCTTTGATACCTCTGCACTTCCACTGTTCCATTCAGTTTGTTTTGTATCCTTTTTCTATGCTTCCCTTTTTTTACTGTGTTAGTGCAGTTTTGTTTTATATCCCTTTTCTGCCTAAGGCCAAAACCTGTAAACCCACACTCTTTTCTCTCTTCTCTCTCCTTAGTACAGTTTGAAACATTAAAAATGATGTTATGTACTTTGTGTTCTGAAAAAGCAAAGCTGGAAAATGATGAAATTAGAAAATATTTGCTTGCATATGTGGTTTTGATCTGCACACTTCCTCTTTGCCATCTGCATTGTTACAGTATGGAGCCTTGTGTTTGGACCTCCTCCCATATGTTGGATAGTTTACGTTGGAATTTTGTTTTGAAAATGTAACTTTGACTATTGAAATGTGCAATTTGTTTTGACATATGCAGTTTTGACAAAAATTGAATTTGTGCAATTGGTTTTGAAATATGCAGTTTTGACAAAATTGAATTTGTGCATATTTTTAACTTGTGCATTCATATTTATCAATAAATATTCATCCCTTTTTGTGAACCGGGAGAAATCCCGTGATTTGCAATGAGGGTAAAAACTGATTCCAGCCGTTTGCTTTTAATGATGAACTCTTTGCAGGTAAAATCAAATGAGCATCAAAGAAGTATTGGATAGAAGATGAAGATTTAGAACTTAGAAAAATTAGGATAGTTTTTATTTCACTTTAAACATTTGTAAAAATTATCATTGTAAATACTTTGTAAATAAATACAGTATTTAAACAACAATTGTAACAATTAGAATAAAGATGAATAAAACTCTATTATTTTACCAATTAATTCTTTTCTTCTTTCCAATTATTTACTTTATCATTTATAATTCTTTAAATTATAACAACTGAAAATGAATTCCAATTATTTAAATTCAGAATAATAAATAATTAAATAAACATCATTGATCAATTAATAAACCTCTTTTCAAATATTTACTTTATTATTTATAATTCTTTAAATTATATAATAACTGAAAATAAATTCCAATTATTTAAACTCGGAATAATAAATAATTAAATAAATATCATTGATCAATTAATAAACCTCTTTTCAAATATTTACTTTATTATTTATAATTCTTTAAATTATATAATAACTGAAAATAAATTCCAATTATTTAAACTCTGAATAATAAATAATTAAATAAATATCATTGATCAATTAATAAACCTCTTTTCAAATATTTACTTGATTATTTATAATTCTTTAAATTATATAATAACTGAAAATGAATTCCAATTATTTAAACTCAGAATAATAAATAACTAAATAAACATCATTTTAAGCATTGATCAGTTAATGAACTGGGCGTTTCAAAAATAACCAGCTCTCGATTTGAAAAAGTTATGAATTTAAAAACTGCTTTGAAAATTGATAAAATAGGTCAAAAACAACTTGCAATGTAATGATGCAGATGAGAGATGGTATCTTAGGTCAAAATTTGGGGTACAACAACCGGCAACTCAAGTCGTTTTGGATTGAGTCATCACTTGGAACTGCAGGAACTAGAGATCTAAATATTCGAAGAATTGAAGTTGAAATTATACTTGATTGGATAGAACACGATAAATATTCGTGTTCAATTTTGAATGCTCTTGATTCGATAACCTGAAGAGGTTACGAACTAGTGAATCGAATAATGAATATGAAATCATGAAAATTGTAGAAATTTGAATCAATTCCCACAAACGAGGGTATTGTTCTGTTCTAGAACCAAAAATAAAATTGTACTATTTTATAGATGCTCTTAGCCCTACTTTTGAAATTCCCTTTTAAATTCAAGTGTGGAATTATTGAAATATTTATCAAAATATGTGTTAAACTATAAATGTGGACAGTAAATTGAAAAAACTCATTGAGTCTCGTATAAGACAACATTCATATCTTTTAAGTATTTATATAGTAGAGATAGTCTCCTTAATGTATGTCACGAGTATTATATAAATAAATTTTACAAAATGAGAGAGTGATATCAATAATTAATACCAAGTGCAGGTTGTCTAAGCCAACTTTTATTGGATCGGACTTGGGCATGTGGTTGACTTGGTATTAATAGATTTTTTCTTGCGCTAAAATTTATTTATTCAAATAGGTTAAATTAAATTTAAAATTGATCGTAATATTTATTTATATTTATATATTGATTTAAATAAATTATTAATATTTATAAATTAATAATTTAAAAAATATATAAATTTAAAAAACACATATAAATTTAATTTCGTTCTAAGAGACTATTTCATTTGTATAGATGTATTGAATTTGTTGACAAGAATGAGTTACAATAACTCTTCATTATCAAGATATAATACTAGAATTCCATTGTATTTTTGAACTTTACATTCGACGTAAACAAAAGAAAGGGAAAAAAATGTAGTTATGTGGGACATATGATTATTCTTGGGTACATTAATGTCCCGCAACAAAGTCGGACAGAGTCTTGAAAACATTGTCATTGATAAACCACGATGGAAAACGGTGGTAAATTGGTGTGTGGTGCCTATACTAGGCATGGAGCTCATGTGGCAGATACGGTTTGCATTCAATTCAACAAGGTCTAATTACTAGTTAGCTCAAATAAGAATGTTTCATAACTCTTTTTCAAAATAAATCACATAATTAATTAACCTATTTACACATATTAAAAGTTATCAAATATATGGCATAATTATACCAACTATTATTTTATTTATTTTATTGTAATAACTTGATTAATTACTTTTTCTTTAACAATTCCATCTTTTAAATTAACAAATGCATGCATAATTATTTTTTTTTCAATCTACAACATCTAAAAAATATAAAATCAGATTCTAATTTAATAATATTTTTTAAATGATCAAATTGTTACAATTTTTTTTTAAAAAAAATCAACATGTTACAATAAAACAACTTAAAAAACTTTTGCAATAATTATGCCATATATTTACTACATTATAGTTTAACTTAGTGGTATTCGCGGTTCGGTTTGGATCGGTTTTAAGACAAAAACTCATCCGATCCAAAGATAAATTTACTTGCGGTTCAGTTCGGTTTTGAATGATATATTAAAAAAATTCAATCAAATCTGATCCAATTTTATACGGTTTAATTTGGATCGGGTTTTGGATATCCAAATTACACATTATATTTTTATTAATATTATAAAAATACTAATAAATCATAGATTTGATATAATATATAACATATAGTATATTAAAAGTTAATATTACAAAATAAGAGTGGTCGATTATGATTGAAATAATAAAAATAAATAGATTATACCAAACTAATAACTATTATTAAAAAAGTTATTATCATCTAATAATAAATTCACGTAATATATCATACTGATAAAAAGTAAATAAATATAAAAATATATGTATGCGGTTCGATTTGGTTTGGATCCGTTTTGAAAAACTAATCCGAAATCTAATTCGAATCGATCGGTTTTCACAAAATAACATCCAAACACATCCAATAAATTTCAGTTTTTTACGGTTTTTAGTTTTTTGGATCCGTTTTCAATTTTTTATTTGGATTGATTTGAATTTGAACACCCCTAGATTAACCGATGTGTTTTTGTTCTTGTTAAACGGAATTGTTGATTCGCGATAGGCCGTCTTTGAATGCATCCATGCACACTATTGCATATGATCCACACTTTGACCCGTTCAAAATATCACAAAATAAAATCTATTTGATTTGCTACGTTTAAACTTAAGAGTGACAAATAAATATCTCTACCTCTTTGTGCTTGCTGTGGAAAAGTCTGGAAAAAATAAAATGATGTGAGACCGATATAGTTTAACATGTTGACTTAAAACTTTGATTCGCACAAAAAAATAAAGACGGATCCGCATGCATTGCACATCTTTTATTTAAAAATTGCAAAATTTTATATTAATATTTGCATCTGCAAAAATTTACAAAAAAAAGAAAAAGACAAAATGGGACGGATAATTGAAGAGTACGAGCTAAAATTTTGATGACAACACAGACATGTTTGATAAGTCGAATCCGTAACAAACATTTTTCTTTTATAATTTTTCATAATAAATAAGTTTATTCATATTTCTTTCTAAAAAAATGTTGCACACACATTAATTAATGTGGCAGGGTGAATGTGATGAGCTGTAAACTAAGACAGATGAAGAAAGATGGAAAATAGTGGCGATAATTTCGTATGGGCAAGAATGTGACTTGCTTCATAGAATTAAGAAAATGGTACTACTAAATTTTTTTCTTATATATATATATATATGATATCATTTGTTTACACTTTCAATAACAAATAAATAATCTTCATTTCTTTCTTTAGAGGTTCAACCACCAACTACTTTCATTTCTTCTTGGCCAACAAATGCTGTTAAATGAAACAATCAATAACTTCCATTTAACTATGTCCTCTCTCTTTCTTCCCTCTTGCTCTCTTTTTTTGTGTTAAACTTTCAATTTAAGAAACCCAACACCACACGCTTTCATCACCACCACCACCATTACCACTACCCTACTACCACTCTTTTATCCTTAAACACAGTTTTTCCCAAACATCCTCATTTTATGTTTCATTTTCATTTCGCAATTTTCAGCAGCACTTTCTTCTCACATTCTTCTATTTATTTTAACAACGCTTTTAAACCGTCACCATAGTTCATCATTAAATATCTTCTCTCAAATATGCAAATGACTAGTGTAATGGGAAAAAGTAGAATCATTTTAACAATGACTGCAAGGTTCATCAACGAAGCAATAAGTTTCCTAGTCTTTTGTTTCCTTGACCTAGTTGATTTTCTTCTATGTTTTCTCTTTAAATCGGTCGACATGTTATTAGACTCCGAATTTAGACCTTGTTATTGTTCTTCTTCGGCTAAAGAAGCAATAACAAGTAGTGGAAAAATCTTGGTTTCTGAACAAGGAGGTGAATCGAAAATCGTTTCGCTTAGTTCGACTAAGTTAATGTTAGAGGATATTTCCGACACTCTTTATTCTCGTCCTTCGCTGGTTTCTGAGGTTTCCAGGTTAACTATGAATGAACTTAAGAGGTTGAAACTGGAAGATCCTATTCTTGCTCAATCTAAGAGAGGAAATAACTCACGTTGTTCTAGCTTTACTGTTAATACTACTATTGTTGAAATGCTTCAAGGTAAAATCGGTAAACATGATGTTCATAATCAAATCCCTAGATGGTCAGATTGTGATTGTAAAGAATGTTGCTCTTGGATTCAACCTAGTCAAACCAATCTCTATGTTAAATCTCAATTTCCCACTTCAGGTAAAATCTTACATTTACATTGTTTTATAGTACATGAATTTTTATATTAAAGGTGTTGCAGTCGAAAAACTGGTAGATTCTATCTGTGTTTTTTGACCGCAACACCATAATCAAATTATAAAAATTTGAATTGTGTTAAACCCTAATCGTTTAACAATGTAACGTAATGACTTATTGTGTGATCAGGTGAAACGAGAGAAGATGTGTTGTTTATACATGGATTCATATCATCATCATTATTTTGGACAGAAACATTGTTCCCAAATTTTTCAAGTGAAGCAAGATCAAACTATAGGTTATTTGCAGTTGATTTACTAGGTTTTGGGAAGAGTCCTAAGCCAAGTGAATCATTATACACATTAAGGGAGCACTTAGATATGATAGAGAAATCTGTTTTGGAGGCCCATAAAGTTGAATCTTTCCACATAGTGGCCCATTCCTTGGGATCAATTTTAGCCCTAGCACTTGCTGCTAAATACCCTAACTATGTCAAGTCCATAACTTTGCTTGCCCCAGTAAGTAGAATAATTAATTTGCCTCCCTTTGATGTTGACATTTATTTAATGTTCAATTTATTTTATATCTTAGGTTAATTTTTTATTTATTGTTGTGATATTATAGCCTTACTACCCGGTGCCTAAGGGTGAAGCGCAAGCGACACAATATGTGATGAGACAAATTGCGCCTAGGCGCGTGTGGCCACCGATGGTGTTTGGTGCATCGTTGCTGTGTTGGTATGAACATATAACTAGGATGATTTGTTTCCTCATTTGTAAGAATCATCGTTTGTGGATATTTCTCACCAGACTCATCACTCGTAATAGGTAAAGCTCACGACGCATCTTTTTTTTTTTATGTTTCTTTTATTTTTTTATAGGTTTTATACTTTTTTATAATTTAATGCAAACCCTATTGAAATTTTATATTTGTTGACTCAATTTTCACATTAAAATCGGATGGAGGGTAATAAATATAAAACTCTCACAAAAATAGTTGAGTTGGTGACAGACTCCACATCACAATAAATCACAAGATGGCATTGGCTGAATTTTTTTTTTATGTATAAAAAAATGATGCTTTCAAACTTTAATCTTCAATTCACAACTCACAAGTCACGTCTTTCTCAAGTTCGTTTTAAAGAAAGAGGCACCTCGGTTTTCTTTTATGTCACCCTTTTAAACTTTATGTTAGTTTTCTATAGTAGTAAATTATATTTCAAATACTTGTTAAAAATAGTACTCCTATAGTGTAGTTAGGTGAACCAATATTATAAATGACATATATAAAATTTATTCTAATTTACTGACAAAAAATTAAATATTTTTGCACCCTCTCACTTTGTGAGCATAAGTCAAATGTGTCAGGAACTGACTATAGGAGATGAAGTCAGATATATTTAATGGTTGCATTAATTTTTACCCTTAATTTATTCAAGAATTGTTGGCCATAAATGTGATTCATTTCAAAAATATATGTTATAATTTTAGTAATATGATGTAAAGTTTTTAACTAACCCAAAGTTTGGTATTAAATAATTTTCTTTGAATAGGGTAAGGACTTTCTTGCTTGAAGGATTCTTTAGTCACACCCATAATGCAGCTTGGCATACACTACACAATATTATATGTGGAACAGCTGCAAAACTTGGAACATATTTGGAAAAAGTGAAAGAAAATCCAAATTGCAAAGTTACTATATTTCATGGAAAAAACGATGAGGTTATACCTATTGAGTGTAGCTATGATGTAGTGAAAATGATTCCAAGTGCAGAACTTAGGGTCATTGATGATAAAGATCATATAACTATTGTTGTTGGAAGACAGAAAGATTTTGCTAGAGAATTGGAAGAGATTTGGAATTCTACAAACAAGAATTGAAGAATTGATGAGAAACATGTTGTGTGTCTTGAACAAATTTATGTGTTAGGTTTTGTTTATGTCAAATCAAGTGTTGTTTTGTATCTTTTCTCATAAATTATATATCACTTGCTTACAAAATATTAAGCAAACAAAAAAAAAATGAAGCACATATCACTTATTTATACTTTGGTTCTGAAAAATTATAAATAAAATACCAAAGTGCAATCTTGCACTATTTAAAGTATAGTTTTATTTGTTTCTTTTTTCTTTATTCTATTATGTATGTACTATCATAGTAGAGTGTTGATTTCATTTAATTAACAATAAAAAGGTAGGTGAAAAAAACATCGATAAATTATTTTCATGTCACCAATGTTATTTATGACGAAAGTTTTCCTCATGAATTCAATTGACTTGTCAAATTGATATTTGGTCGGCAAAACACATTAGTAGTAGAATGAAGTAATATTATGGCGTGTTGTCATGAATTATATGATGTTTTTTTGTGACAATAAACATTTATGAAAATAGAAATATTAGAGAGTAGTTAGCTTAAATACAAGTTAGCATAGTTAGGTACAACTTAGCATAGCTTATCAAAATCAATTTATTAAACCTATAAGTTAGTTAAGTGTGTTTTTCATGATTGAGTTTGTTCATGATTTAATATATCTTTTAACTGAGTTTGTTTACATTTTGATGAATCTATTCTAACAACTTGGTCTATAAAACAACCCACCCATGTATCTTTAATTATTTAAGGAAATTCAGGTTAATTTCACATTAAGTTTTTCCACGATAACAATCTCATGGTCATAGTCGTGAGATGTGATAATTGGGTGATTAAGAAAGTGATAATTGATTAAGGGAGTTCGGCTGACATCCTCTGTTAGTATTTTTTTTAGAGATTTCGTTTAGGTTTGGCTGACTTTAAAACTTTTCAAGACTCACTAGTAGGATTCTCGGAAGAACAAATACATATAAAGGGTTACATCACCCCGAACACCCTAATGAGTGTGTTAGGGTTATATCCAGGATGATCATGAGACCTCCTAAAGATGTTATTTAGATATTTAGAAGTTGAAGCAGACAACTATAATCATCACCCACGTCCAGCAGTCAGATGCACAAGAAGTGAATGTTGTAGACCTGAAGCCATGAGAAGACTCCCAAGAGGAGGAGAGGACGCTTCTAGAAGATGAAGAGTTGATCATGTTGTTCTAGAGGAGTGTGGAATTTTCAAATGAACATTGTGTCAGGCGTAACATTGTGTTTTGTTTAGTAAGGTTATCAGTTGGATTAGTTAGGCGGGGTATCACCTGTAACATCCTATTTTCCTCAACGAATAATTATAATTAAATCAAAGTTTTTTCACAAATTTTTCACATAGGATGTTATACATCTCAAACACGCACACATGTTGATCATGTAACACTTAATCTAAATAAACATGCAACACAATATTTTAATGCACACAATTTCACTTAGGATATTTACACGACACCAATTCATCTGATCTGTACTAGGATGTTTTCACGACATCCAACTCATATGATATCATGGCAGCAGAATATAATTAAAACACATGTCAATTTAAATCTCGTAATAAAACGTCATTTAATAATTAAAAGTATCGACTCACAAGTCTTCTCTGAATGCTTATCACAACAAATATAAAAATACGAGATTATACAAGATCTCTCAGAAATCTCAACATAAAACAAAGAAAATCGCTCCACATTGTTACATATCAGAGCATAACCAAAACTAAACAAAGAACCTAACAAAATAGCTTCAGGAGCTAACTTCCACTCACAACAGCGTCTCTACCCTTGAGTATTTTCATGATGCTCATGTAAAGGCAACATTTAAGCAGAAGAGGTGAGAAATCACAATCAATAATCAAGAGCATATAATGCAAGGTATGATATCGACACATAGCATATTCTTACACAACATCAATCAAAATAGATTAAATATGTTCACATACCAACTCACCAATCACACCTCATTCACATACCAATCACACACCAATTACACACAACATCAATATCATATGCATCTATCTCATTATTCAACTCATAGTAAAAATTCAAATCTATGCAACTCGATGCATGTGGTACAAACTCAATATTTGGTTCTCTCTAGAATCGGGTCCCCTCTCTGAGCTTGGGACAAGCCACTAGTCCCTTCCTCTAAACTAGGAAACATGCCTCTAGATACAACTCAATATGAATGCATGAACATATTAATTCAATATGGTAAGACCCCTCTTGTGATCCTAACATACATGCATTGACAAAATCGCGTAAGCAACATACATGTACATCACAAACATAATATCAATTTAACACATAATTACATCCAACATCACTTAATTCATCAACATGTTTTGTGACCATAAAACATCACATTAATATCACAATTTACATAATTCAACACAACATCATAATTAGTTATTCACAGTCACACAATAGCATAATCAGTAGGATTAGCACTCAACATCATAGATAAAAACAATTGATTCATGATTATTTCACTTATATAATAACATGACAACACATCATGTTCAAATAATTATTTAAAATATCAAACAAAGTCGTACTCGAGCAAATGAATATGTTCCAGAAAGCTTAGAGAGACTATTTTAAGAATATGATTTTTATTTCTGGACTTAATACATCAATCGGTTCAGTTTAACCAAACAACAAGAATGGGTGCTCCCATCGATAAAATGTTTCGTTTAACTTTAAAATGGTGCCAAAAATTTTATACTTATGAGAAAATTATGAAAATTCCAATTGAAAATATCATTAAACCCTCTTTCCAATGCCACGGACCGCACCCCAAACGGACTCACGAAATTGCATTTACACTTGAAACAAGTTGACCAACACATGATCGAAATTACTAACGTTTTGGGTATAAAAACCAGGGAACCGCTACTGTTGTAACACTCCTAGACCTAATTTCTCCACTTAGACGGAAAGATTATCGCATTATATTTCTAATGCAACTAATGAGGCCTCAAATGAACTTACAGAGCTCAAGATATGCACGAAACAAGTCGATCAATACTCTCCCGCATTTTCCTGCGATTTCTTTACGGGGATTTCACTTCCAAGCTCATATTTTTCAACTTAGACCTATCTCAAACATCCCCTAACATGTCCATATAGATTATTTTGAAAATATAACTTCATAATTCATCTAATCCAATTGTAAAATTCTAAATTACACCAATTGACATTCTAACAACACCAATACAATCATCTTCTTCAAATGGGCATAAACATATCAACTTTTCATGAATTAAGCACTTAAGTCCATATAGTGACACACCCAATTTCACATCAAGACTCAAGAACACAACCACATAACAACAACACATCATTGCAATTTAGAACATGTATAACAATAGATTCATCATTATATATATTCATCATTATCCATCAAAATCAAAGGATAAAAAAACCCTATTGGAGGTTAAGGACTCCTCTACCCTACCCCTCACGCATAAGCCTTTTTTATTAAAAGTTATTCTCCCCTCTTACCTTAGATTTCTCGTGAAATTTCTTCCAATCTTCTCCAATGGGGGCTTTTATATGCCTTAGCTTTCTCTCTCCTTTTGTCTCTTTACATCTTTTTTCTACGTACTGTCAAACTCCTCCTTTTAATTATTCTCTTTTTACATTATAAACTCAGTATCCTCTTTGGTTATTCCTAATATACCCTTACTCTTATCTTTAATCCCTAGTTTACACTCTGTTGCAACTGCTTTTTAAATCAGAGTCATCACTCTTAATTTTTATCCTAAAGGAAGGGAGTATAAAGGAATAATCCTAAAAGTCAGAGATTCTAGATTTGGACTCGGTTCTAGATGAGGGGAAGGTGTTAGGCACCCCTTATCTACCTTGTTCACAAGGATACTAGGTTTAGAAGCGCGATCTTAGGAAATAGGGTTTTTAATTATTATTAGGAAAAAGAGTTTGAACTTTATTTAGCGGGACTCGCCACGATTTTTGATCGTATGCCTACGTATCCTCTTAGGGGGGGAATCAGAGTCTCATTTCGTAGTTCGCGCATACGTAGTCTAAGAGTGTGAATGACAGAGTTTATTAGATCAAGTGTGTAGTTAATTTAAATATGCGTTACGGCACGATTCAATCTGATGCTTCTGGCGGCGAAGACATTGACGCGGTAAGAAACAGGTTGAAAGTATGGTGGCGTTACTCGTGGGTTTCGTCGTAGTGGGAGTCAGTGGGTGGTGGCTCGTAAGTCATGTGTTCGGCGACAGAATCAAAATGATGGCTGCATATGGAGAGCGATGGTGGTCCGAGTTTGAATCTGCAGTCGCAGGAATGGTATTGCCTTGCTGTTGTCCATATTTTCAAATCTAATGATGTTTTCTCTTTTTCCTTTTTTCCTGCAAAAAATATTCTATACAAATATTTATGAGATATCATTAGTATGAAAAAATTCAATTTATAATTTTAATTTGGTTAGAGGTGAGAAAAGAGATTAATTGTTTGAAAATGGTTAGTAGTTTAAAATGGGTTGGAAATAGTAGAAATGGTGAATTTGTGAATATACAATGTATGAGTTTAATTGTTAGTTAGTTAAAATATGTACCGTGTCAATGAGAAATAGAAAGTTAGTGTAAGGTTTATGTTATTACCGTGAAACAATTCGAAAAAAACAAACATGACACCTCTCTTGTGTGTTAGAAAAATATATTAGAAATTGTCGCTGTAATATATGTATGAAACAAGTATAAAATGTGAATACTTTAAGTTAAATAAAATGTTGATAACGTTGATGATAAAAAAGGTTTGTTAAATTGTTAATAAAACATAATAATATTTTTCTTTAAAAGAAATGAAATTATCAGAAAATATCATCATATGGTTAAATAAAATAAATAAATTGAAAAATAAAGTTGAAAACAAAAAGGGTGTGTGGCCTCAAATGTAATCATTGCCCAAGGATAAAGAAACTATTGTTGTTGTTTAATATAGACAACAATTATAGAATAAACTAAGAACATAATTGTAAGAAAAAGAAAGAAGCAAGTTTTTGTGGATGATTGTGTGTGGAAAAATATGCATTATTTATAGATAAAAAAAACTATCCAAATTGGAAATAAAATAAAATTGACTAATAAAAAATAAAGTGTGACATAAATTGGCATCAAATGGCCAATAAGAAACACATATTTAAAAAGGAAATAAAATTAGTGACAAAAAAATAAAAATAAAATAAAATGTTACGGCACGATTCGATCTGATGCTTCCGACGGCGAAGAGATTGACGCAGTAAGAAGCAGGTCGAAATTGTGGTGGCGCTACTCGTGGGTTTCGTCGGAGTGGGAGTCAGTGGGTGGTGGCTCGTAAGTCATGTGTTTGGCGACAGAATCAAAACGATGGCTTCATATGGAGAGCGATGGTGGTCCGAGTTTGAATCTGCAGTCGCAGGAATGGTGTTGCCTTGCTGTTGTCCATATTTTCAAATCTAATGATGTTTTCTCTTTTTCCTTTTTTTCTGCAAAAAATATTCTATACAAATATTTATGAGATATCATTAGTATGAAAAAATTCAATTTATAATTTTAATTTGGTTAGAGGTGAGAAAAGAGGTTAATTGTTTGAAAATGGTTAGTAGTTTAAACTGGGTTGGAAATAGTGGAAATAGTGAATTTGTGAATATACAATGTATGAGCTTAATTGTTAGTGAGTTAAAATATGTACGGTGTCAATGCGAAATAGAAAGTTAGTGTAAGGTTTATGTTATTACCGTGAAACAATTTGAAAAAAATAAACATGACAACTCTTGTGTGTTAGAAAAATATATTAGAAATTGTCGCTGTAATATATGTATGAAACAAGTATAAAATGTGAACATTTTAAGTTAAATAAAATGTTGATAACGTTGATGATAAAAATGTTTGTTAAATTGTTGATAAAATATAATACTATTTTTCTTTAAAAGAAATGAAATTATCATAAAATATCATCATATGGTTAAATAAAACAAATAAATTGAAAAATAAAGTTGAAAACAAAAAGGGTGAGTGGCCTCAAATGTAATCATTGGCCAAGGATAAAGAAACTATTGTTGTTGTTTGATATAGACAACAATTATAGAATAAACTAAGAACATAATTATAAGAAAAAAAGAAAGAAGCAAGTTTTTGTGGATGATTGTGTGTGAAAAAATATGCCCTATTTATAGATAAAAAAACTATCCAAATTGGAAATAAAACAAAATTGACCAATCAAAAATAAAGTGTGCCACAAATTGACAAATAAAATGTTAAAAGTGCAGCACAAGAGATTCAAACTCGTGACTGTACACTTGCAAACTTCATTCTTCACCAATTATGCTATGTTACTGATTTGTAAATAAACTCAATTTGAAAGTATATGAAAGGTGTGCAAATATTTATTTATTCAAAAATACAAATGATATGAAATAATCATTATATTTTTAAATAGGTTTGTAAGCGAATATTTATAAAAATCAAATAATATTATAAAAAAAAGTTTAAAATATTTTTGATCGTAGAAATAAAAGGGCGGGAAAATTTGAGATATGACACACTCAATATCTCTACAACCTCTATTTTCTCTCTTATATATTTATTTCATTTAAATAATAAAAATAAAATTATTATTTTAATTAATAAAATAATTCTAATTATTCTATCTTTCTCTAATTACTCTCCACACCCTACTACAAAGTCACACACTTCCTCTCGCTCATATTTATTTAATCATCTACACATAATATTTAAATAAATACACAAAATTATAATTAAATCAAAATAAATTAATAAAATAAATTACTAAAATTTGAGTGTTAAAACTCTCGCCCACTTAAAGAATTTTCTCCCTCGAAAATTATCTCAAGTGAACTTATGGGGGGTTACGAATCCCTCATCTGCATCTCAAGCTTCCATGTTACGTTTCCACTTACTGGTCCTCTCCAAACTACCTTCACCGAGGTAATCTCTTTACCACGCAACTGCTTCACTTCTTGATCTTCTATATGCATAGACGATGTCTCAATAGTTAGGTTATCTCTCACATGTACATCATCCACTTGGATCACATGAGATGGATTTAAAATTTATCTCCTTAACTGAGACACATGAAACACATCCAAAAAATTATCAAGTGACAGTGGAAAAGTAATCTAATAGGCCACTCCTCCTATCTTCTGCATAATCTGGTACGGATTGATGAAATGCGAAGTGAGCTTTCGAGACTTCAAATTAAGCTCGACCAACACCACTTACAAGAGAAACCCTCAGAAACACATGGTCTTTCTCTCTCTCTCAAAACTCAAGTGCTTTCCTTTGCTTATTATAATAACTCTTTTGGCGACTCTGAGAACAAAACAAGTATCGACAATGTTTACACACGTCGTGTATAAGGGTACAAACTTATTCACAACCTAGGCCAAATAAATTGACCAAGATCTGATACCAACTATATAACACCCTAAAAAGTCGGACTCTTTATTATTAAAATATAAATAATTATTTCTCCAAAATAGGTGTTACACGTGCTTAACAAACATACTCTTTCAAAATAAAACATAAAATAGCAGCGAAACTCAACTCCAAACATACTTTAAATTGTCTCAATAAAAAAGTGTTTGATTAAGCAAATAATCCAAAGAGAAACTCATAACAGCGGTAAAATGTCTCAAACCCAGTGTTATATATCAGAGTACCAAAGAAAACTAAATAACACGGAGAAATAGTAAACAAATGAAGATGCCTCAACGCCATCCTCCAGCTGAAATATCAGCTACTCCTCTATCTGACTATATGTACTCTAGGAGAGTACCAAACACCACAAACAAACAAACATGAGTGAGAATAAATTCACATATGTTATCGGTGTAGTAAACAACAAGGATAATTTTAAATAACCTCAATTATCATTCCCACACAATAATTTACAACAACAATAACAACAATCTCAATCAAATGTATAATGCAATGTACTTCTTCTCCAAATACATGTGGTACCAAGGTTTTTGGATGTCAGAGGTATATTACTGAATTATCCATGTCTCTAATTCCTCTCTGAACCTATTTCCAAACCTAAGACTGTCATTGGTTCCTCTCTAAACCGTGACCTGGTTAGACCGAATTTCTACCTATCTCTGATATACATGAATGCATGAATCATAGAAATAGAATTCACAACTCATATTTAACAACAAATAGAATTTACATATTATACTGAACAACAAATAACATTCACATCTCATACTCAACTAGGTTCCTCTCTGAACCCAAAATTTTCCAATGTAAGGAAAACTCTATAGTTCCTCTCTAAACTACTCAACTAAACACATTATACAATTATAGCTCACTCAACAATCATATATTATTCAATATACTCATTAATAGAGAATTTTTTTTAACATATAATCTCAATAATACTCATAAATAGAGTAAAAACATTATTACTTATGTAAGGCCGCCAACAGGGTAATAATAATAATTCCACAACTTTTATGGAGATATAGAGCTAGCACAAAACATACAAGAGTTCATAGAAAAAATCTAAAACAACTAAAAAACAATTGTAACAAACTTATCAATAAGGTAACGAAAGGTCATTAAACTCAAAATTGCTCAAAAACTCGTTGAACTGGACAGCGAACCCGAAACGCCTACTCGTCGCGTAATGATTGACGACCTCTGTGACCTATCTACCAGCCCCCTTCCCTCGCACAATTGTGTGTTGTCTTAGATCGTGGTTGTCGCTATTGTGTTGCGACCCATTATCTGCACAGACTCATACCCACCCGGCTGCAGAACCTCGTTGTGTACACATTCAATCACCACAAAGCGAAGTATTGTGCCACTGAGTCGTGCTCCCCATTGCTACTGACTGTGTCATACAGATGTTGCATTGTGAGTCGTTGCTGACCAGGCACGACATAACATTGTTGCGTCGAAAGTCGTTACCGATCAGGCACGACATCACATCGCCACCTGTCTGGTGAGGCTCTGCCTCGCGTTGATCCCTATGATTCTGAGCTTTTTTTTATTTCTTAACTTTTCCTGTTATTTTGATTTTTTGGAAAAAAATGTCCTTTGATATTTTTCTTGAGTTTTTTAGTTATCGCTCAAAAACACAGATCAACCACAGACAAGTTATATACCATAATCCAATTTTTAAAATTTTTCCCAAAGGGCGCAGCCACATATTGTTATATAACAACAAGGCATCAACAAATATTCAAGTAGATAGAATAGTACTCAAGAATCAATTTAAAAGGGTTTAAGACAAATCCTTTGACCACAAACATACAATCACAGACACAGAATTGAGAAGAATAAGATAGGAGTGTAATGATTCTTCACTATCTAACTACCTAAACACCCATAAGTGAATAGTTTCCCCTACCTAAAAAATACAGATACTGAACTCTTGGCCTTTGGGATTTGTCGTTCTCTTCCTTCCTAAGCTCTGTCACTTTTCCTCTTTTTCCCAATTTTGCACGTATTGAAAAAACATCCCTCAAATATCTATTTCTTCTAACCTAATATCCTAATTTCTCCTCTCACCCCTCCACTCTCCTCAGACCCTCATTAAAACTCTATTTTTCTAAAATTCCAATTTCTATTATTTAATTTAAAAAAATACTCTAATTAGATAATCATCTAATTATTCTAATAAACTCAATTACCTCAATTAAATTAATAATTCTATATATCTCCCAACTCTAAAATATCTCTAATTTTCTAATATTGACTAAATATTAAAAAACTATAATTCAAATATAACACATATATCACCTAATAAAATTAAATAAATTAATGTAAAATTCAATTAAAGATAATTAGATCCTCATGGATTAATTATTGTTTCCCAAGTGACAATGGTTTGTGTAGGATCCTTGTGGAGGAACCCTTGTCACCTAAGTGGCAATGACTTGTGCTAGATCCTCATAGAGAAATTTGTGTCGCCTAAGTGGCAATGACTTGTAATGTATTCTCAAAGAGTAATCCTTGTCTCCCAAGTGGCAATGACTTTTGTTGGATCCTCGTGGAGGAATCCTTGTTTCCTAAGTGGTAGTGACTTATGTATGATCCTCATGGAGGAATCCTCTCCCCTTAAAGGCGAGTTCATTATCTTTGTTAGGTGTAACGCTTTGTTTTTTTAGGTTAGATGTTAGATAAGTTAAGGTGAGTTATCACCTTTGTCGATTGTATAATTCATTTCAAAGACATCGTTTATTTAGTGGGATTGCACTTTTCCTTATATACGCATGGGCTTTTAATGATATGCCACATGTTTCTTTATAGAGTTTGGCATACTTTTGTTCTAATTTTGCGGGATTTAATTAATGAAGTTTGGAACCTTAACATAGTCGCCTGAGTATAAATTATTTGTGTTGAGTCCTCGTGGAGTAATTCTTCCTGCTCAAGTGGAAATGACTTATGTTGGATCCTCTTAAAGGAATCCTTATTACTCAAGTGGCAATAACTTGTGTTGTATCCTCATGGAGGAATCCTAGTTTCCTAAGTGGCAATGACTTATGCTAGATCCTAATGCAAGAACCCTTTATGCCTAAGTGGAAATGGTTTTTATTGGATCCTTATGGAGAAATATTTCTGGCCCAAATGAAAATGACTTATGTTGGATCCTCATGCAGTAACCCTTGTTGTAGAAGTGGCAATAAGTAAGGAAAAGGTTGTAGCACTTGAGAGGGTCAGAAGTGCAAGCTGTAGAGTTATAGCTATGTTACTTGATTTTGAAGAAAAGTGGAAATATGGTTTCCAGACAAAGTACTAGCATGGCCTGAGTTGTTTTGAGGCTTTAGACAAGTTTCTTATGACTTTTGGTTTGTGTGTGATCAGAAGCAAACAAGTTCAAAGCTCAAGAACTGATTTTGTACATAAAAGCTACTTTTCCAAAATAGCAATGTGCACTTTCTTCCCAAAATGGCATTGAGCATGGGAAATGCATTGAATGCTTGAGTTGAAGCCTCTAACAGTTGTGCAAACATTTAATTATGGAGTGCCAAACAAGTTTGAGGCCTTCAAATCAAAGATTGTGCAGCCTAGCATGGATTTGCATTCTTGTTCATCATGAAATTCTGCCTTGTAAAACAACTTGAAACCCTAACTTCTGGCCTTCGATTCTCCTTGCTCAAAAATGATCTTAATGAGTTCTTAGACATTTTAGAAAACTTGTAATTTTATCTACAACCCCTCTTTGAATCCCTTTTGAAAATTCCCCTTGGAACTATGTGAAAAAATTACATGAAGTTAGGTCAAAATCCTGCCTAAACTAGGGCAAAATTTCACTAGGTTTCCAAGTTTCATGAACATATATTCACAAAATCATAACTTGAAATACATGTATTTCTAGGAGAAGTTGTGTAAAGAAATGTTTTATATCTCATTGATATCTACAACTTTCATGTTGAAAGTTTCCTTTGAATCATCCTGCATTATGGTGAAAAATTGGCTCAAAGTTGTGAAAAAATATGAAGCTTTGAACACTTCAAAAAATTTCTAAGTTTGGAAATTTTGACTTTTCAAAATGAAATCTTGACTTTTTGATTTCTTGATGAACAAGTTTCATCTTTTGACATGTTTTGATGAATTGTGATCTTTGACACTTAATTTTGAACAAAAAGTCAAAGTTTGACTTTTCAGTGTACAGTTGACTTTTGATCAGTTGACTGAAAATCAATTATCAATCAATTAATCTTGAGGGATGTTTTGAGTCATGCCATTAGGTCAAAATTATACAATTGAATCCTTGATATCATGTTTCCAACCAATCAACCATTTGCTAGGTCAAAAATCAGAAATTGCTTTTTCTCAATCAAAACCCTAATTTTGACCATTTTGCCCTTGTGATGATCTGATCAATTTTTTTGAGGAATTATGGTCCAAACTTGATCAAATGACATATAGGAGTTTATAATGTTGATATAGATCAAAAATTATGAAGTTTAACTGTAAATTGACCACAGTTGACTTTTTCCCCTATACAGCTAATTTTTAGGTTAACTAATCAATTGACTGAGCAAAAAATATGATCCAAGACTTGAAACTTGACATGAGAAATCTTGAGGGTCTATAATGATCCATTAAAGTCATATGAGTCATTAAAAGTTCAATTATCCTTGTGCAATCTCAAACCCTAATTTTAGTCATCAGTGCTTAAGGAGGTGTCTTGAGCTGATCAACCCCTGTGTAGTCTTGGACCAAAGGAGATCTTGTGAAAAAATAAAATTGATAAATTAGAGGAAAATTTTTGGGTACAACACCTTGGATTGACGGTCTCTCTTTAATTTACGGTCGAATTCCAATTTGGCTTCCCGGTTGACGGTTTCTCTCCCGACGACAGTTTCCTCCAAACCCTTGTTCTCCTTGCCACTTCTCACGTACCATAACTACAAGGCTTGTTAAATTAAACTAATTACTTATTATTAATATTATTATTGGGCCTAAATTTCACACCCCCACCTTTACTACATACAACCAAATAATTAAGCCCAACAATAAATCTAGTATTATTCCAATACTAATTCTACAACTTGATCAACCAAATAATCAACTAACAACAATCTCAACAAAATTCTCAACCATTAATCCATAATTAATTTAATTAAATAATTAATTAAATTAACGGGTGTTACAGTCAGTGCAACGTATCAATGCGCTATGGTAGCTTTGTTCTATGATATGATCCATCATGAGATTGAGGTTTATGTTGATGACATGATAGTTAGGTCTCATACTGAAGAAGAACATATTGACCACCTACACAAGCTATTTGAAAGATTGAAGAAGTAAAATATAAGGTTGAATCCAAGAAACACTGCAAAATCAAAAGGATATCAATAACTCTATCAAGGAAGTGATTCACAAACTTCTTCAAAAGAATCAGAACCCCTCTACTTCTTAAGCACTCTAGGAATTAATTTGTTTTTGAAATATGGTTCTTGATAATATATATATATATATTCAGAAACTTCTAGAAATGTGTTTCAGGTACAAGGTAAATGAATTAAGAATTTCTAAAATTGAGAAGGTTCAATAAATCAAGTTGTGATAAAAGGACTTCTAATTTTTGGAAGGTTCGGTTAATCAAACTTTGATAAAAGAAATGCTAGGGTATAAAATGTTCTACGAGATCAAGTGTTGAAAGCAAACTTCAAACACACAGAACGGTCTGATAGATCAAGCTATGATAATGAACCTATCAGATGATTAGAAGGTTCTAACAAAATAAGAATTATTGATAAATCAAACGCTGATAAATCACTCCCACATGCTTCAATCAGAATTCAGAAAGGATAACAATGCTCTTAAAAGATCTGAAAGATCATAAGTTTATGATTCAGGGGGAGAGTGTTTATCCCAGGGGGAGTTTCCAACTCATGGGGAGTTTTTTAAACTCTTATACTATTTTGCTTATGATTTAACCATGTAAAATTGTTCTATCAAAATACATGGTTTTTGTCATCATCATAAAGAGGGAGATTGTTACAACAAGTTTCTGTCTAAAATATAATCTTGATGTTTTGATGATAACAACACATATATTTGATGAGAAACGATTTTAGTTCTAATATGCTTATTGAGTGAGAAAATAAAAAATTATAATTGATTAAGGGATGATGTCTGGAGAATCAAAAATACACCAAGTGCATCAGAAAGACTGTTCACTTCTAAAGAAACGTCAATAGTTTAGAAGAATGCTGAATGTTTTCCAAAATGAATCAGAAATCAAGATTGTTCAAGAAACAAGCTTCCAACGCAAAGATTAGAAGTTATAATTTGTTCATCGGAAAAGTTGTTGCTTATAATCCTGAAGACAGAGTCAAAACTCTGAACACGTGAAGAGAAAGCTTCTACTTCTGAATCAAAAGACAAGACTTGTTCATCTGAAGAGTTTATTCTCACATTTCTAAAGACAAAGTTAAGTTTCTGAAGACTTGATTAAGCTCATGGAATACGCACTTCAACTCAACATCATAAGTATTCCATCAGAAGAAAGGATGAAAGAAAGAAAGATATTATAGACTCACCTCAAATCAACATCATATAGTCCATCAAAATACAAGATCAAAAGAAGACATCCTCTCAAGATAATCTACTTAACAGAAGAACTATTATGATTGCTTCTAAAGAAACATCAACAGTTCTAAGGAATGTTGAATGTTCATCAGAAAGGGAATCAAGAATGTTCTCAAGAAAGCTTCACTCTAAGATATCAAGAGAAAGAATTCATGATCAAACACCAAGATATAGCTGACATAAGCTCTTGCTTTCAGCTTAATACAAAGATCATAATTCAAGAGATCAGAAAAGAGGAACTCAACGTCAAAATCAGATGTTTTGATATAAGCTTATGCTTCAGAAATCAGACATCAGATATGCAGCTTAGAAAAGCTGATTATCAAGAACCAATGATCAATTCAAGAAGTCAAGTTTAGAAAAGCTTTCGCTCAAAGAAAACATTGTTCATCAGATAATATATTGCTTATATATTTGAAGACAATATTCAACTATCTGAAAGACTTTAACTCTACAACAATAAAGTATCTTCAAGATCATTTTCATCATCATATCAGAATAAATACAGTAAGAAGAAAAGAAAATAAAGACAAGATCAAGAGACATCTTCCAAGATTACTACTTCAAGCCAGAAGTAAATCATCAGAAGATAAGGTCTTAAGAAACTTAGCCATGAAGAATACAGTACAGTCAATACATTTAAAATTCCACTAGATGCTTACGTATTGTACTATGTTGTCTTCCATGATGAAATGCTACAGTTATTGTAGCTGGCAAGTGAAACGTCATCTTCGTACTATCAACAGTCTTATTCTCAAGCCTATATAAAGAGACCTCACCAGCATTTGAAGATTAACAAACTATTTTCACACTATCAAGCTTGAATCAAATTGTTGAAATACAGAAACATCAAGAGAAAAGAAGAATCACTATTCATATACATCCATAAATATTCTTCTAGAGAAATATTAAGAACACAAGAGTTGTTGCTCGTTATTATGTTAAGATATTAGGGATTAAACACAGAGAGTTGTTGCTCATTATTTGCATTTTATCTTAGAGTTCTCAATACTAAGATTCATTGCTCGTTATTTGTATTAGAGACTTTGTTCTTCATTGTTATGTTAATATTATTTTTAGAAGCAAACATTGTAAACACGGTGGATTGTAATTCTGTTTAGAATTAATTATTACCTCAAATGACTAGGTTGTTAGTCTGATACTTAAGAGGGCTAAGGTATCAGTTTGGACTCTTAGACAGTTGCAGTTAGTCACCGGCGGGTAGCCCGTGCATTTGTAATCAGTTGAGATTAGTGGATTAAGTTCTGTTGAAGGCAAAATCACCTTGGAGGGTGGACAAGAGTAGCCTTGTTGAAGGTGAACTTGTATAAACTAAAAGATTTGTTGTATTCTTTCCTTAGCTTTATTATTTCTAGTTAGTTTACAAAATATTTTTAAAGAAAAAGTTTGTTAGAAAACCCAATTCAACCCCCACCCCCACTTTCTTGTGTTTTTCTCACCCTTCAATTGGTAACAGGAGCGCTGGCTCTTCATTGATTTGGAAATCAAACACTTAAGTGTGTAGAGAGATCTAGTTGAGAAAAACATCATATGGTTGCTCCTGCAAACACAAACAAAAAAGATAACTATTTTACTAAGCCTCCTATTTTTGATGGAGAAAGATTTGAGTACTAGAAAGACAGACTAGAAAGTTTCTTTCTAGGTTATGATACAAATCTTTGGGATCTGATTACATATGGTTATAGGGAACCTATATCTTAAGAAGGTATTCATATTCCCAAGAGTAAAATAAGTGAAGATCATAAACAACGAAGCAAGAATCATTATAAATCCAGAACCATTCTTCTCAATGATATCTCATATAATGAATATGAGAAAATCACCAACAGAGAAACGGCTAAGGAAATTTTTTATTCTTTAAAGATGACTCATGAAGGGAACGCTCAAGTAAAAGAAACTAATGTGTTAGCTTTAGTTCAGAAATATGAAACATTCAAGATGGAAGAAGATGAAACTATTGAGACCATGCTCTCAAGGTTCCAAACCTTAGTAGAAGGAATCAAAGTTCTGGACAAAGGATATACAACAGTAGATCACGTTAAGAAGATTGTCGTAAATCTTCCAAAGAAGTGGAGACCTTTGGTAACAACTTTGAAACTGTCAAGGACCTGAACAAAATCAGCCTTGAAGAGTTTATCAATTCTCTAATAAGTCACGAAATAGAGTTAGAGGAAGATAAACCTCGGAAAAAGGTTACGTTTATTGCTCTAAGGTTAAAATCAGAAAAAGAGGTCAATTCAGGAAGACTCAAAGCTCTAAAATGTGAAAAGGAAGAAGACTCTTAAAATGAAGACTCTGATGACGATGATGAATTATCATTACTTTCCAAAAGAGTTAAACAACTTTAGAAAAGACCAAACAATTCTAGAAGATTCACAAGAGATCGTTCATAATCTTTCTCAAAGGGAAATAAAGAAGTCACATGCTACGAATGTAATAAACCAGGATATTATAAATAAGATTGTCCAAAACTAAAGAAAGAAGACTTCAGAAATGAAGGTTCCAAGAACAACAACTTCAAAGGCAAAAAGAAAGGCCTCGTGGAAACATGGGATGATTCAGAAGCATCGGGATCAGATTATGATGAAGAGCGTGCCAACATAGCACTCACAGCTATCATTTCAGAAAAAAGTTCATCAGAGACAGAGTCAGATTCTTAAGAGGTATTTTCTGAAATACCTCGTGCTGATTTAGAAGTAGCCCTGTCTGACATTCTAAGTAAGTACCAAGAACTTAAACATAAATTCAATAACTTGACAAAAGTTCATGAACATGTTGTTTAAGAATATGGTATGTTTGAAAAATAAGTTTCTGAACAAAAACAAAAGAATTTTGTTTTAGAAAATGAAAACACTTTTCTAGATAAAACTGTTTGAAACTTGAAGAAACTCTTTTTAAAGCTTCACCATCTTCTGAAATAATCTTATACGAATATGAAAATGAGTTCCAAAAGTTCTTTAACTAAAGTCTGGATAGAAGCAAGATGACTTCCATGATCTATGGCTTTAGTCAGAAGGAAAGAAGAGAAGTAAGTAATGATTTTGATAATGATCATAAAGGTAATAGATAGGCATGGCAAATAAACCTGTCCCCGCCGGGCCCCGTCCGCCCCCTCCCCGAAATTAGCAGGGAAAACCCAATTTAGCTGGGTGCGCGTGCGGGGAAAACCCGGTTTTTATTTACGGGTGCAGCTGTGGGGGAGGGTGATGCTAGTACCCGCACCCGCCAACTAAGTTTAATTTATTTAATTTATTTTTAATATTTTTATTACTCATTTACACTTTTTAATGTTATAATATCATATTTATTAGAATTATTTTTTTTAAATACAATTTAAATAATAATATCAAACATAAAAAATGCTTTTAAAATAATCAATTATTTATTTCTATTATTGATTTTTATTTTTATTGCAAAAAAGTATAAATTTTAAAATAATTAAAATTTTATTCGGGCGGGTGTGGGGCGGGTACGGGGAAACCCGTTTTTGTTGGGGGCGAGAGCGGGGGAACAAATATTAACCCCGACCGGACTTGGGGGTGGGGAGGGTCTGGGTGGCGAATGCGGGTCTGGGTCTGAAATAGCAAAAAGTTGGGCATTGAGAATAAAAATACCTATAAAACATGTTTTTATTATGTATAAACTATTAAACATGTATAAACTGTCTATTTTATAACTTAAATATCAATTTTTACAGATTTATAAAAAAAAACTCAAAAAAGTTTAGAAAAACCAAAAACTTATAAATTGTGAGTTTACTTCAGTATTGAATGAACTCTTTGATGGACTTGATGTTGATGGAAGAAGCATTCAAGTTGGTTGAATGATTTTGAGATAACGTGAGTTGATAGAGTTTGAAAAACTTGAGTGGTTTAGAATTGTTTTTTTAGAAGTGATGAATGAAAAAGAGTTTTGACGCAAATTTGAACAAATAGCGTCCAGAATATATTTTGGTAAAAAAAAAATTCCATTAACTTAGAACCTAATTCAAAAATACATTGAGTTCGGGTTCGTTCGGAGATACATCTCTAAAATCTGAAAGTATTATTATATTTTTACGAGATATGTTAGTAATTCATAAAATGCATTAAAAAATTCCCTCCAAACAAAATTCTCATTTTCGAGTCAATTAATCACATTAAATTTAAATTTTGACTTTATAGACTGCCTTTATTCCTACCATTCCTCCCCGCAAAAGAAAATCTAGTATTTCGAAATATCCTTAACTAATATATACTACAAAGCCAAAAAAATTCAAATATCACATACCCTCCTCTTAGACTAGCTCCAAAAAAGTAATTATTTTAAAATTATTCACCGAAACTTTCATATTTTAAAACATATGGTATTCGTTTTTATAAAAGTAATTTCTAGTTTTTTTTTTTTTAGGATACGCAGCAATAAAAAATACTACTCCGACCTGATTTATAAAAAAAAAAATTTATTTATTAAAAAAGATAATTAAATATTTTTATTTATTTTTATTTTATGTTAAAAAAATAATGTAATTATTAATATATTTTCAGTTAAATTGTTATCCACTAATAATATTAAATAATTAATAGATAAATGATTTTGTAATACAAATATCTAGATTTATAAATATTTATTTATATTTAAAATCAAAAAATTTAGAAAACTTTTAATTATGAATAAGACTGGAGAGAATAGCAATTAGGGGTGGACAGTTTTTGATAAAATCGTGAATATCCAACCGATCCACCATAATCGTTTACATGCGGTCGGTTTTAAAATGAGTGTCGGATTAACATGTTGATTTAAACCGGTTTTTAATGGTTTATATCGGTTCGGTTCGGTTGAGACAATCTAACCCAAAATTAACCGAATCCGACCGCTATAATATATGGACTGGTTTGAACTTTTTGTAAAGCCCATTAAACATACCCTTCATGTACTATATCTTAACCGTATATAAATTAAAAACTCTAGCCGTCTGGTACCCTTCATTGTTTACTTCATCTTCTCCACAGTTTATCCTTCTTCTCTATTTCAAATACCTTTCATTGGTAATTTCATCTTCTCCACCATTTATCCTTCTTCTCTATTTCAAATAGAACATAATGATTCTGGGATTCTTTGTACCCATGGATGCTGACTTAATATCCACTATTTCAAAGAACACCGCCACTATATTTAGTTTACATATTTTCTTCTTTACCTCACCTCAAACTTACTGTGTTTGATTTGTTGTTTACCCAATTTATTTGACAAAACATTTTTCAAATCTTTGCAAAGCTGATAATGTAAAAATTTCCAGATTTTTTTCCAAATCTCCTTACAATTTTGTAGCAGTGAAAATAATTTTGCGATAATTCTCAAATGTTTTCCCGGATCTATCTTTAAAAACTCTAATAAAACATTGGTAGCTTATGTTTTAAAGAACATTTAGTTTTTAATTTTTAATCGCAGCTTTTTAAATGGATTACCGATTAAACCGAACCGACAACTGTTCAATCCGAAAAACTGTAAACCGACGAAACCGAAGATTTAAATGGTCGAAATTGAATGTTTATTATAGACCCGCGATTTAGGTCGGATTGGATTTTTGGACCCGAATCCAATCCAATCCGACTTATGTATTATCATTAATTTTATACACTGAACTGAAAGATGTTTTGGAGTGGGCGATGGATGGTATGTATAGCTGGCGGCGCAGCTATAATTGCAGGTGACGCCTTGGTGCTCATCGTTGACCCCGTAGATCATCATCGGGTTGGGATTGGTGTCTTTCTTTCTATAGTTTAATTTCATTTATTTCTCATTTAAAACAAAAATATATATACTAAAGACACCATGTTTTTCCTCCCTAAAATTACTTAATCTCAATCCATCATCTCGCATAAAATATCCTCTATCTTTTGAGAGAGAATGGTTGAGTGACTTTAGGTCAAAAAAATAAATAAGATAAAAAAATAAATTATGATTGTTTTGAAGGGAAAAACATGTGAGGAAAAATAAATCATAAAAGTGATAGAGAAAAAGTTAAAGAAAAATAAAAAATTGAAAGGTAGGATCCAAATTCATCATTACTCCTTCTTAAATACCTTTTGTCTAGTCAATAATTTACTTTTTTATTTGTTAAATTATAAATTAGTTTTTATAAATAAATTAATAAAAAATTCTTTAAACATATTTTTGGATTGACGGTAAACAAAATTGATTTTCGTAGAATTGAATTTGGTAGAATTGATTTTAATATAATTGAGTTTGACAGAAATGATTTATATATATTTATGTAAAAGTGTTAAATGATAAATTTTAGTATAAAATTCATCCAGAGTCAATTCTACATGCAGAAGTTACAAATTTTAACTTTAAATAGAATCAATTCTAAAGACAAAATCAATTATATTTTAACATAACCAAACATGTTAAAATCATTGCACAATTCTATTTTAACATAATAATCAAACATGTTAAAATCATTGCAGAATCAATTATGCATTTTAGAAGTGCTTTTAGTCTTTGCTAGAATTGAAGTCAAACATATACTAAAGCTTACTTCCTTTTCTCTGTATTTTTCGGTTTTTTCTAGTTATTATTTTTAAATTAGTTTTTAATATTTATTTATTTTTATTTCTCATCTTTTTTACTTATTAAATTAAAATTTTTAATAAATTATTAATGTTTTATTCAATTGATTTATACTATTATTTAAAGTAATCTAATAGACCTTTAAATTAAATTGGCAGATTGAATTCATTCATGTATTTTAAATAGATAGTAGATTCATTGATAAAATTGTCCCCGTGACTATGATCATAAAACCATCTCTGTAGCCAATTTCAACTCTAGCTCACTCCCTTTGGGTTCTGTTGACCCGAAAAAACATTTGAATTATGTAACCAGCGCCATGTGGCTGCCGCCGCCAGAACTTCTCCGTCCTAGTCTCTGATGATGCATAGGATGTTTTGTAGGTTTCCACCAAGGATTGCCAGATCCAACATTTATTTTGTTGTTATTTGGGATGGTTTTATTAATTTCCCTGACTTGTAATTTCCGAGCAGTTTATCCCTTGCTGGTCTTGTTCTACTTTTAGTACTTCAAAAGCTTTTCACGGCTTTTTCACTGGTGTGTTCCAAACAGATCAAGAGACTAGCCATTACGAGCCAAATTGCGCTTCAATAAATATTACAACACTTGATCAAGTGACATGCCAAAAGCTAAGATGTTGCTGTATACAACAAGAAGTTAAGAACTACATTTTCATCATGATAAATAACAGCTGCCAATCATTGACTTATCCTTCGCTAAAGCTACTACAGCTGCTCACAAGTATTTATGTTTCGACATTGGTATTTCCTAATCAAATCCAATTGTACATTCTTTTTTTATCCCTAACTGAATCTTGTAATCACTTACATTACAGATTCTACAAAATCTACACGGTTTGTTTCATGCTTGAAAAGGATACACTGACGTATACTATTGGAACTATTTACACTACTAATACAACACTACATCACAAATAGTACAACAGTGCATCTCCCCCGCTAGACAAGCTCACAGACAGAAAACTTTGTTGGATTTCAAGCCAAGTGCATATTACTGCAAGAATAAACCCAATTAAATATTTATCCACCTGAAATTAAGCACTTCCAGCCTCATCTGATGTACTTCCTGCTGGACATGTTCTGTCAACTTGAATTCCATCCTCACTAAACAGGCTCTCTTCACTAGTATTGGATAATGGGCCTACGTCTTCGCCGGTAAGTGAGTCAGTTTTTTGTTTCCTTCTGACATCCTTAACTACTTTTCCCTGAAGAGCCAGCCGCCTGCGTTTTCGAGCTTTGCGTTTACCTTTAGGAAACTCTTCTTTTTGCAATTCCAAGTTCTTCCCTTCGGCATCTTTTGCAGTTTTTCCCTTGTCATATCCATTATCATCAGATTCTTCAGCATCCAGCTTACTACGCCTTTTCCTAGTAGTAGTTGTCTGAAACAAATATAAAAATTTAACAGAAAGTAGACAAATATAAAGCATGACACACTACAGAGGAATGACCAAATGAAAAAAAGAAAGAGATTCTACTTAATCATATTACAAACAAAGAAATTACGCTAGAGAGTATTGTTACAACGCATAATGATTTTCACTCCTGAAGCCCGCAGACATCATCTCTTCCTCTGTATTTGAACTTTTTGTATTCCCCCACAATTATTTTTGCAGATAACAATTAATAGACCAAACACCTGGTCAGTCTATGGGTCCTGAGGAACTTTAAGGCTACCTAGACTACATAAGGTATCGGCTCCAAGAGTCAAAAGAAGTTCAAATTCCAATTATAGATAATAGGGTTGCAAAGAAAGGTAGATGTAGATATTAGCAAGTAGTAAAAATGCAATTTAGTGATACAGAGCTTTCCCCATGCAAGGTCTCTGGAAGGGTTGGAGCCATAATGGATCTATTAGAGGCCGTATTAACTTACATGTAAAAGAAAATGATTCTACAACTCGATTAGTCCTCGATTAGTAAATATTTGTAAGTGTTGGAAATTCCGCTTTCATTGTGTTCCGCTCCTAGCACCTAATTGCAGCACTTGGGTTGCATTCATTGCAACCTCCAACACCATCATTGTGTTGGGTGTGAAGGGGTTGATTTAGTCTTAGATTGTTCTAGAGATATGGCAGTGTTTATAAATTTTTTGGACAATCCTCACCCACAAGTTGATTTTGTAAGGTCGAGTTAGGCTCAACTCAAATTTTATGATGGTATTAGAGCCTAGTTCAAGATTTGTTGGGCCATCTATTGTCCGGTTTTGCTATCTGACCACATGCCATGTATATTCATTCAGACACTAAGTTCAATAGTGTTGGGCGTGAGGGGGTGCTAAGAGTCTCACATTGGACAATATAAGGCATGGACATATGTTTATAAGTGGGGGGCAATCCTCACCTTAAAGCGGGTTTTGTAAGGTTGAGTTAGACCCGACCACAAATCTTAAGGGTAAATATTGACAAGATAACTGTAATTTCCTATTTTCATAGGGGTCCAGATAATCTCTGCTTTACTTCCTGTCTATTCATAAGGGAGGAATATGTATTTCACTTTTCTGTATCAATTTATACATACAAATTCTGTATTGTCTACAATGAGTTTAATTCATTTAAAATATAAAAGGAGATCTTCAAATAGGTTGGTCTCAGAACCATACAAGCAGGTTACACACGACAGACAAAAATACAGTTTAAGCTTTGCGTATTCGCTAGTCCCCACTGGCCATTTTGTATATAGTCAAAATTCATGTCTATCTGAAGATAGACAACAAATGGGACACAAATGAAGAAAAAGGTTGAATGAATATAACCAACAAAGCAATTCCTGGCTAAAGCCAAATGCTTTGTGGCAATCGGAAGAAAACAACATGATTTTGGAGCAAACTTGTAGGAATATTTTGGTCAGTCAGCAAAAAAATTCAATTATCCTTGAGTTGGTGGGTTAATTGAAAATGAAATCTTAATTATGATTCAATAAACCATAGACAGTTAAATGTGATTATCAAATTGCATCTACATACCTTTGGGCCACGATCAACCAGCCTTGCCCATTCATGCCGGTTCCTCAAACAATCAAGAACAGCTTGGGAATGACTTGCATATGCATATCGCTCTCCGTTATGTTTCCTCAAGTTGGGCCAGTGCTGTGACAATTAAAAAGGAACAAACATGACCATAGACAACTTATTTCAACCTGTGAAATAAAATATAAAAAACAATAGTAGGAACCCCTAAAACAACACTGATAAAGAACCATACTGGTAGCACAGCACCACAGAGTTCCTCATATGTCATGCGCCTGCCCTTGCTCATTATATCATTGATTAAGCCTGCATTTGAATACATGCGTCTATAATAAGAAACTATCCACAAAGTTCCCAGTATATAAGCACAGGTTATTTTTCTTTTAATTTTGTAAGATAAAAGTCATAATAACACTCGGATATTCGGTTTTTGTCTACCTACAAATTGCCAAATTACAAGAGCTGATTGTGCCCAAATCTAAAAGCACATATGGCACAACCTATTAACAATATAAAAGTAATTTTGTGCTACAAAATCTATGTAGCACTCAAGGTGCTTGAAACTAAAGCTGAAGATTACGATTATTGCATGAATTTTAAAAGCCATGAGATTAAATAAATATTTGTTAAGTTGTTTTTATATTAACCAACAGCGGGTCAATCTTATGTATCTACTTAACATGGGAATATAGAATGGTTTAAAATTAAAAACAAACACGGCAAGAATCTCTCTGAAAGGAAGTTACCAGGTAAGGTGTGATGAACAGGCCTTCCAGCTATTGCTATATCATCATCAGATATATTCCTGGGTGAGTTCCTCTTTGATGACAAATTACAATCCTCGCGAGGGGAAGGTGGACTGTTGTTTTCAATGGCAGGGGCTGCGGAAACAACATCGCCTGTAATAGAGTTTGCAGCTGTCACGCATGCACGGCTTCCTTCTTCCTTTACAGAAGTATCTTCCACATACGCCATGTCTGGTTTTCTTTGATCAGATGATGATTGAACCTTCTCCTTTTCTATCCTTTTAGTTTCATCTTCTGGTTCACGAGAACTGCAAACCCCATCTCTAGTTGCATCCTTGTATTTTCTTTTACATACCTGTGCAAATTAATTACCAAGTAATAATAAGCCACCATTGTGGAGATAAATTGACCATCATTAGTGTAAAAACTCGCAATAATAATTTTCAATTGTTGGCACAAAATCTTACCAAATAGTTATCCTTTCCTCCAACTGATGCTCGCTTCATTAGCATGTTTGTAGCACTGGTAGAAGTCAGCTGTGGCAAGCTACCTGTTTGGCGTGCACGGGGTATCCGGGGTACACGAGGGGAACTATTCAATTCTTGATGCAATAGCAAAGCTAGCTGCCAATAAATATATACAAAGATAAATTAAGAGAACAGGAAATAAAAGATATTCTATAGGAGAAACATTTTTGGAACTTAATTAAAAAAAAAAACTAGAAGTCCAGCCCAAACCTCTTCATCACTCAGCATTGAAGAATTTAATGTTGGAGAAGGATTCAATGATGGTGTGTTGTTCTGGTTCAACTTCGAGGAAGGATGGGTATTTGTTTGATTAAGCTTTTCTACTTTCGGTCCTTTTTGATGGTGTATTGATGCATTAGTCTCACTAGAGCCAAAAACACTTGGAGTCTGGTGACCCAGGGATGGTTTCGTTGATGAACAGTGAACAGAATCTTTCGCATCTGGATTTACTTGCTTTGAAACGGAATTTTGCATAATCCGGCTTGAATGCAGTCCTTTTGAATTATAATTCAAAGAAGATTTTGGACGCTCTCTTACAGACTTCCTTGGAATTTCATCCATTGCAGCATCATTCATACAACTTTCACTCTTCATGTAATTGTTACGATCAGATTTAGCTCCATGCTTCGTAAAAGGATTGGCGATTTCAGTATCTTCAGATTTGAAGTCATGAATCAATGATTTGGAGTTCATGGTGGATGAAGTTGGAGACGACTTTCTGCCAGAAGCTAGCATTTTACTTGGACATTCAAGTGCTTCAGATTTAGAAGGATTCTTAGAAATGCCTAGACCATCTTTTGTTTTTGAAAATCCCTTTTGTGTTTCCAATGAACCTTCAGACCCCTCCACTTCTTCTTTTCCACGACAAAAATCACCAGGCAATTCATTGAGTTCGTTGGTAGGATTATCTGGGAGTACTTCTGATGATATGCTAACATTGCCTACCTTAGCTTCACATAAAGGTAAACTGAGAACTGCAGCATCATTGACTTTATCAATAACAGGTGTGGGATCGGATGGCTTTCCATTGTTTTTAAGACCGCTGATAGGAGAAGAATGAAAATTTGAAAGCTTAAACTTATCATCCTCATCTTCTTCTCTCTTCACCTTAACTTTGCATTGCCCGGAGCTTGGATTCTGGTTGCAGTCAATATCTTGAGAAACTTGCTTCCCTATACGTTCTGGTGCAGAGCCACAATGATCTTCTGTCTGAGGACTCGCAGGGCTTCTTACAAAAGTACCATCTACATTATTAGCCTCCAAGCAATCTCCGCCCTTGTTTGTAGAAGCAAGAAATGTCATCACAATATAGTGTGAGACGAAGTCTAAAGTCATACATACAAGACAAGACAAAACATCCGTAAAGCTATGCAAGATAAACCTAGTAAAAATATGCAAAACACCTAGCAAACAACCTGAGAGCTCCCACGCTGAAATTTAAAGTATCACATATTTAGGTATGACTACGAGCTCCAAGTTTTAAAAAAAGTTGCGTTGATGAAAGATCCTATTTTTCGGGGACCAGGAAGAAAATAAAGGCTTGTCATTATAGCATATTATTCGATAAACATCGTTTAAAATTTTAATTTCAAATTCATTTACAAAGCTTTTTAACATATCTTTCTCGCAATTTAAGTCTTAACTAATATTGAACAACACCAAAAAGCAATGTATTGTTGTATTTTAAAAACTTGAATTTTCGTATCAAACATTAGATCTAGATATAAGCACGCCATTCATCTCTAGGGTCTGTTCTTAAAATCCTAGCCACAAGTATTTAAACTAAGGTTGAAGAAAAGGGCATCGAGATAAAAGAGGAAATTTATAAAATGCATACTGCATCAACCACAGGCTTAGCCTAACTCCCACTACTATCATAAAAGATGGCCCTTAAGTTGATTATCAATTTATCATTAGATACTGAGCATCCGTTATCATGTGCAGTCTTAGGATCTTAGTTCTAGATAGTAATTTTCTTTACAGTCAATTATCATTCAAGATGGAATTGGTCAGACAGTTGGAATGATACAAGAGAGCGCATACAGCTAATATTGATGTTATGTTATTAAATGGAGAATAAGGCAATAAGTGCAGGCATCATATTACTAATTGACAGATGCATAGACAAAATATAGGATTAATTTTACAAATATCAATAAGTTTTATTCCAGAAATGTCAGTAAAACATACCTTCTTTTTAGCTGAGGCATTTTCAAGATTAGTTTGCTTTAGAACTGATGTAACGGCATCATCAGTCTTAGAAGACATCTCAAGAACTTTATGGCTAGTCTTCCCTTCTACTAATACATCTCCAGCAGAATGACTTTGTCTTGTTTTGTTAGGATATAAGGCTTCTGAAGACTCCTCAGTAGTTGTCAAGTTGTTGTTATTTGATGCCTCCATGATGATACCCCCGGCAAAAGAATCATTTGAGATATGATCTCGAGCCACCGAATCTTTTAAGTTTCTATTCTTTATGATTCGAATGTCATCTTTGAAAACCTTCGGACCTCTGCCTCCATAGAATGCCAATTGTTTTGCATCACTGGTTGATGTAAACGCTAGTTATCAAAAATAAAGAGGAAAAATACGAAAGTCAACATGCGCGTGTCAAGAATGGCAAGATGAGATATACCGTCATAGTTGATGACGTTCTCCCACAGGCACAAAGAAACAAAATCAAATAACTTTTTTATAGTAACTAATAATAATTGTAACAAGAGGAAGCGTCAAGAAAGATAATTACAGTATATGTAAACATCAAAAAAGATAATTACATTATTCGTACTACATAGCAATTGACATATTGATTTAACCAACTACATTTGGTAATTTTGTCGTTTTCATTAGCTTAGTACAATAGCACGCTATGCCTAATTTGGATTACTTCTACTAGCTTCTCAAGCAAAACGTGGCTGCTAACGGCGCGAAGTTATCATGAGTTTATAGATTTTTATGGAGAAAATAAATGACAGTTTCTGAAAAATTGAATTGCAAAAGTTAATTTCAACTTATACAGACAACTGTTATCTAAAATCCGATAATTATTGTGCAATTATCTTAAAGTTTCTTTTCCTACAAGTGTTTCCGGAAAAGCTTACCTATCTCTATTATCTAGGGCAATATTGAAATTTCAGCAATTCTCAAAATTAAGAACAGCAGGTAAATAATAAAAGTGCGAAAAAGGGAAAACAAAAGTAAATCAAATAACCTGCTTTAGAAGAATGTGAAGTCCTCCGCTTGGGATCTACATCCTCCTCTCTGTCAGAAGTCCTCTGCTTGGGATCTACATCCTCCTCTCTATCAGAAGTCCTCCTTTTAGGATCTACATCCTCTCTGTCAGAAGTCCTCCTATCTTCTCTCTCAGAAGTCTTGACCCGCTTCTTCTTCCCATTCCGGTCCTTGGAGAATTCGTCCTTCCTCCGCTTACTTGAATGAACAACAGAAGGACTAAGCAAAGTCCTCTCCTTCTTGTCCGCATTGTGGACCGCGCGTGGCATATGATCCTTGCCAACCTTTCCCGTTCCATTTTCCTTGAAACCCTTCTTACCTTGGCTTGATTTCATATCCACCAAAGCCGCGACAGGGGATGTGGCTAACACGTTATTAGTCTCTTTAGAAAATGATAAAAGAACTCCAGCCCCATTATCCTTATCCTTAATTTCAGTATCATTTTCTTGTGCGCCCTTATCCGAATCATTCTCATACCAAGAAGGAAACTCCCTATACTGAAAATTAAACTTCTTAGGAACATAACCTGTGCATTTCCACAGCTGCGGACCGAAAATCGAAGACACTGCCTTACCAGCAAAAAGAGAAGGATCACCACCAGGAATACCCTGAACATGAACCCTCTCCTCCATAGGTATATCAGTCCAAAGCCTAAAAGGACGGCGTGAACACGACGCAACTCTGGAAGAAATAGAACTGCTTCTGTTATTATTATTATTCCTTCTCTCAAGAGAGATCGTCTTAGTGGGAAGATCGATCAACAATTGAGCAACCTCAGTTTCCTCAGTGTTGTTGTCATCTCCGGCACGGTTGTTTTTGGCCTTACACTTGTCACAGGCGAACATGTCATCACCTTTGACGTAACGAGAACAGCGCGTGTGAACCCACACATCGCACTCGTCGCACTTCACCATCTCTTCGCCGTCGTCAAAGGTGACGCCGCAGATGCAGTCCACTGTCCATGAACCGTCGACCCATTCGTCCGGCGGAGGGTCCATATTCTGAGGGCGATTTGACCGCCCTTTCATTTTGGTGCCGCGATCTGTTCGGGTAGCTATTGCTAAACCTAATTTACGATACCTTGGTTTGATTCAGAAATTGAGAAATGATAAATTCAAGAAACTGTACCTGAGATTGTGAGAGGATGATGAATATTGTGATGATTGAGATTGAGAATGAGAATGAAGGATGAAACGTTGGATGGGAAATTTTCCGATTGCGTGTGTGTTTACGTTTATCAAGCCATGCTCGGAGATGGTGAAGCTGAAAACTACTGCGTTTTTCGGGTTACATATGAAATGGATTATTGGATTGGACTGGGCCTCGTTAAGTATATATATGTACAATCTTGTTGGCTCTTCTTACCACACCGTTATTTGTTTGTCATTCGAGATTTTGTATTTTTTAGTTTGAGCGAAATAAAAAAATTGTTATATTCGATCAAGAAATATCTAAACAATAGAATCGCATATTCATTCTACTCAAATCCATTTCACTTCATTGTATTCTGTTTCATTTTATTTGTTTTGTTTGTTTTACATTATCCAAATATATCGTAAAAGTATAGAGTATTTAAAAAAGTTACTCTAAATAAGTTTTTTTGAAATAGTAATTAAATCTATATTTATGTTTTTATTTCTGTCGATCTTTATGGCATGACTTTGAATGAGAATAACTAATTGATGATTCATAAAATCTATAAAAGAGAATTGGTAAAGAAGAAAAGAGTCAATTTGGTCAAATCACACTTTTAAATTTTTTGAAAGCCTTAATCTATTGATATCAAAATCGTTGTGAATTAAATATTTTTGAGTTTGTGAAAATATGGGCAAATTTTGAATGAGATTGTTGCTCGTCTTTCTTTATTTTGAATTTTTTAGGGTTTTGAAGTTTCTTCTGAGTTTTTATATTAAACTATTACATTAGTGTGACTTTATGTGATTCGAGTTCTCCAAAGATTTATAGTGTGACCATATTTGTTCTAAATAATCCATATAAGTTAACAATTAAAATGTAAAATAATACATGAACTTAATTCAAATTATCTAAAATACATTACAAATGATCCAATGTAACGCACAAAATTAAATAACGTATTCCGACAAATTTTAAGTTATAAATATTCATGACAATTACAATTCTATAACAATTATAACAACAAATTATTATAAAATTTTACAATAATTATAATTTTATAACCATTATAATTAGATTGATGGGATATAATTTTATAACAAATTGTTATACATCCAATTTCTACTAACTCTATCCTCCCATAAAAATTATATTAGAGATTTTTAAACCTAATTTCAACCTTATTTTTAATTAGAATACATCATGGTATTTTTTCTATACTATCTACATAATTATATTAGGATGAAACATTTTAGTTTGAAAATAAGTCAAATCATCAATTTTTGTTTGATATTTATACATTTATAATACCAAAAAAAATTAAAATACGTAAATTGTTTATAATATATTTAAAACTTCATCACTTTGGACACGAAATTGTCCATTTATACTAATTGACCATTTATACTACATAGACTTAAAAAATAAAGTATAAACTGTTTATGCAAATTGCTTATACCTTTCTTCACTAACACTATATCTAAAATTTCATACATAATCAATTTTAATTTTTTTCTTTTGTTTAATTTTTTTTATGAATTAGGAAAGGATAATTTCTAATTTATATTAAAAAATTTAATTTTTTTCGGATCGATAGGCTACCCATAGCCCATACAAGCTGACCCATATTTTTCAGGATTTTTTCGAGTCTGACTAAAAAAGACCTAGAAGTAAGTGGGCTCAAAAAATGAGGCTCATGCCTTAACTTTTTTAGGCCCGATGGGCCGACCCATGGGCTTCGGCCCATTTTGACAACTCTAGGTATGGGTACTTACATATCCAGAGGGCACGGGTACGAGTGCTAAAATTGTTACCCAAACGGATATGGGCTTGGGTATGCGGATTTTTTCCATCTGCGTGTATGGGGATGGATACTATAGTGCCCTACTCATACCCTGCCTATTAACATCCATACTCAACAACAATCGATTATTTATGTTTCGTTTTAGTGTTTTTCCCTAAACAAACAATTCACTTTTTACACTCTAGTGTATCATGGAGGCGCATCTCATAATTCTTTGATGATTTTCTCTTTCCATATGTCACAATACCTTTTCATTTTAAGAAATAAATAAAAATAATAAATATATGTTTGAAATGTTAATATTGTTGACTTGTTTAAAGAAAGAAATCATAAGGACATTAATGCAAATCAAAATAATAGTTAAATATAAAGTGAAAGAATTAAATCATTAAAATTTATGGGCAATTTGATGTTGCTTATGATAATATTTTAATTTATTTTTTAATTTCATACATGGGTAGGATTCGATGTTGTATTGTGTTATTTTGTGTGATAAATAAAATAATGAGAAATTTGGTATTCATATAGCTTCTTTTTTATGAGTATTTAGATGATCTCAAGCTTTTGATAAATGATCTATTTTGATATTTGTATTATTTGTTGAACAAGTGATATAAACACGAGAAGGGGGTGGTTGTGTTATTTAAAGATCAATATTATTTTAAAAATTTATTTTTTTAAAATGGTTTATGTATGTTTAATAGAGATAAAGCAGTGAAGCATAAGAAGAAAAGTAAATGACAAAAACTAAAGAGATAGATTTAGAAAATGCATCACAGACTTATACAAGTTTGGCCTACCATTTGGTCTACTTTTATTCCTAAGAGTTTCCTCTTCAGAGTTGGACTAATAATGAATCTTGAGATTTTAAGGATGTGTCCATAAAACTTTTACAATAATGAGAGATTTTACATAGGTTGATCGCCAAACCAAATGAAGTTTTTAATAGGCTGAGCTCACAAACCAAATAGAGATTTTAATCGACTAGTTTTAAGAACCGAACAGAGATTTTAGCAAGTCAATCTCAAGAACCAAAAAAAGAATATTTTGCAAGAAAATTTTACCATTGAATAAGAACAAATACAGTATCCCACCAATACAATTAAACTCTCATAAGTTTTTCACATTTTTGCCACTAAGGCGACTTTAGTGAAGAATGAAGTAGAATATAGCATAGTGTAGTTTCAATTTTGAAATCTACTGTAAAATAAGAATGAGGAGAATCCTTCTATTTATAGGAAAATAAACCTATCAAAAAGGAAAAGATTCATGGGCTTTTTTAATGATCTAATGATTAACCCTAATCGTTAATCGATTAGATAAGCTAAATATGAAGAGAAAAAATCAAAACCACTTCCACTAATAAATTAGAAGCATCCTTAAATGGTTGAGAGGTATTACAAATGATTTAATGGATTAACTCTGATGTGTTAATCGATTAACTAGTGTAAAAATCATTCCTAATTGTTTCAGCAGGCCAATAATCACTTAGATATGTGCATAAAAACATTTTCAGGTGTTTTATAAAAAAGGAGACTTCAAAACAGTTTTGGGGATGTGTGTGAGCTTCCTTAGTATATTGAAAGTTACTCTTATATATTTATATTTAACTAATCACTCAGACCCAGGACCGAGTGAGCTTTCACACTTTCTCTCTTTCTTATCCTTTAAGCTTTAAGATCATTTGCTTGATTCATCATTGATTTATCACTTCATATAGGATTTACATTTTCTCAATAATGAGGCTTAATATAACTTATTTGACAAATGCCATCATTAGAGGTTGTTGGACCAAATATTATCAGGGACTTCATTAAACTCCATTTAACACTAGGTATTGTCATCATCAAAACCACCAAGGTCATCTAATTATTGATTGTATTTTTACCTATAAGCACATAGATCCACACTTCCCCTTTTTTTTATGATGACAAGGAATATCTTAGAGATGTGGTAAAAACAAAAGGGCGTAGGTAAAATATTATAATGGTTAAACTCCTCTTACAAATATAGAGATTATACTTTGTTCCATTTGACAATATACTTCTCCCCCTTTGGCATAATCAAAAAGGAGGGGGAAAAGCAAGCGCATAATCATGTAAAATACATGAAGAAATAGAATAAAAAGAAGGAGAAAAAGCATCTAGCAGATTTCAATTCATGCATGATTGATATAATTTTCCTAATTTAGTAAGAAGAAGACACGTGCTCAATTACACAATCTTTTTTTCAACATGATCCCTAATGAAATGGTTCCTAACCTCAATGTGTTTTTTTGAGAGTGAAATGCCTTATTTTTGTGAGGTTTATGACGCTAGTGTTGTCACATTTTATCGGGAAAACTCTATGATTGACTATGTAATCACTTAATTGATATTTCATCCAGATAATTTATGCATAATATCTATGCCTCAATTGTGGATAGAGATACACCCGTTTGTCTCTTGTTGTGTCAAGAGACGATCGTGTTACTAAGTAAGTGACACGTACCAATCGTACTTTTCTAATATCATTTTCACTCAACAAAAAAGATCATAGTCAGAGTACCTAACTGAGAAATAATTCGTTCCTTTAGGATACCATAAACCCACTTGTGGTGTGCTAGTGAGATATCTCATTTTGTGTTTTACCATAGTGATATTGATTTATCGGGGTTTACTTGAAAGCGGTCACAAAGACACACCACATGCATGATATCAGGACTAGGTGCAGTAAGATAAAGATTAGAGTTGATCATACCTCGATACTTGATTTCTTCATTTGGTTTTCGTGCCTCGCGCTTTGATCAAGCTATAAGAAGTGATCGTTATAGTTTAGATTAACTTGGTTTTATCCATGCTGAATCTTTTAAGTAGCTTTTTATAGTACTTGGATTGATTAATAAATGGGCATTATTTTGGTTTATAGATTTGTAAGCCCATGAAATAATAAAGACCCCCATCATAGACATCTTAAATTCATTATACATCATTTCAAAAAAATCTGTACACAAGGATTCATTAGTAGCACCCAAAGTAGTGGCATCAACATAAATTTGAACTTGTAAAATGTGATGCTCGAATTTCTTCATGGAAAGAGTTTTATCAACCTTTTGAAAATATTAGGTTTCAATTTAGGACCAGCAAAATTAATCGTCATCTTTGACTTTTAGCTTACATAAGTTATATGGTTAGATTCGTGAGAAAAAATAGCACAATTTTCATGTTTGCATTTTCCATTTTTGTTGAGAAATGAATGAGATACAGATGGTCTGGCTAGATGAAGGTTGAAGACGAAGTACAGGTCATGGAGACGTTTTACCTTATGTATTTATTGTTTCATTTGTATTAACAGATGTACAGCCACCTCGGTGGTAAAGGTAGCGCGTGTTTATGGAATGTCATGGGTTCAATACCCAGTGGTAAAGGTAGCGCGCGTGTTTATGGAATGTCATGGGTTCAATACCCAACGTTACCTTTTGCCATTATTTTTTAGCATTTTTCTCATTTTTGTTCAACTAGGCGCCTGGGCTTCCAATAAGTGGGCTTTATGTTTTTTTGCTGACTCATAATCCCTGCTTTACTTCAGCACCCCCCTGACCCATTATTTCTTTATTTCATTTTTTTATATATTTTATTTTACTTTCATATTTGCTCTTATTATTTTTATTATTACTATTAACATTATTTTTATTATTATTAACAAAAAATCCAAAAATATTTATTTTATTATTTTTTTGCATTCATATTTATTTTTTTTTTCTTATAAAACAAAAAGGCCAAAAACATTTTCTTTTAACAAATTAATTTCTTTTTTTAATAATTAATATTTAGGTTTAGGTTTAAATATTATATTATTTTCTTGTAAATAAAATTAATTTAGAACTTAGGTTTTTTTTTTAATTAATCAATTTCCATATTATTTTATTAATTTAAAACCTTTTCATAAAAAACTCCAAAAATATTTTTTTTTAATTTAATTTCTTTCTTAATTAACTTAATTAATTTTAATTAATCATTTTTCTTAATTAGATTTAGGTTAAAACCTTTTCATGTAAACCAAATAAAAATCATTTCTTTTCCATTTGCATTTGTGCATTTTTATTCAATTCTTGTACATTTATTCAATATGGTTGTAATAGTTAATTAGATTTAATTTTCTTGTAAAATCCCCATTTGTAAATTTGTACACCCCTCCCCTAATGATGTAATAGCTTGGTATACTTTAATTTTCACAATGTATCGCTTTATATACAAATGCTAGTAATTAGGGTCTTGTATGAAAAGATTAAAATCAATAAATAGAAAACCCTAATCAAAGACAAATCAAGCATGAAAATCAATACACTTGCACACAAGCACCCATAGAGTTATTCCACTTGGTTGCCTTATACAAAATGACCATATTACGTATGTAAGGTATCTTAGCCAAAACAAGAAAATACAATATCATAGTCCCTCGATGACGCTATATAAATTGCCTTTCAAAATGATCTTAGCCCCTAAAGAAAAATGCTAAGATACCTTGCAAGATTGCTAATCATGGTCATACGATGACCCACGCCCGTCTCGTTTACATCCAAAAATAGGGTTTCTTACCAAATCAATGGTAAGACAACAATGTCAAAGGAAATGGACAAGAAAGACATTTGAGTAGGTAGATTGCTCCTAATTACTTGCTCCATTTCAAAACAAACATCCTTGCTATTTTCAAAAACAAACACATACATTTTCAAACATCTTACAAAATTGAAAACATTTTCAAAAGATCAAACATCTTTGTATACATTCTTACGAACGAGAATCATTATAAAGATTGCCTAAACAATGGCCTTTTTACAAAATACTTTCAAAAACCACACAAAGCACAACTTTAAAAAAAAGTAAGTGATGTAGCAAGTAACTAAGAGCCCATGGAAAACCATGTATGAAAAGGGTGCTAATACCTTCCCTTTTCATAATCTATCCCCCGAACTCAAGAAACAATCTTAAAGGTCTTTCATGTGCTTTTTTACCTTTCCTTTTGGATAAAAGAAAAGTCGGTGGCGACTCTTGCTAACCGCAATATTTGTGATCAAACGCTAAACCTTCAAGTCAGTTCTCTCACTGTATCACACACTTGCATTCTTTAATCCGAACGACATGACTTTGTAGCAAAAGGTGCCTCATTGTGTAACAAAGATAGTCTTTTCCATATCCTTGGGATCCATCTTGATTTGGTTGTAGCCAGAAAATCCATCCACGAAGGAGAAGACTTTATGTTGAACGGTGTTGTCAACCAAAACGTCAATGTGTAGTAGAGGGAAATCATCTTTGGGGCTTTCCCTATTCAGATCTCTATAATCTACACACACGCGAACCTTCCCATCTTTCTTTGGCACAGGGACCACGTTCGCAACCCATTGAGGATAAGATGTAACGGCCAGAAAACCTACATTAAATTACTTCATTACCTCAGTTTTATCTTTTCAGACATGTCGGGCCGCATACGACAAACCTTTTGCTTAACAGGGGGGAAATCTTCCTTCGTTGGTAGAAGATGAACCACAACGTCGGTATCCAATCCTGGCATATCTTTATACGACCAAGCAAACACTTTAAAGTAGTCATGTAACATCTGAACCAATCGGCTCTTGATACCATCTTTTAGGTTGGCGCCGATGTTGACCTCTCTCTTATCTATCTCAATACCTAAGTTGATAACTTTGACTAGCTCTTCATGAGGTTGAATAACTTTCTCTTCTTGCATTAGAAGTCTGGCTAATTCTCCTGGTATTTCACAATCTTCCTCGCCTTTGTCTTCAGCTTGGTTAATTGGATGTTCGAAGTCATAACTGGCAATAGTAGAGTCGTAGGTAATGAGATCTGGAGTGGATAAAGATCTGCAAGTGTGTGTATGTGCATGTAAGATACATGGCAATTGAAAAAATGTAATAAAGGAAAAGAAAGACAATGAACACAAAAGTTTGAATTCAAAAGGTCCAGTGGTTTATATTAAATGGTCATATGATAAATGAACATGAACAAAACCCTTAACAAATGGACCATAGTGCCCCGGGCAAGGCACATGGCTTAAAAGTCATTGTTTTGGAAATTAAGATTACAGACAAAAGTTATTGAATTGACAGAAAATAGTAAACAATAATTACTCCTCAATGAAGGAGATGGGAGTGAAATCCTTTGCATTCCAGTTGTTGAGCTTTCCTTCGACTATAGGGTAGATCCAATCTTTAAAAGTATTTTCATCATCAGAGTCTTCCACGACATTCACTTCATGATTTCTGATGCAGAGAGGTGGCTTTCCCACGCGAGCGCGCCTTACTTCTTTTTGAGCTTTAATGGTGAAACCCAATCCAAATTTGTCTGCTTTAAATGGAATATCAGGAAGTTGTCCCCAGATGGTACAATTACCATCTTCGATCACGGCATGAGCATCTTTAAGCGAAACCATTCTTGGTACAACTTTATTAGCTTTTGATATGTCGGAGGAGATTTTGGTGGCAACAACCATGAGAGGAACAATTTCAAAGGCCTGGCATGGAGTCTCTATGAATTCACCATCCATTTCCACATATTTGAAGGAATTGAGGTGGCTCACCATAAATTCTTTTTCACTGCAAACAGTAACGATCTTCCCTTTAAGTGGATATTTTAATTTTTGATGAAGCGTGAATGTTACTGCCCCTGCCCCATAGATCCAAGGGCATCCAAGCAAACAAGAGTAGGCAGGAAGTATGTCCATTATATAAAAGGTAGAGTTGAAAATCTGTGAGCCAACTTTAATTAGGAGATCCACCTTTTGTGAACCATCCTTTTAGACCCATCGAAAGCCCTTACAACAATATCGCTTGGCTTCAATAGCAATCCTTCGCAATCTAGACGGTCCAACGCACCTTTTGGTAACACATTTAAAGATGAGCCAATATCAATTAGGACATGGGCCAGGGTGGTCCCCTTGAATTCAATAGATACATGCAAGGCTTTGTTGTGGTTCCTTCCCATATGAGTCAAATCAGCGTCAGAGAATCCTAATCCATTGTTTGCCGTTAAACTTGCTACACAGTTCTCGAACTGGTCAATTGTGGTTTCTTGGGGCACATGGGCTTTCTTCAAAAACTTGATTGGAGCTTGGGCATGAGCGTCCGAATAGAGTAACAATGATAACATAGAGGTTTTGGCGGGGGTTTGCCCCAGTTGCTCAACTATTTTGAAGCCACTCTTCTTTATGATTTCCAGGATTTCCTCCATCTCTCGAGTGGAGGGTTCTTCAGTATCAGTATCTTTGGTAGGTGCCTCTATCCCAGCAGTCTCATCTTATTTCTCTTTTCCTCTAGTGTTGGCACTAGACTTGTCATTGGTATGCGGACGGGAGTTGTTATAGTAGTGGGCGGTGAAATATCAGGGGGAAAGATTCTCCCCATTCTTGTCACTTTACTAGAACCTGCAATATTAGTGACATCAACTTCGTCTTTGTTGATCCAAGAATCTTGTTTTATCCCATGATAATAAACCTCGGCACCATAGTTCCATGGAACTGCTTTGTCAGAGGAGTAGGGAATAGGCCCAACGACAATGATTATTAAATGAGCAATGGTTGGTTCATTTGAAATTCTAATAGGACCCATTTGAGGGGATCCTAAGAGGCTTGTTGGAGATGGTTATTATGGATAAGTATTCAGCTTTATTGGTTAAATTTTTGATGGTAGGAATCTTCTCAAACAGAATCTCGCGGCTATTTATCAGGTGTTGCACACCTTCCTTCAGCCGCTTGCACCTATTTACTTGTTGATCACATCGAACGCAATCTTTAGAACAGCCAGGGAACACCCCAACTCTCAGCAAATTAACCTTCACAGTAGTTAATGGGGTTGTTAAATCTTCAATGGAAGAGACAGAAGTAGTATCATAAATTGCGTTAACACCTTTGCCATGATTTGGCATTGGTGCAGTTATCACATTTGGAGTAGCAGGTGGATCAAATTCAACTGTTTTATTGTCTATCAGATCTTGAATCTTATTCTTCAGAGCCCATCATTGATCAATTTCATGCCCAGGGTTATTGGAATGATACACACATTTGGCATTTGGATTATACTTAGGTGATGAAATGTTTGGATTGCATGGTGGATTGCGCCATGTCACTAAGTTGGCCTTCAACAGATGTTGTAAGGTTTGGGACAGTGACATGTTTATCCTCGTGAACTGTATTCGAGGAACTTCGGATTATTGCTTGTTGGATGATTGCCTTTGAGCAGAGGGAGGGTTTGAGATTAACACATCATTAATATAGGGTCGATGATCCTTCTTGGTATGGGCCCTTGCCCCATACACAACATTTGTTTCCTTCTTTCTAGTGAAAGGCTTCTTTACAGGGTTGGATGCGTAAGCAGGTGTCATGGGAATTTTTCCGCTCTTAATGCTACTTTCAACCATTTCACCAGTTAGGATCAACTCGGTGAAACCAGATAAATAACTTCCAATCAAAAGGTTGAAAAATGGGCCAGTTAATGTACCCATGAACATGTCAACTAGTTCTCTTCCAGTTAGTGGTGGTTGGACCCTACCAGCAAGATCCCTCCATTTTTGTGCATACTCTTTAAACCCCTCTGTGATCAGTGGAAATAGAATTGACTGTTTTTAAGCTGGTTTCACGAAATGTCGCGGTAAGCAAGAGTCGCCACCGTCTTTTATGTTCTCCAGCATGGAAAGGACAAAAGCACAACAAAATTCCTTATTTGAGAATGTTTCTCGGTTCGGGAGGTAGATTTATAGAAAGGGAAGGTGTTAGCACCCTTTCTATCCATGGTTATCCATGGGCTCTTAGGTACTTGCTCTTATGTTTTCAAAATTTGTTTGCTTTTCAAGTGTGTGTGGGTTTTGAAAAAAAGTTCGTTTGAAAACTTCTAGGTAACTCTTGTATCAGTCCTCAAGAGTGTATGAAGTATTGTTTGAAAACTTTTTGAAAGTGTAAGGTGTGAAAAGTATTTTGTTTGTTTTGAAAAGAGCAAGTACCCATGAGTCATCTACCTACCCTAAGGAATTAAGCTGTGTAAGAGTCCTTTAGATAGTGCTATCCCACCATTGAGAGGTAGGTAGCACCATCGTTGGAGTTATTCGGGTCAATTCGATTATCGGGACAGTGTGGTCACCGAAGCAATAGTAGAACACCTTAGAAGTAACCCTAATGTCCTAGATCCTTTTTATCTGAGGCAACCGTTTCGAGGCAACAGGATCTTTAGACAGGAGGGCGACCCCTAAGACACCCTATACTTGATGACCACGTTTCGAGGAAACGAGTGAAGCGTACCCTAGGAGTGGCATGTGCTTTGTGTGTTGTTTTCCAGTTAATTGTCTTTGTCCATGTTATTTTGATTTACCAATCTCAAGTTATGGTCTTTGACTTAAAATGCCTTTTTGTTGACTTTTGAAAATGACCTATAATGTTGAAATTGATAACTTTTTGTGAGAGCATTTCTTGGACTTGGAATGTGAAGATGAGTTGTAGGAAGTGTCATCCCCTTCAAAATGAGCATTGGATGGGATTTTTCTGATGAACCATAAAAAAGTTATGCCTTGGTCAAGTTACAGTTGACTTTTCAGCTGTCCAAAAATATAAACTTTTGACACCTTGATGATTTTTAAGCCATTCTTGTGAAATCATGGTCAAGATTTGACCAAATGATGATTGTGGCTTCAAAATAAGATGTTGACCAAAAATCTTGACTTTTGACTGTCAAATGACCATTTTGCCCCTATAGTTGATTGTGAAGCAATTAGGGTTTTTGACTGTGCAACTTGACCTTGTGAGCCTTGAAACTTGACACGTAGGTGCTTGACAATGTATATGAGCATATGGGACTTGATTGAGCCCTTGAAAACCTCAACTTCCTTGCAAGAACCAAAACCCTAATTTGACTGGGTTATGAGGGTGTTTGAACTGTGCACCCCTTGAGTAGGCTTGAGCAAATTGAGATGATGCTTGTCAAAAACTTTGAAGAATATGGGAGGGCAAATTTTGGGGTACAACAATTGCCCCTATTCAATCTTCTTAGACCTGAGGATGTAGATTGGCTTGTGTGCCTTTCGTGATCCGAAGGTGGAAGATGATTGAACACTAGAGTGCCCAAAAATTTGCACTCACATAGTAGAGTATCAGCAGTGTGATGTCGGGAATGGGCTTACAGATGCCATTTAGAGAGATGGTGGATAGGAGGATGGGCTTATAGATGTCATCTGGAGATGTGACAGAACCTTGTCGGGAATGGGCTTATAGATGCCATTTGGAACTGTGATGGGAGGATGGGCTTATAGATGCCATCTAAGTGTCGATCGTGTAAGTGATTCCTTAGCGAGAACTTGCGTACCTGAGAAAGAAAGATAATTACCTGGCCTGTTACAGGGGTTGATCTTCAAACTCTTCATGCAGACATGCCCTGGCTGGATACAGGTATCGAATCTACAATTGGTTGCTCACAAATGTGCCCTGGCTAGATACAGGAATCGAATCCGGAACTTCAAAAGGTTGCTTACAGACGTGCCCTGGCTGGATACAGGAATCGAATCTGGAATTAGTTGTCAACAGATATGCCCTGGCTGGATACAGGAATCGAATCTTCAAACTCTTCAGACGTGCCCTGGCTGGATACAGGAATCGAATTTGGAATTAGTTGTCAACAGATATGCCCTGGTTGGATACAGGAATCGAATCTTCAAACTCTTCAGACGTGCCCTGACTGGATACAGGAATCGAATATGGAAATAGTCGTCAACAGATATGCCCTGGCTGGATACAGGAATCGAATCTTCAAACTCTTCAGACGTGCCCTGGCTGGATACAGGAATCGAATCTGGAATTAATCGTCAACAGATATGCCCTGGCTGGATACAGGAATCGAATCTTCAAACTCTTCAGACATGCCCTGGCTGGATACAGGAATCGAATCTGGAATTAATCGTCAACAGATATGCCCTGGCTGGATACAGGAATCGAATCTTCAAACTCTTCAGACGTGCCCTGGTTGGATACAGGAATCGAATCTGGAATTAGTCGTCAACAGATATGACCTGGCTAGATACAGGAATCGAATCTTCAAACTCTTCATACGTGCCCTGGCTGGATACAGGAATTGAATTTGGAATTAGTCGTCAACAGATATGCCCTGGCTGGATACAGGAATCGAATCTTCAAACTCTTCAAACGTGCCCTGGCTGGATACAGGAATCGAATTTGGAATTAGTCGTCAACAGATATGCCCTGGCTGGATACAGGAATCGAATCTTCAAACTCTTCAGACGTGCCCTGGCTGGATACAGGAATCGAATCTGGAATTAGTCATCAACAGATATGCCCTGGCTGGATACAGGAATCGGATCTTCAAACTCTTCAGACGTGCCCTGGCTGGATACAGGAATCGAATATGGAATTAGTCGTTGTTATACCCCAAAATTTGCCCTCCCATATTCTTCAAGAAATTGCCAAGCCAAGCTACAAAGTTGTGCAGTGCAGCAGTCCCCCATACAGTCAAAACTAGGGTTTGTATGCTGATCAAGAAAATGAAGTGTTCAAAGGTTCAATCAAGTCTCATATGCTTACAAACATGGTCAAGCATCCTCATATCAAGTTTCAAGGCATTCAGCTCAAAATTGCACAGTCAAAACCCTAAATTGCACTACAGTCAACTGTAGGGGCAAAATGGTCATTTGGCAGTCAAAAGTTCAAATTTTTGGTCAACATATCATTTTGAAGCCACAAACATCATTTGATCAATGCTTGATCATGATTCTCAAAATTTGGCTCAGAAATCATCAAAGATGCAAAAGTTGCTATATTTGGACAGCTGAAAAAGTCAACTGAAATTGACCAGGGCATAACTTTCACATGGATTGTCAGAAAAATTCCATCCAAAGCTCATTTTGAATAGAAAGACATTTCCTACAACTCATCTTCATACTTCAAGTCCAAGAAATGCTCTCACAAAAAGTTATCAATTTCAACATTATAGGTCATTTTCAAAAGTCAACAAAAAGGGATTTTAAGTCAAAGGCCATAACTTGAGATTGGTAAATCAAAATGACATGGGACCAAAGGCATTGGTTAAAGGACTCAAAGACCTTTCCAAAATGTCCAAGAACATGTGAAAAGCTTAAAAATTGAGCAAGTTATGCCTTGTAGAAGTTGGGAAATTTTTATGAAATAGCAAAAGTCAACTATCCTTGAAAATCCAATTTTTGACAAAAGGGCCCCATTTTTTCCACTTGGTTCATCCTTGTCATGCCACACACGTGTCCCATGGTTAATTTCAAGACCAAATATTGATTTTTTTATTTTATTTAATTTTTGATGATTTAATTCATTTTAAATCTTTGAAAATTCAAATAAAATTCAAAAACCAATGGAATAGTGTCATGTGAACTTGGACAATTTCTATGTATCATGAACCAACTCAAGAAATCAGGCTAGGGTTCATTTGCACACTAGGTCTAGGTTTTGGCTAAAAAGGAGGAAAAATGGTTAAGAGTGAAAACCCTAAGACTAATTCCTTCATGAGCTTGAATCTAGGTCAAATAACTAGCCAATTCCATTCCATTATCATCACTGAGTCAAACCCTAACCATAAGAGACCAAATGCTGCGCTGAAAAGCCATTGGACAATTTGAAAAATGAGGCATATAAGCCAAATCTGATTTCAAGGTTAGGGAGAACTGGAAGCCTTGATTCTTTTCCTAACAGCATCCTGGACCAATTCTGAACGTATCCCAATTCTTAACATCAATCAAAACTCCCTGAGCTGGTACCCCTAAGTCAAACTGCATCTCAAAAATTTTGAAATCATATAGCACGATTCAAGCATAGTTTTGCATTTTTATTCATGTATTCATATTCACAATGATGTTTCCAAGCTGACCAATGCGTTTGATTACATTTTTATGCCATATACATGAATCTGCCATGATCGTCCTTTAGGGTTACAGGTTGCTTGAATTAGGGCTTTTGCGTAGAGGTAAAATTAGGATTTCAGAGCAACACCATCACACTCAACGCATCTGGACGAAAAGATTCACACACCACCCCTAGGGTACGCCTCACTGTTGCCTTTCGAAAGGTGATCGTCGAGTAGAGGACGTCTTAGTAAGTCCTCATGATCCGGGAACCCGGCATGAGGGTAGCTTCTAAGGTGTCTTCCCATTGCTCCGGTGATCACCATGTCCCTATACACTCGAATTGACCCGAACACCTCCAACGGTGGTGCTACCTACCTCTCAATGGTGGGATGGCACTACTTTAAAGGACATTTACACAGACGAATTCCTTAGGGTAGGTAGGTTCTCAAAGATACTTGCTCTAATTTCAAACAAAAAACACTTTTCACACCAACACATTTTCAAAAGCTTTCAAAGCAAACTTTTCAAACACTCTGACGTACGAGTCGAACTGAAATTTTTCAAAGAAACTTTTTTAAAACCCACAATTGAAAAGCAAGCAAACATTTTGAAAACACATTGAGCAAGTATCTAAGAGCCCATGGATAACCATGGATAGAAAGGGTGCTAACACCTTCCCTTTCTATAACCTACCTCCCGAACCGAGAGCAATCTCTTTAAGGAATTTTTCTGTGCTTTTGTCCTTTCCATTTGGAGAAAATAAAAGACGGTGGCGACTCTTGCTTACCGCGACATTTTCGCGAACCAGCTTTAAAACAGTCAGTTCCAGATCCACCGATCACAGAACTGGCGACTCTGCTGGGGAATAAACTTAAAGTGAGGTGTACCTTAGGGATAGTTCTCACCTGTGTTTTCAATTGTATTCTTTGCTTGCTTTAAAATTGTGGGACCGTCTTGGGAGTTCTATAGATCCTAACCCGGATCTGGGGGATACCCTTTTAGAAAGTAGCAACAAGGCTGTGAGGGAACTGTGCGGGGTATACCGACATGGTTGAAACAGTCTGCTACGTTGATGTGGCACTTTAGTGTGTACCGGTAACCCTTGAGTCAGTCAAGGAGAGTACGGGGCCTCCATGTGGTGTCATGAAGCATCAACAGACCTTAGGAACCTTAATTGAACCATCTTGGCCTCTTTAGGGTAGTGAGATAACTGACTTTGGTGCAGTCCGAGGTTGGTTGATACTCGATACTACACTCAATTAAGGGTTGCTTTCCTGGAATATTTCGGTCGCCAGTTCAGTGGCTAAATCGAAACGATGAACAATGAAAGCAATCCCGTGATATTGGGAACCTTAAAACCCGGTTACTTTGATAGGACAGGTTGAACCCACCAACTTCAAGAGGGTATTACCCAGACCCCATGCTGGCCTTAAACCTTAAGGGCCTGTCTTGTGTGCCTTGTGTGCCTTACATGTTTGTCTTTGTAAATATCTGTGGTGTGTTTAATCATAGCATCATGACATCATCCAGCATCATACGCATTGACTAACCATTTCAGGGGTTCGAATTTTCATCTTTGTTCTTGTTTTGTAGGACATGGAAACTGTTCGTAGAAAGACAATTCCAATCAGTCTTGTAAGGGTCCCTCCTCAGCTTAAGGAGCTTATATCCAGGATTCCCGAGAACTCTTCATTCAGTGAAAGGCATGGAAGTCTCATCAGCTTGGTCAATACCAACATTGAGGAAGATATGATAAAGGTCCTGTTCCAATTCTTTGACCCTCTGCATCACTGTTTCACCTTCTTGGACTATCAGTTGGTACCTACATTGGAGGAGTTCTCCCGACTCCTGAAGATCCCTATTCTTGATCAGCTACCCTTCAACGGTACAGAAAAGGAACCTAAGCTTGAAGAGATTGCTAAAGCCTTGCACCTACAGTCATCTGACCTCAAGGGACATTGGGAAGTTAGAAGTGGTATCAAAGGGTTCTTAGCCAGGTTTCTGTTTGAAAAGGCCTATGAATGTTGGAACTCCCTTGACTTACAAGCTTTTGAAAAGGTTGTGGCCCTCCTTGTTTATGGTTTGGTGTTGTTCCCTAACCCAGATCAGCTCATTGATATCAGTGCTGTCCAGATCTTTATGTCCAGGAATCCTATACCTACGTTGCTGGGGGACCTCCTTCACTCATGTTACACTCGAACCATGAGAAAAAGAGGTGTCCTTATGTGTTGCACTCCTCTCCTGGGAAAGTGGTTTATTTCGCACCTTCCACAATCAGTCCTGAAGAACGAGCGGGGTTTGAGATGGTCACAACGGTTGATGACTCTTACACATGCAGATATACATTGGTGCCCTAGGTCCAGAGAAAATGTCACTATCATTGATCGTTGCGGGGAGTATCCTAATGTTCCTTTACTTGGAATCAGAGGGGGGTATTACTTATAGTCCATGCCTGGCTTGGAGACAATTTGGTTATGCTCGGAGGGATGGTCCTCATGACATGTTGATTCCTGACATAGTTTTTGACTTTGACAACGATACTCAAGGACTTCGCCAGAGATTTATCAGAGCTTGGAGGATGCCTAGTAGGATAGACAGCAAGACACTGGGGCACAGGAACTCCGTCCCTTTGGAGCCTTACCTCAAGTGGGTACGAGCCCGCTCTCAGAAACTAGTAATGCCTTATCCTCACATGCTTCCAGTAATCAAAGAGCCTGCCTTGGAAGGAGAGGTGTCTCATGTTATTCAGCACCCTGATATGCCCACATCCTGGGAAGAGATGCAGAAGAGCTGGATCCAGCTTAAGGAAGAGCGGAATTCTCTTGAGACTAGTTTGCATGCCAGTGAAAGGAAGGTCTTGGAGCTCACTCGCCTGTTGCACGAGGAAAGGAACCTCAACACTTACATAGCTCCAAAGAAGATGCGCAACATATTTTGGGATTGATTTGATCTTTTTGTACTTTTGCCCATGAGGCTTTGATGTATTAAACAATGATTTTCTTAATAAATAACGTGTGTTCCTTTTGGTCTACAACAAATTTGAATTTTTGAACCCTTGAATGCATCGCATAAACACATATCATTCATCATGTGCATCATAGGTACTCTTCTTTTCAGGTTGTTTACTGTTCTTCGCTGTTTATTTCAGCATCATGAATCCTGAATCATCGACCGAGGCATCTATCAAGGCTCTTCAGGCGCAAAACGTCCAGTTTCAGGCGCAAAACGCCCAATTTCAGGAGCTGATCAAGGGCTTGGCTCAGGGTCAACAAGAGTTGAAGACCATGCTTCTGAAGAAGACTAAGAAGAAGAGGAGGACTGTGCTATTTAACACTGGGCGCAGACTCGGGAACACTTTGGTTGAAGCTGAAAGGACTCCTCCATCTGTGACGGAAGGTAGTCACCAAGAAAGGGAGGTCACTACTCCTGTGGGCTCTGATACTGAAACAGACTTCAACGACGAACAGTACCCTCCTGCTGAAGACCGGTACAAACAGCTGGAAGACAGATTGAAGGCTGTGGAAGTTCAGCGGGTGCCTGGATTGGATTTCGGAGACTTGGGGTTATCTACTGGGGTGGTGATCCCCCACAAATTCAAAACACCTGCCTTCGTGAAGTATGATGGGGCTTCCTGTCCCAAGATGCACCTCCGTTCTTATGTAAGGAAGATCCAGCCTTACACAGCAGACAAGAACCTTTGGATCCACTTCTTCCAGGAGAGTCTTTCAGGGACTCACCTCGACTGGTTCTATCAGCTGGATGGAATCAGCATTCGTAACTGGGAGGATCTGGCCACTGCTTTTTACAAGCAGTATTAGTATAATGCCGACCTCGCTCCTACGCGTACCCAGCTCCAGGGTATGTCGCTAGGGTCGGGTGAAGGTTTTAAGGAGTACGCTCAAAAATGGAGAGACCTGGCTGGCAGGGTGCAGCCACCATTGACGGATCGGGAGCTGGTAGATATGTTCTTGGGGACCCTATCTGGTCCATTTTTCAATCATCTCATTGGTAATTCCTCTGCTGGGTTTACTGATCTGATCCTGACTGGTGAAAGGATCGAGGCCGGTATAAAATCGGGGAAGATACAGAAAGTTGCCTCCTCCAGTACTGAGAAGAAGCCCTTCAAAAAGGAGGCTAGTGCTGTATATGGCTCCCGGAGAACAGAGCGACCTGAACACCGCCAATCTGTCAGTGCGGTAATGATTGCCAAACCTGTTGCCGCCCCTCGGCCAACTAATCCTCAAAAGTTTGAAAGACCCCGGAGAGAGTTTACCCGGTTAAGCATGACCTTATCACAGATCCTGCCACAGTTGCTATCCACCAATTTAGTGACTGTCAGGGAGGCTCCAAAGTTTCCCAACACTGCATCCCCCAAGTTCAATCCAAATGCTCGCTGTGCTTATCACTCTGATAGCCCGGGGCATAACACAGATGACTGTTGGGCCCTAAGGAATAAGGTTCAAGACCTCATTGATGCAAAGGAAATACAGTTTGAGGCGCCCGAGAAGCCGAATGTTGTAACTGCTCCCATGCCCCAGCATGGAGTGAATGCTGTTGAGGAGGATTTGTATGTAGCTTCGGTGGACGATGTTGCTACTCCGTTGCTGATGGTCAAGAGGAATCTGTTGCTAGCCGGTTTATTTCCGGGATGTAGCGAAAGTTGCCCTCTATGTGTTGCTTCCCCTGCTGGTTGTTCTCTGTTGAAGTCAGGCATCCAAAACCTGATAGATAGTAGAGAGATTTTGTTCGAAAAGACTATTGTTCCTGCTGCTCCTGTTGAAGAAGTGTCGATCGTTACCATCTTCAACAATCATTCCAAGGCTCCTTCAAAGAAGCCTATACAAATTTTGTCAGTTCACAAGAATGCTCCCATCACCATTACTGTTCCGGGGCCTATACCCTACAAATCTGATAAGGCTATCCCCTGGCACTATGGGGCGGATGTTTATGTTCTGGGTGTGAAACAAGAGTGCAACATTGATACTGGTGTCTCCAACATCACCGGGCCTGCTAAGGTCACTCGTAGTGGAAGACTGTTCTCGCCAGACATTGCTCCTCCGGCAATTCATAGGCCTTTGATCTTCACACCTGCCAGTGTGCCCGTTTCTCCCTCTGACCAAGTATCCACCCCTGCTACTGAGTCATCTGATACTCGGGGCAAGGGAATTGCTGCTGATATGCCTGCCAGGACGGAGGCACCAAAGACCATTGTTGAGGCTTCCAAGCAGGAAATGGAAGAAATCCTCAAGATAATAAAGAAAAGTGATTTCAACGTTGTAGAACAGCTGGGGCATACCCCCTCTAAAATCTCCATGTTGTCACTGCTGCTGTGTTCAGAGGCCCATGCAAAGGCTCTGATTGCTTTCTTAAAGACTGCCCACGTACCCCAAGAGACGACTGCTGACCAGTTCACCGACTGTGTGGCCAACCTAACTGCTGATAATGGCCTGGGTTTCTCTGATGCCGATCTGACAGCAAAGGGGAAAAACCATAATGATGCCCTGCATGTCTCCATTGAATGCAGGGGCACTACTCTTGCTCATGTGCTGGTTGACACAGGTTCTTCATTAAACGTGCTGCCCAAGAAGGCTCTGGATAGGCTGGATTGTGAGGGTCTAGAGCTCAAACCAAGTAGCATTGTTGTCCGGGCCTTTGACGGGTCCAAAAGAATGGTACATGGTGAAGTGGACATCCCAATCAGGGTTGGGTCACAGGTATTTGATTCAAAATTCTATGTGATGGACATCCATCCGTCCTATTCTTGTTTGCTGGGTCGCCCATGGATCCACAAGGCTGGAGCTGTGACCTCCACATTGCATCAGAAGCTCAAGTACCCGGTCAGGGGGAAGATCGTAACAGTGCAAGGGGAGGAGGAATACATGGTCAGCCACCTCAACTCTTTCAGATACGTAGAAATGGATGGGGAGTTCATTGAAACCCCCTTTCAACATTTTGAGGAAGTACCACCAACCTTGGCAGCAGCAGAAGATGAAGAGGTTTCTCCTATGAAGATGGCCTCCTTAAAGGACGCCCGGGCTGTGATCGAAAAAGGTGAATGTGCAAACTGGGGCAAGCTTCCTGATCTTACTCCTAAGACTAACAAGTTTGGGCTGGGTTTCACCACAGAAGCTCAGAAAGCGGTGCGCAAGGCAAGAATTGGAAGACCTCCGGTGCTCATCACTCACTCTGAAGCGAATGCTATTGGAGAGGAAGATGAGGTGGGAGAGTCAGAGTTCGATAGCTGGATCTACCCGACGGCCGACGGTGGATTGACCAATTGGACTGCTAAAGATTTTACACCCATAACTTTTGTTCCTCAATAATGAATTTCTTTGTTTTTTTGATTTGTAATAAACAATAATTTGAGACTATATGGCCCGGTGTCTTACCCGGGGCACCGTGGTTTTATTTATGAGGGCTTTTGTTTGTCACTATCATATATCATGAATAAAAACATTGGACGTTTTTCACAATTCAAATTTTGCGCTCCTTTTCTTTCCTTTCTTTACATATTGCAAAACAGCTGTATTTACACACACACTCACTCATACAGGTTTTGATCCACTCTGGATCTCACTGGTAACGACTCTGCTACTGCCAGTTATGACTTCGAAAATCTGATCAACTTAGCCGAAGACGAAGGTGAAGATGATTGCGAAGTGCCTGGTGAACTTGCAAGACTGTTACAACAGGAAGAGAGGGCAATTCAACCCCATGAAGAGCCAGTGGAAATAATAAACTTGGGTACTGAGGAAGACAAGAAAGAGGTGAAGATTGGTGCCAACCTGGAACTCAGCGTGAAGCAACGGTTGACTCAGATGTTGCATGACTATAAAGAAATCTTTGCCTGGTCTTACGAAGATATGCCCGGATTAGATACCGACATTGTGGTCCATCACTTACCAACTAAAAAGGATTGCCCTCCGGTTAAGCAAAAGGTCCTCCGTATGCGTCCAGAGATGTCTGAGAAGATTAAAGCCGAGGTGATGAAGCAGTTTGATGCCGGGTTTCTTGCAGTGACTTCTTACCCTCAGTGGGTTGCTAATGTGGTGCCGGTACCTAAGAAGGACGGCAAGGTCAGGATGTGTGTCGATTACAGGGATCTGAACAGGGCCAGCCCCAAGGATGACTTCCCTCTACCCCACATTGATGTCCTTGTTGATAATACAGCTCAGCATAAAGTGTTCTCTTTCATGGATGGTTTTTCAGGCTACAATCAGATCAAGATGGCTCCGGAAGACATGGAAAAGACTACGTTTGTTACTCAGTGGGGCACCTTCTGCTACAAAGTCATGCCTTTCGGACTAAAGAATGCTGGGGCAACCTACCAACGTGCCATGGTTACCTTATTTCATGATATGATCCACCATGAGATCGAAGTGTATGTGGACGACATGATCGCTAGGTCCCAAACTGAGGAAGAGCATCTAGATCATCTGCAGAAACTGTTTGACCGTTTGAAACTGTACAAGCTGAGGTTGAACCCGAACAAGTGCACCTTCGGGGTAAGATCTGGGAAGTTGCTAGGCTTCGTGGTCAGTGATAAAGGAATTCAAGTGGACCCTGCTAAGGTCAAAGCCATTCAAGAGATGCCAGTTCCTAAGACAGAGAAGGAAGTCAGAGGCTTTCTAGGACGTCTGAATTACATTGCTCGGTTCATCTCACACTTAACTGCTACCTGTGAACCAATCTTCAAGCTGTTGAAGAAAGATCAGGTAGTATGTTGGAATGATGAATGTCAGGCTGCTTTTGACAGAATCAAAGAATATCTCCAAGAACCACCCATCCTTATGCCACCAGTTGAAGGGAGACCTTTGATACTTTACCTGACAGTGCTTGATAATGCAATGGGGTGTGTGCTGGGGCAGCATGACGAGTCTGGCCGAAAAGAGCATGCCATTTATTACCTTAGCAAAAAGTTTACCGACTGTGAGACCCGATACTCACTGCTTGAGAAAACTTGATGCGCTTTGGTATGGGCTGCTCGCCGGCTGAGACAGTATATGCTGACTCACACTACCTTGTTAATCTCAAAAATGGATCCTATAAAGTACATATTCGAAAAGCCTGCTCTGTCTGGGAGAATTGCAAGATGGCAGATGATTTTGACGGAATACGACATCCAGTATACGACCCAAAAAGCCATCAAGGGAAGTGTATTGGCAGACCACTTAGCGCATCAAGCTGTGGATGATTACCAGTCAATGAACTTCGAGTTTCCAGATGAAAGCATTATGATAGTAACTGACTGTGAAATACCTGGACCGGATGAAGGACCTGAACCAGGATCCCGATGGTCTATGCACTTTGACGGAGCCTCCAATGCTTTGGGAAATGGTATCGGCGCCATAATCGTATCTCCACAAGGTACTCATACTCCACTCACCGCCCGGCTGTGTTTCAACTGTACCAACAACATGGCGGAGTATGAAGCGTGTATTATGGGTCTTCAAGCGGCAATCGACCTAAGGATCAAATTCCTAAGTGTTTTCGGAGATTCCGCTCTTGTGATCAATCAAATCAAAGGAGAGTGGGATACGAAACATCCAAACTTGATTCCTTACAGAGAATGTGTGTTGGCCCTGATCCCCCACTTCACAGAGATAACATTTGAGCACTTTCCAAGAGAAGAGAATCAGCTGGTGGACGCGTTAGCTACAATGTCTTCAATGTTCAAGGTTAAATGGGATAACGAGGCTCCCCGGATCATCATCTGGAAACTGGACGAACCGGCATACTGTTGTGATCTCGAAACTGAATTGGTAACTGAGAAGCCTTGGTACCACGAAGTGAAGAGATATCTAGGAGCACAGGAATACCCTGAAGGAGCATCTGTCAATGATAAGAAATTCCTGAGGAGGTTTGCAGCCAAGTTCTTTCTTAGCAATGGCATCTTGTACAAGCGAAACCAGGATTCAACCCTACTGCGTTGTGTAGATAAGACTGAAGCAGATAGAATCATGGAAGAGCTACATGAAGGGACCTTTGGTACACATTCTAGTGGGCATACCATGGCTAAGAAGATCCTACGGGCAGGATATTACTGGTCTACCATGGAAGCTGATTGCTACCAACATTCTAGGACATGCCATAAATGCCAGATCTACGCAGACAAGGTGCATGTTCCTCCGGTTCCCCTGAATGTTCTGACTGCGCCTTGGCCATTTGCAATGTGGGGCATAGACATGATCGGTGAGATTAAACCTACGGCATCTAATGGACATCGCTTCATCCTAGTGGCAATTGATTATTTTACGAAGTGGGTTGAGGCAGCATCCTATGCTACGGTAACCAAGACTGTTGTGGCACGGTTCATTAGGCATAACCTGATCTGTCGGTACGGCGTCCCTGAGAGAATTATTACAGACAACGGTACCAATCTAAACAATAAGATGATCGCTGAGCTCTGCGAACAGTTCAAGATACAGCACCACAATTCTTCTCCGTACAGACCGAAGATGAATGGGGCTGTAGAAGCAGCTAATAAAAACATCAAGAAGATCGTGCAGAAGATGACAGTAACGTATAAAGATTGGCACGAGATGTTACCGTTCGCTCTGCATGGGTATCGTACCTCAGCTAGGACGTCAACCGGGGCAACTCCTTTCTCTCTTGTTTATGGCATGGAGGCAGTCTTGCCAATCGAGGTGCAAATTCCCTCTCTCCGGATAATGAAGGATGCAAATCTGAGCGAAGATGATTGGATCCAGACACGACTTGATCAACTCAACCTTATTGACGAAAAGAGACTTGCTGCTATCTGTCATGGTCAGACGTATCAGAAGCGAATGATCAGGGCATTTCACAAAAAGGTCAGACCACAGGAATATCAAGTCGGGGATCTGGTGATCAAGCGAATCATCCTTCCTCAGAGTGATCCAAGGGGCAAATGGACCCCTACGTACGAAGGGCCATTTGTGGTTAAGCATGTGTTCTCAGGAGGAGCAATGATATTAACCAACATGGATGGTGACGACCTTCCTCACCCCGCCAATGCAGACATAGTTAAAAAATACTACGCATGAAAAAAGACCCGCTAGGCTGACATGTCTAGGCAAAAATTAGGGCTTCCCGTCGAACCAAAAGGGTTCGGGCAAAATGAAGGGATGAAAATGAAAAAATCTGTACACCCGGCAAGTCGAAAACCTGAAAAGGCGGCTTGGGCAAAAATGGGTATCCCGGTGGACTGAAAACCCGAAAGGGCAGTCCAGGCAAAAATTAGGGATAAAAGCGTAATACTATGTCTCATTGGATCACTTTGCATCCAGAAGCTGGTATCTACATCAAGTTCAGACGGCATCGATCAGTCAGCTTCACCTTCAACCAAGGTCATCAAGTGATGAGACGCACGGAGTATAAAGGCAATAGCAGAGTTGAAACCCAGTGGATCATTCATCTTTCACACAGCTGTTTTATTTTCTTTTGTACAAAACTTGTATAAACTCTTTTGCTCGGCGACGTTTCTCTTACTAGGATGTCAGCCTCTTGTACATAAAACGCCTATTCACAGGCTATTCAAAATCAATACAAATATACTTTTCAGTTAAACGTGCCAACTGTTTTCCTTTTTTCTGTTTTGTTTTGCAAAGAACGTCCAAGGTTCAATTTGTGATATATGCATTGACAATAATTTGCTAGCTCATAAATATTTGCATACGAAACGAAGAATTAATTGCAGGTGACACTAGAAACAGGGGCAATAAAGAGTTGTCCGAGCAGTCTAATTGTCCTATCCTCCAAGGTACCAAGGTAGGTTCAGCTAAAAAACCTAACCAGGCATCTTAAGTTCCCCAGAGAGTGAGACAGCAAGTCAGTGCATTCTTCCCCAAACAAAGTTAACAAGTCTCAAGGAAATTGGGTATCCTCTGGTAGATCCCAATATCCCCCAGCAGCATATATTCTTAACAAGCATCCCCGGCAGTCTTGGTCTAAAGATTGTTCCCCGGCGGCATACATCAACATCCAAAGGAATCACTTCCCCAACATATCAAAACTATCAAAATTTCCCCAGGAGAGTCCCATCCAAATTCCCCAGGAAAGATGGAATTCATCTCCCCAAGCAGTAAGCTTATCCCCAGTAAATTCTGGAAGCTTATCCTTCATAGGACACGAACGCGTCGTCTGGCTTGATTTAAAGAGTTATTTCCTTAACAGGATATAACTGGGTTATCCTCAGCCAAAAGCCACGGAAAGGCCGTCGTCAACGTAGTTCTTTCCTATCCCCAGCGAAGTCAATTCACACTTCCAATACAACAACGGTATCCCCAACAGAGTTACTATCAACATTCAGCAAGGCATCACTCTTCCCACAGAGTATTGCTTTCCAGCATGATCGCTAGAGTATCTTTTCTCCCCGCAGAATCTTCCATTCGCCAAGTTTATTCCGCAACGGAGTCATCTTCTCCTACCGGTATCCTTGCAGTTATCATCCCCAGCGGAAGCAAAATCTATTCTTCGACATCAGCCCAGGATACGATTTCCCGGCACCCGTCAAGGATTTACTTTCCTAGACGAAAACATACATAAAACGTCACATACATCATTATAGCATGCATAACGCACTGCATCATACAAATCTCATTTATGTTGAGAACATCATTGCTTGATCCATATCATGCATTGCATATGACTAACTTTTATCTTTCAGGAAAGATCCAGTTAAGTTCTCAAGCTACATTTCAAGACCTAGACCGGTTCAGTTAAATCGTCCCAAGATTTTACTGATTGCTTATCCAGTCAAAGGCCTCCTCTGGTTCAGTTAAATCGTCCCAAGATTTTCCTGATTGCTTATCCAGTTGAAGACATTTCAAGACCTAGACCGGTTCAGTTAAATCGTCCCAAGATTTTACTGATTGCTTATCCAGTCAAAGGCCTTCTCTAGTTCAGTTAAATCGTCCCAAGATTTTCCTGATTGCTTATCCAGTTGAAGACATTTCAAGACCTAGACCGGTTCAGTTAAATCGTCCCAAGATTTTACTGATTTCTTATCCAGTCAAAGGCCTCCTCTGGTTCAGTTAAATCGTCCCAAGATTTTCCTGATTGCTTATCCAGTTGAAGACATTTCAAGACCTAGACCGGTTCAGTTAAATCGTCCCAAGATTTTACTGATTGCTTATCCAGTCAAAGGCCTTCTCTGGTTCAGTTAAATCGTCCCAAGATTTTCCTGATTGCTTATCCAGTTGAAGACATTTCAAGACCTAGACCGGTTCAGTTAAATCGTCCCAAGATTTTACTGATTGCTTATCCAGTCAAAGGCCTTCTCTGGTTCAGTTAAATCGTCCCAAGATTTTCCTGATTGCTTATCCAGTTGAAGACATTTCAAGACCTAGACCGGTTCAGTTAAATCGTCCCAAGATTTTACTGATTGCTTATCCAGTCAAAGGCCTTCTCTGGTTCAGTTAAATCGTCCCAAGATTTTTCCTGATTGCTTATCCAGTTGAAGACATTTCAAGACCTAGACCGGTTCAGTTAAATCGTCCCAAGATTTTACTGATTGCTTATCCAGTCAAAGGCCTCCTCTGGTTCAGTTAAATCGTCCCAAGATTTTCCTGATTGCTTATCCAGTTGAAGACATTTCAAGACCTAGACCGGTTCAGTTAAATCGTCCCAAGATTTTCCTGATTGCTTATCCAGTCAAAGGCCTTCTCTGGTTCAGTTAAATCGTCCCAAGATTTTCCTGATGCTTATCCAGTTGAAGACGTTTCAAGACCTAGACCGGTTCAGTTAAATCGTCCCAAGATTTTCCTGATGCTTATCCAGTCAAAGGCCTCTCTGGTTCAGTCAGATCGACCCTAAGATCTCCCTGATTCTTATCCCAGTAGAAGACACCCCAGATTTTTCTCAACGAGCGTTGTTGAAGTTAAAGTCGCCCGAGGCTCTCTTACCATTCATGCTAAGGAAGTAATCATCCCTGGTTCTTTCATCGCCGTTTGAAGCTCCATACTCAGCTCCTGTAACCAGTCAGGACACATCTATACCAGGCATCTAAAAATCAGCTCCTGCAGCGTGTCAGGTACTCATTTTTCTGTTTTGCAGGTATACAGGTTCTCGCCAAGGAATCTCTTACGCAATCAAACATCCAGATGGAATCTATAAGCCCATTCCACCATCATTGCTAACATGTGAGCGCAAATTTCCGGGCACTCTAGTGTCCAATCTTCTTTTACCCTCGGACTACGAAAGGCACGTCAGCCAATCTGCATCCTCAGGTCTAAGAAGATTGAACAGGGGCAACTGTTATACCCCAAAATTTGCCCTCCCATATTCTTCAAGAAATTGCCAAGCCAAGCTACAAAGTTGTGCAGTGCAGCAGTCCCCCATACAGTCAAAACTAGGGTTTGTATGCTGATCAAGAAAATGAAGTGTTCAAAGGTTCAATCAAGTCTCATATGCTTACAAACATGGTCAAGCATCCTCATATCAAGTTTCAAGGCATTCAGCTCAAAATTGCACAGTCAAAACCCTAAATTGCACTACAGTCAACTGTAGGGGCAAAATGGTCATTTGGCAGTCAAAAGTTCAAATTTTTGGTCAACATATCATTTTGAAGCCACAAACATCATTTGATCAATGCTTGATCATGATTCTCAAAATTTGGCTCAGAAATCATCAAAGATGCAAAAGTTGCTATATTTGGACAGCTGAAAAAGTCAACTGAAATTGACCAGGGCATAACTTTCACATGGATTGTCAGAAAAATTCCATCCAAAGCTCATTTTGAAGAGAAAGACATTTCCTACAACTCATCTTCATACTTCAAGTCCAAGAAATGCTCTCACAAAAAGTTATCAATTTCAACATTATAGGTCATTTTCAAAAGTCAACAAAAAGGGATTTTAAGTCAAAGGCCATAACTTGAGATTGGTAAATCAAAATGACATGGGACCAAAGGCATTGGTTAAAGGACTCAAAGACCTTTCCAAAATGTCCAAGAACATGTGAAAAGCTTAAAAATTGAGCAAGTTATGCCTTGTAGAAGTTGGGAAATTTTTGTGAAATGGCAAAAGTCAACTATCCTTGAAAATCCAATTTTTGACAAAAGGGCCCCATTTTTTCCACTTGGTTCATCCTTGTCATGCCACACACGTGTCCCATGGTTAATTTCAAGACCAAATATTGATTTTTTTATTTTATTTAATTTTTGATGATTTAATTCATTTTAAATCTTTGAAAATTCAAATAAAATTCAAAAACCAATGGAATAGTGTCATGTGAACTTGGACAATTTCTATGTATCATGAACCAACTCAAGAAATCAGGCTAGGGTTCATTTGCACACTAGGTCTAGGTTTTGGCTAAAAAGGAGGAAAAATGGTTAAGAGTGAAAACCCTAAGACTAATTCCTTCATGAGCTTGAATCTAGGTCAAATAACTAGCCAATTCCATTCCATTATCATCACTGAGTCAAACCCTAACCATAAGAGACCAAATGCTGCGCTGAAAAGCCATTGGACAATTTGAAAAATGAGGCATATAAGCCAAATCTGATTTCAAGGTTAGGGAGAACTGGAAGCCTTGATTCTTTTCCTAACAGCATCCTGGACCAATTCTGAACGTATCCCAATTCTTAACATCAATCAAAACTCCCTGAGCTGGTACCCCTAAGTCAAACTGCATCTCAAAAATTTTGAAATCATATAGCACGATTCAAGCATAGTTTTGCATTTTTATTCATGTATTCATATTCACAATGATGTTTCCAAGCTGACCAATGCGTTTGATTACATTTTTATGCCATATACATGAATCTGCCATGATCGTCCTTTAGGGTTACAGGTTGCTTGAATTAGGGCTTTTGCGTAGAGGTAAAATTAGGATTTCAGAGCAACACCATCACACTCAACGCATCTGGACGAAAAGATTCACACACCACCCCTAGGGTACGCCTCACTGTTGCCTTTCGAAAGGTGATCGTCGAGTAGAGGACGTCTTAGTAAGTCCTCATGATCCGGGAACCCGGCATGAGGGTAGCTTCTAAGGTGTCTTCCCATTGCTCCGGTGATCACCATGTCCCTATACACTCGAATTGACCCGAACACCTCCAACGGTGGTGCTACCTACCTCTCAATGGTGGGATGGCACTACTTTAAAGGACATTTACACAGACGAATTCCTTAGGGTAGGTAGGTTCTCAAAGATACTTGCTCTAATTTCAAACAAAAAACACTTTTCACACCAACACATTTTCAAAAGCTTTCAAAGCAAACTTTTCAAACACTCTGACGTACGAGTCGAACTGAAATTTTTCAAAGAAACTTTTTTAAAACCCACAATTGAAAAGCAAGCAAACATTTTGAAAACACATTGAGCAAGTATCTAAGAGCCCATGGATAACCATGGATAGAAAGGGTGCTAACACCTTCCCTTTCTATAACCTACCTCCCGAACCGAGAGCAATCTCTTTAAGGAATTTTTCTGTGCTTTTGTCCTTTCCATTTGGAGAAAATAAAAGACGGTGGCGACTCTTGCTTACCGCGACATTTTCGCGAACCAGCTTTAAAACAGTCAGTTCCAGATCCACCGATCACAGTCGTCAACAGATATGCCCTAGCTGGATACAGGAATCGAATATGGAATTAGTTGTCAACAGATATGCCCTGGCTGGATACAAGAATCGAATCTTCAAACTCTTCAGACGTGCCCTGGCTGGATACAGGAATCGAATCTGGAAATAGTCGTCAACAGATATGCCCTGGCTGGATACAGGAATTGAATCTTCAAACTCTTCAGACGTGCCCTGGCTGGATACAGGAATCGAATCTGGAATTAATCGTCAACAGATATGCCCTGGCTGGATACAGGAATCGAATCTTCAAACTCTTCAGACGTGCCCTGGCTGGATACAGGAATCGAATATGGAATTAATCGTCAACAGATATGCCCTGGCTGGATACAGGAATCGAATCTTCAAACTCTTCAGACGTGCCCTGGCTGGATACAGGAATCGAATCTGGAATTAGTCGTCAACAGATATGCCCTGGCTGGATACAGGAATCGAATCTTCAAACTCTTCAGACGTGCCCTGGCTGGATACAGGAATCGAATTTGGAATTATTCGTCAACAGATATGCCCTGGCTGGATACAGGAATCGAATCTTCAAACTCTTCAGACGTGCCCTGGCTGGATACAGGAATCGAATCTGGAATTAGTCGTCAACAGATATGCCCTGGCTAGATACAAGAATCGAATCTTCAAACTCTTCAGACGTGCCCTGGCTGGATACAGGAATCGAATCTGGAATTAGTCATCAACAGATATGCCCTGGCTGGATACAGGAATCGAATCTTCAAACTCTTCAGACGTGCCCTGGCTGGATACAGGAATCGAATCTGGAATTAGTCGTCAACAGATATTCCCTGGCTGGATACAGGAATCGAATCTGGAATTAGTCGTCAACAGATATGCCCTAGCTGGATACAGGAATCGAATCTTTAAACTCTTCAGACGTGCCCTAGCTGGATACAGGAATCGAATCTGGAATTAGTCGTCAACAAATATGCCCTGGCTGGATACAGGAATCAAATCTTCAAACTCTTCAGACGTGCCCTGGCTGGATACAGGAATCGAATATGGAATTGATCGCTCACAGATATGCCCTGGCTAGATACAGGTATCAAATCTGGAATTACGACAGTTGATAGTAATTATCTTTGGATTGACCTTTTTCCTAAAAAGGCAAAACATCAGTTGTATGCAATGTCATGATGTATGAAAAGCATGATGTCATGATGTTCTCAGGGAGAAATGAGATTGTGTTGTATGTATTTTGTCATGTATGTAAGCAGGATGTATGAAATGTGATATGTTTATGAATTATTTTCGTCTAGGAAAAAAAATCCTTGAAGAATGCCGGGAAGTTGAATCCTGGGTTGATGTTTGAAGAGTGAAGTTCTTCATTTCTGCTGGGGATGATGGTTGCAAGAATAAACTGGTAGGAGAAGATGACTCCGTTGAGGAATAAACTTGATGAAGAGGTTACTCTGCAGGGAATTGCTCTATGGGAAGAGATACTTCGCTGAGGTTTTGAAATTGATGATAACTCCGATGGGGATACCGTTGATATGTTATGTCGGGGAATTTGATGAACTCCGCTGGGGGTAGGAAGAACTTTGTCGAGGACGATCTTTCTGTGGTAATTAGCTGAGGATAACCCAGTTATAAGCTCTGGTGGAGCATAACCTTTGAATAAAGCCGGGGAGACGCGTCTGTACTCTGCAAGAGATAAGCTTCCAGAATCTACTGGGAATAAGCTTCCAGAATCTACTGGGGAGATTGATTCAACTCTCCTGTGGAGACTTTTGAACTGTACTGGGGAAGGGGCTCCACTGGGTGTCTGTATTCCGCCGAGGAACAATCTTATATTAAGACTGCCGGGGATGCTTGCTTAGGAACATCTGTATACTCCGCTGGGGAATATTGAGATCTTCTGGGGATACCCAGCTTCCTTAAGGCTGACAGTAGGCTAACTCTGCTTGGGGAGAGCGTTGCTGACTTGCTGGAGATGTTGTGCCTTTTAGGGCTGATTGGGAGACCAACTTTGCCTGGGGAGAGTATTGTTGATTGGTCTTACTCTGCGGGGAGTGAAGGTATTATAGTTACATTCTTCAGCCGAACTTACTTTGGTACCTTGGTGGACAGAGCAACTAGATCGCTTAGACGATTGCCCCTGTTTCTGATGTCACCTGTAATTATTCCTTTGTTTCGCATGCAAGTATTTATGAATTAGCAATTAGTGTCAAATGCATATATCACAATTGAACATTAGACGTTCTTTGCAAAACAAAACAGAAAAAAGGAAAAACAATTGGCAATTTGTCTGGAAAAGTGAATTTGTATTGATTTTTGAATTTGCCCGTAAATAGGCATTTATGTACAAGAGGCTGACGTCCTAGTAAGAGAACGCCGCCGAACATAATAGAATTTATACAATTTGTACAAAGGAAAACAAAACAGCTATGTGAAAAATCCCCCTGGGTTCCAACTCTGATATCGCCTTTATGTCTTCAAGCATCTCATCACTTTGCTGCTTAGTTGAAGAGGAATCTGATTGATTGATGTCGTCTGAACCTGATAGTTGATTCCGAATTCTGGATGCAAGGTGATCCAATGAGACATAGTATTACGCTTTATCCCTAACTTTTGCCTGGACCGCCCTTTCGGGTTTTCAGTCCACCGGGATACCCATTTTTGCCCAAGCCGCCTTTTCAGGTTTTCGACTTGTCGGGTGTACAGATTTTTTTCATTTCATCCCTTATTTTTGCCCGAACCCTTTTGGTTCGTCGGGAAGCCCTTATTTTTGCCTAGGTGTGTCAACCTAGCGGGTCTTTAGTTCATGCGTAGTATCTTTTTACTATGTCTGCATTGGCGGGGTGAGGAAGGTCGTCACCATCCATGGTGGTTAGAATCATAGCTCCTCCTGAGAAGACATGCTTAACCATAAATGACCCTTCGTACGTAGGGGTCCATTTGCCCCTGGGATCACTTTGAGGAAGAATGATGCGCTTGATTACCAGGTCTCCAACTTGATACTCTTGGCGTCTGACTTTTTTGTTAAATGCCCTGATCATCCGTTTTTGGTACGTTTGACCATGACAAATAGCGGTGAGTCTCTTTTCATCGATTAGATTTAATTGATCAAGTCGAGTCTGGATCCAGCCATCTTCGCTCAAACCTGCATCCTTCATTATCCGGAGAGAGGGTATCTGGACTTCAATAGGCAAGACTGCCTCCATGCCATAGACCAAGGAAAAGGGAGTTGCCCCGGTTGACGTCCGTGCTGAGGTACGGTACCCATGAAGAGCAAACGGTAACATCTCGTGCCAATCTTTGTAGGTCATTGTCATCTTCTGCACAATTTTCTTGATATTCTTATTCGCTGCTTCGACAACCCCATTCATCTTCGGCCGGTAGGGAGAAGAGTTGTGGTGTTGTATCTTGAATTGCTCGCAGAGCTCAGTGATCATCTTGTTGTTAAGATTGGTACCATTATCCGTAATGATCCTTTCCGGGACACCGTATTGACAGATCAGGTTATGCCGAATGAATCGTGCTACGACGTTCTTGGTTACCGTAGCATAGGAAGCTGCTTCAACCCACTTTGTGAAGTAATCAATCGCTACTAGGATGAAGCGATGCCCATTGGATGCCGTAGGTCTGATCTCGCCGATCATATCAATGCCCCACATTGCAAAAGGCCAAGGTGCTGTCAAGACGTTCAGAGGAACTGGAGGAACGTGCACCTTATCAGCATATATCTGGCATTTATGACACGTCTGAGAATGTCGGTAACAGTCGGCTTCCATTGTGGACCAGAAATATCCTGCCCGAAGGATTTTCTTTGCCATGGTATGTCCACTGGAATTTGTTCCAAAGGTACCTTCGTGTAGCTCTGCCATGATCCTTTCTGCTTCAGTCTTATCCACACAACGCAGTAAGGTTGAATCATGGTTTCGCTTGTATAAAATGCCATTACTGAGGAAGAACTTTGCAGCGAATCTTCTCATGAACTTCTTGTCATTAACGGATGCACCCTCGAGGTATTCTTGAACTTCCAAGTACCTCTTCACTTCATGATACCAAGGTTTTTCAGTTACCTCTTCATCCTCAAGATCACAGCAATGTGAAGGTTCATCCAATTTCCAGATAATGATCCGGGGAGACTCGTTGTCCCATTTGACTTTGAACATAGAAGACATCGTAGCTAACGCGTCCTCCAACTGATTCTCCTCCCTGGGGAAGTGTTCAAAAGTTATCTCCATGAAGTGGGGAACCAATGTCAACACATACTCTTTGTAAGGAATGAGATTTGGGTGTTTCGTATCCCACTCGCCTTTGATCTGATTGATCACGAGAGCGGAATCTCCGAAGACACTCAGGAACTTGATCCTTAAGTCAATTGCAGCTTGAAGACCCATGATACATGCTTCATACTCCACCATGTTGTTGGTGCAGTTGAAACATAGTCGGGCAGTGAGTGGAGTATGAGTGCCTTTTGGGGATATGATCACGACGCCAATACCGTTACCCAAAGCGTTTGAGGCTCCATCAAAGTGCATAGACCATCGGGATCCTTCCTCAGGTCCTTCATCCGGTCCAGGTACTTCACAATCAGTCACTACCATGATATTCTCGTCTGGAAATTCAAAGTTCATAGATTGGTAGTAGTCCACTGCTTGGTGTGCCAAATGGTCTGCCAATACACTTCCCTTGATTGCTTTCTGAGTCGTGTACTGGATGTCATATTCTGTCAAGATCATCTGCCATCTTGCTATTCTTCCGGACAAGGCAGGCTTTTCGAATATGTACTTGATTGGATCCATTTTTGAAATTAACAGAGTGGTGTGAGTCAACATATACTGTCTCAGCCGGCGAGCAGCCCATACCAAAGCGCAGCAAGTTTTCTCAAGCAGTGAGTATCGGGTCTCACAGTCGGTAAACTTTTTGCTAAGGTAATAAATGGCGTGCTCTTTTCGGCCAAACTCGTCATGCTGCCCCAACACACACCCCATTGAGCTGTCAAGTACTGTCAAGTATAGTATTAAGGGTCTCCCTTCAACCGGTGGCATAAGGATGGGTGGTTCTTGGAGATAATCTTTGATTCTGTCGAAAGCGGCCTGACATTCATCGTTCCAACGTACTACTTGATCTTTCTTCAGCAGCTTGAAGATTGGTTCACAGGTAGCAGTTAGATGTGAGATGAATCAGGCAATGTAGTTCAGCCGTCCTAGAAAGCCTCTGACTTCTTTTTCTGTCTTGGGAGTTGGCATCTCTTGTATGGCTTTCACCTTGGCAGGGTCCACTTGAATACCTTTGTCGCTCACAACGAAACCTAGTAGTTTTCCAGATCTTACCCCGAAGGTGCACTTGATCGGGTTCAACCTCAGCTTGTACAACTTCAGACGGTCAAACAGCTTCTGTAGATGGTCAAGGTGTTCCTCCTTAGTTTGGGACCTTGCAATCATATCGTCGACATATACTTCTATCTCATGATGGATCATGTCATGAAATAAAGCAACCATGGCACGTTGGTAGGTTGCCCCAACATTTTTCAACCCAAAAGGTATGACCTTGTAGCAAAAGGTGCCCCACTGAGTAACAAAAGTGGTTTTCTCCATGTCTTCAGGAGCCATCTTGATTTGATTATAACCGGAGAACCCGTCCATGAAGGAGAATACCTTATGCTGAGCAGTGTTGTCAACCAGAACGTCGATATGTGGTAGGGGGAAGTCATCCTTGGGGCTGGCCCTGTTCAAATCCCTGTAATCAACACACATTCGGACCTTACCATCTTTCTTCGGCACTGGCACCACGTTGGCAACCCACTGAGGGTAAGAAGTCACTGCTAGAAACCCAGCATCAAATTGTTTCATAACCTCAGCTTTGATTTTCTCGGACATCTCTGGACGCATACGGCGAACCTTCGGTTTTACCGGAAGGCAGTCTTCCTTGGTAGGCAGGTGATGAACCACAATGCCGGTATCCAACCCAGGAATGTCTTCGTAAGACCAGGAAAAGATTTCCACATAATCACGCAGCATCTGAATCAACCGTTGTTTCACAATGAGCTCTAGATTGGCACCAATCTTGATTTCCTTTCTATCTGTCTTAGTACCCAAATTTACTGTTTCCACTGGCTCTTCATGTGGCTGAATGGCCCTCTATTCCTGGAGTAGCAATCTTGCAAGCTCACCAGGCACTTCGCAATCATCTTCACCTTCGTCTTCGGCTAAGTTGATCGGATTTTCGAAGTCATAACTGGCAGTAGCAGAGTCGTTACCAGTGAGATCCGGAGTGGATTGGAACCTGTATAAGTGAGTGTGTGTAAATATAGCTGTTTTGCAATATATAAAGAAAGAAAGGGAGCACAAGATTTGAAATGTGAAAAACGTCCAATGCTTTTATTCATGATATATGAAAGTGACAAACAAAAGCCCTCACAAATGACGCCACGGTGCCCCGAGTAAGACATCGGGCCATAAAGTTTCAAATTATTGTTCGTTACATATTCAAAACAACAGAGTTCATTACTGAGTGACAAAAGTAACAGGTATAGAGTCTTTGGCAGTCCAGTTGCTCGGTCCATCTTTGGTCGTTGGGTAGATCCAACTGTCGAATTTGGATTCTTCCACTTCATCATCCATCCTGATAGCATTTACTCCATGGTTGGGCATGGGAGCAGTCACCACATTAGGCCTCTCGGGCGCCTCAAACTGAACCTCTTTAGCATCAATAAGGTACTGAACCTTATTCCTCAGAGCCCAACAATCATCAGTAGAATGCCCTGGGCTGTCAGAGTGGTAAGCGCAGCGGGCGTTGGGGTTGTACTTCAGAGATGTTGTGTTTACCACCTTCGGAGCTTCCTTGACAGTTACCAGGCTGGTTGACAGCAGTTGCGGTAATATTTGAGAGAGAGTCATGCTGAGCCGAGTATACTGCCTTTTGGGCCTCTCAACTCTTGGCTGGTTGTACTGCTGAGGAGCAGCAGCAGGCTTAGAAATAACCACCGCGTTGACAGCTTGGCGGCGTTCTGGTTTGTTCTATCTCCTGGGACCATACACAGCACTAGCTTCCTTCTTGAAGGGCTTCTTTTCAGTATTTGAGGAGGCACCCTTTTATATCTTCCCCGATTTTATACCGGCTTCGATCCTCTCACCAGTCAGGATCAGGTCTGTAAACCTAGCAGAGGAATTACCAATGAGATGGTTGAAGAATGGACCAGATAGGGTCCCCAAGAACACGTCCACTAGTTCACGATCCGTCAGCGGTGGCTGCACCCTGCCAGCCAGGTCTCTCCATTTCTGTACGTACTCCTTAAAACCTTCACCCGTTCCCAGTGACATACCCTGGAGTTGGGTACGCGTGGGAGCGAGGTCGGAATTGTACTGATACTGCTTATAAAAAGCAGTAGCCAAGTCCTCCCAGTTACGAATGTTGGTTCCATCCAGCTGATAGAACCATTCGAGATGAGTCCCTGAAAGACTCTCCTGGAAGAAATGGACCCATAAGTTCTTGTCTGCAGTGTAAGGCTGGATCTTCCTTACATAAGAGCGGAGGTGCATTTTAGGACAGGAAGCCCCGTCATACTTCACAAAGGCCGGCGCCTTGAACTTGTGTGGGATCACCACCCCAGAAGATAACCCCAAGTCTCCAAAATCCAACCCAGGCACGCGTTGAATCTCCATAGCATTTAACCTGTCCTCCAACTGTTTGTACCGGTCCTCAGTAGGAGGGTACTGTTCATCATTGAAGTCTGTCTCGGTGTCAGAGACCACAGGACTAGGATACTCTCTCCCTTTGTGACTGCCTTCCCCAACAGATGGAGTAGTCCTTTCAGCTTCATTCTGCAGTGTATTCTCGAGTCTGCGTCTAATGTTGAACAACACAGTCCTCTTCTTCTTCTTCTTCTTCAGGAGCAGAGCCTTCAACTCCTGTTGTCCCTGGGCCAAGTTCATGACCATCTCTTGAAACTGAGCGTTCTGGGCCTGGAGGGCCTTGGTAGCTTGTTCGGTAGTTGGTCCAGGATTCATGATGACTGAGTGCTGAAATAAACAGCGAAGAAGATTAAGCAACCTGTAGAAAAAGGGTACCTGTGATGCATATGATGAATGAAATGCGTATGAATTATGTTTTCAAAGACAATCGGGAATCAACTTTGTAGACAAAAGGAACACACTTTATTAGATTTAAACTTTGGAATTTAAATTGTTCAACAAATTGCCCTTAGGCTTTACAGGAATGAAAATACTGAAAAGGAAATAAAAGTTGTAAAGGAAACATCCAAAGCCCACCAGTGCTCCCATGGCCTCCTCTTCTCAGTACGGATATAGTCATTCATGATCCGCTCGTTCTCCAATTGCTTGGTCAGCTTCTGGATCTTCTGTTCCTGTTCGTTGAACTTTTCCCGATAATAATCCCGCTCTTCCTGTAGCTGCGCCCAAGACCTCTTTAGGGTATCAACGTCAGTGGGTATCTGAGGAGGGAGTATGGTTAGAGGAACCCCATCTCTATCAGGAATTTCAAGAATGATAGGCCTGACAGCTTCATATGGCATACCTAACTTCTGAGCACGGATGCGGACCCATCTGTAATAGGGTTCCATTGGTAGAGAAGTCTTCGGTCCCAACTCATGTGGGTCAGCTTTGTGAATTTCGTCCCAAGCTTTGATGAATCTACGACGCAGTTCGTCACTATCTACCTGAAACTCAAAACTGATATGAGGTACCAACATCTCATGAGGCCCTGCTCTTCTGGCTCTTCCAAACTGACGGAGAGCTAAACATGGATTATAAGAGATTCCTCCCTGGGTACCAATCAATGGAACATTAGGATATTCCCCGCAACGATCAATAACAGCTACCTCATCTAAACCTCTGAGAGTCCAAATGATGTCATTATCAGTGAGAGACATTATCCTATGAGCCCAGCCTTTTCCTTCTTGGTTCTTCAGCACGAACTTGGGGAGGTGTGAAATAAACCACCTCACTAACAAAGGAGTACAACACCACAGAGTTCCTCGTCTTCGGGCAGTACGAGCATAGAGTTGTAGCAGGATATCACCCAAGAGAGTGGGTACAGGGTTCCGAGACATGAAGATCCTTATGGCATTGATATTGACAAAGTTATCAAGATTTGGAAACAATATTAGACCATAGATTAAGAGATCCAGAATGTCCTCGTACGCCATGAAGTCTAAGTCATTCCAGAAACTATTAGCTTTACCAATCAGAAACTTAGCCAAAAAGCCCTTAATTCCACTTCTAGTCACCCAGTTGTCCATTACCTCCTTGTTGGTCAAAGGAAGGGCTACAACAATCTCCTCAAGTCTAAGAGCCTTTTCCCAGCCAGTGAAGGGGATCTGATCCAAGATAGGGATACCAAGCAAATCAAATAATTCTTCCAGGGTAGGGACCAGTTGGAAGTCTTGAAATGTGAAGCAATGGTACAGAGGATCATAAAACTGGGTCAGGACACTCATCAGTTGTTGGTCCCACTTTGAAGTGACTAAACCGAGAAGAGAACCATGCCTCTGGATGAAGGAAGCAGTGTTTGGAATTCTGGCCACCAACTCTTTAAGCAAATCAGGTGGGTGAACAAAGTTGAGCCGGATAGTGTTCCTTCGCACAGGCATCATGATGTCCTACAAAACAGAGCAAAGGTGAAACCCTCTTGTCTTTGAAATAGGTCAGTCCTTATGCAGGATGCATGCAATGGTATGATGATATGATGTTATGATAAAGCACACCACAAATATTCACAAAGGCAAACATGATAAGGCACACAAGTCACACCAGACAACCCTTAGGGTTTAGGCCAGCATGAAGTTCAGGTACTACCCTCTTTCAGTTTCGTTGGTTAAGACCTGTCCTATCAAAAGTAACCGGGTTCTAGAGGATCCCAATATCACTGACTACCCTCAATCGGTCATAACTCCAGCGTCGCAATCTTTTCTTGCGGGCAGAACCATCGCGAGAGTTTAGCCTCAATGGGTGTAGCATACTGCTACTGTTCTATGGTCAAGTTGGGTCACATTAGGGTTCTAAGGTCGGTTGGTGCTTAATGACTCCTCAGAAGACCCATATTCTCCTCGTTACAACACAAGGGATATCGGTACAGACCAAGGTGCCACACCAATGTAGCCACTGCTTCACCCGTGTTGGTCTACGCCGGACAGGTCCCTCACAGCTTATGCTACCTAAAAGGGTATCCCCAGATCCGGGTTAGGATCTATGAAACTCCGATGCAAAGCCCACAAATATAAAGAAATCAAAGCAAAGCAATTGAAAACATAAGTATGATCTAATCCTAAGGTACACCTCACTTTTATTTTCCCCAGCAGAGTCGCCAGTTCTGTGATCGGTGGAAATAGAACTGACTGTTTTTAAGCTGGTTTCGCGAAATGTCGCGGTAAGCAAGAGTCGCCACCGTCTTTTATGTTCTCCAACATGGAAAGGACAAAAGCACAGCAAAATTCCTTATTCGAGAATGTTTCTCGGTTCGGGAGGTAGATTTATAGAAAGGGAAGGTGTTAGCACCCTTTCTATCCATGGTTATCCATGGGCTCTTAGGTACTTGCTCTTATGTTTTCAAAATTTGTTTGCTTTTCAAGTGTGTGTGGGTTTTGAAAAAAAGTTTGTTTGAAAACTTCTAGGTAACTCTTGTATCAGTCCTCAAGAGTGTATGAAGTATTGTTTGAAAACTTTTTGAAAGTGTAAGGTGTGAAAAGTATTTTGTTTGTTTTGAAAAGAGCAAGTACCCATGAGTCATCTACCTACCCTAAGGAATTAAGCTGTGTAAGAGTCCTTTAGATAGTGTTATCCCACCATTGAGAGGTAGGTAGCACCATCGTTGGAGTTGTTTGGGTCAATTCGATTATCGGGACAATGTGGTCACCGAAGCAATAGTAGGACACCTTAGAAGTAACCCTAATGTCCTAGATCCTTTTTATCCGAGGCAACCGTTTCGAGGCAACATGATCTTTAGACATGAGGGCGACCCCTAAGACACCCTATACTTGATAACCACGTTTCGAGGCAACGAGTGAAGCGTACCCTAGGAGTGGCATGTGCTTTGTGTGTTGTTTTTCAGTTAATTGTCTTTGTCCATGTTATTTTGATTTACCAATTTCAAGTTATGGTCTTTGACTTAAAATGCCTTTTTGTTGACTTTTGAAAATGACCTATAATGTTGAAATTGATAACTTTTTGTGAGAGCATTTCTTGGACTTGGAATGTGAAGATGAGTTGTAGGAAATGTCATCCCCTTCAAAATGAGCATTCGATGGGATTTTTCTGATGAACCATGAAAAAGTTATGCCTTGGTCAAGTTACAGTTGACTTTTCAACTGTCCAAAAATAGAAACTTTTGACACCTTGATGATTTTTGAGCCATTCTTATGAAATCATGGTCAAGATTTGACCAAATGATGATTGTGGCTTCAAAATAAGATGTTGACCAAAAATCTTGACTTTTGACTGTCAAATGACCATTTTGCCCCTACAGTTGATTGTGAAGCAATTAGGGTTTTTGACTGTGCAACTTGACCTTGTGAGCCTTGAAACTTGACATGTAGGTGCTTGACAATGTATATGAGCATATGGGACTTGATTGAGCCCTTGAAAACCTCAACTTCCTTGCAAGAACCAAAACCCTAATTTGACTGGCTTAGGAGGGTGTTTGAACTGTGCACCCCTTTAGTAGGCTTGAGCAAATTGAGATGATGCTTGTCAAAAACTTTGAAGAATATGGGAGGGCAAATTTTGGGGTACAACACCCTCATTAGTACCTATTGTCATACCTTGAAGTTGGACTCTAGTTGGTGCCAGATTGGCATTGTATTGATACTAATGATAAAAAGCAGTGGCTAGATCCTCCCATGTATGGATGCGGGAACCCTCCAATTGATAGAACCATTCTAGTTGAGTCCCAACCAGACTCTCTTGGAAGAAATGGACCCAAAGCTTCTTGTCGGTAGTGTGTGGTTGTATCTTGCACACGTGAGACCTTAGATGAAGTTTTAGGTAGAAAATTCCGTCATACTTGGTGAAGACCGGTATTTTTAACTTATAGGGGATGACGACCCCAGGTACTAAGCCCAACTCACCGAAATCCAAACCAGGCACTGTTTGAATTCAACAACCTTTATTTTATCCTCCAACTGCTTGTATTTATCCTCAATCGGAGGATATTTCTCATCAAAGTAATCTTCGTCTTCAGAAGCTTGACTATTGGCACCCCCAAAACGGGTGCTCCGTGCCTTTTCGTCTTGATTTTCGTCCTCCTCAGATAACTCTTCAACTATCTGTACCTGACAAACTGAACCTTTGAACCTCTTACCCATGTTGATGAATGCCTTCTTTTTGCTTTTCTTCTTGGCTACTAGCATAGTCATTAGCTCTTGTTGCCCATTATCCAGGGTCAGCAAGATCTCTTGGAACTGGGAATTCTGCGCTTGCAAGTCCTTCACTATTTGTTCGATATCCATCTTACTGAAATAACAGTAAAAAGATAAGGAAACCTGTTGTGGAAAACCTGTTTATGTTATGATGCATGAAAATGCGTATGCAAATGATTTCAAGGATTTAGAAGATTTAAATTTGTTTAGACAAAAGGGAACAAACATTAATTATATTGATAAGTTCAAATTGATTACAACATACCTCTTGGGCTTACATTGAAACAAGAGAAACAAAATGAACTAAAGTACAACAACAATGGCTCAAATTTCCTATGGATGCTTCCTCCTTGGAGCGATATAGGCATTCAGGCTCCTCTCCTCATGAAGTTGTCTCGTGATATCCAATGTCTTTTTCTCGCTTGCATAAAGCAGGGCTTCAAAGGTGTCTCACTCCCCATTTAGCTGAATCCAAGATCTTTTCAAATCTTCAAGAGAAGTAGGCATATCAGGGTAAAGGACAGTGTATGTAACATCTCCTTCGGTAACAGGCTCCATGATGATTGGTAAGATGGTGGGGTAAGGCATCACGAGACTTTGAGCATGAGTTTGTACCCACTTAAGGTAAAGCTCAAGGGGGATGGAATTCTTATGTCCTAATGTCTTACTATCCACTTTGTTTATCATTCTCCAATCTCGTATAAACCTTTGACGATAGCCTTGGTCGTCGCCCTCGTAGTCGAATACCAAACCTTGAATGAGCGTATTATGGGGACCATCTCTTCGTGCGTACCTAAACTGTCGTAATGCGAGAGAAGGGTTATAGGTGATACCTACCCTAATTCCTAAGAGTGGGACATTAGGGAATTCCCCACAACGGTCAATGATGGTAATATCCTCGAAAGATCGAGAACACCAATGGATATCTGAGTGTGAGAGTGACATCATCCTTTGAGACCATGTCAAGCCTTGCTCATTCTTCAAAGTTGATCGAGGTAGGTGAGAAATAAACCACCTAGAGAGTAATGAAATGCAACACAAAAGAGTACCCCTTTTCTTCATGGTGCGAGTGTGGAAACAATGTAGAATGTCTCAAAGCAAAGTACGTATAAGATTACAAGAGAGAAAAACCTTGACGACATTCACATATATGAGTTGGTCTGGATTAGGAAATAGAACCAAACCATAGATTATAAGGGCCAAGACATCCTCAAAATCTTGAAAATACATATCTTCCCAGAACAAACAAGCATTCTCCAACAGAAATTTGGCTAAGAAACCCTTAACTCCACTTCTTGTCTCCCAATTTTCCATAATGTCGGATCTTTTCAAATGTAAAGCTTTGGAAATAACTTCAGGTTTTGGAGTCTCTTCTAAACTGGTGAATGGAATTTGATCAAGCATAGGCACTCCTAGCAATTGAGAGAATTCTTCTAATGTAGACACCAATTAGTAGTCAGGAAAGGTGAAACAATGATTCATAGGATCAAAGAATTAGAAAGCACACATATCATTTCTTCTTGGAAGTTTGAGGTAGCCAAGTTGATAAGTCGACCATATTTCTTGGTGAAGGGAGAATATCCAGACACTCTTGATGATAATTCTTGAAGTTGAGGATACACTTTCACGAAGTTAACTCAGATGGTATTCCTACGAGTGGAAGTCATGTCCTACAAAACAAAACAAAGATAAATTCCCAAATCCTTGAAATGGTTAGTGAGAATGCTTATGATGTTATGATGTTTATGATGACATGAATAATAATCACAAACAAAGCATACAAAAGCCTTAGTTTTAGGCTTGCATGGGTCTCATAGGTAAGTACCCTCTTGAAGTTTAGTTGGTTCAACCTGTCCTACAAAGTAAACGGGTTCTAGGGAATCTCAATATCATTGATCTTTCTTCATTGGGCATTATTTTAGCACAATCAATCTTTTCTTGCGGCCAAAATATCCCAAAAGTCTGATCTTAATGAGCGTAGTATCGAGTATCAACCAATTTTCAGCTTTCCACCGAAACTGACTATCTCACTACTTCCTAATAGCCAAGTTGTTCAATTAAAGGTTCTAAGGTTCGTTAGTGATTCATGACATCACTCACTGGCCCCGTATTCTCCTTAATTCGCTATAAGGGATATCGGTATCCACAAATATGTCACACTAACATAGCTATTGTCTCAACCATATCGGTTTACATCGTACAGTCTCCACAATCTTTGATATTTACCTAATGGTGTTCCCAGATCCGGGTAGAGGATCAATACAAACCCAAACAAGGACCCATAAAATGTAAAGCAAACAAATAAAACAATGAAATCAAGTAAATGTGATCTAGCTCTAAGGTAACCCCACTTTTAAATTATATCCCCAGCAGAGTCACCAGTTCTGTAATACGGTGGCAGAACTGACTTGGTTGTTTTGCGTTTTATCGCAATTATTGCAGATAGTAAGAGTCACCACCGACTTTTCTTTTATCCAATAAGGAAAGGGTGAAAAGAACAAGAAAGACCTTTGAGATATTTTCTTGAGTTCGAGGGGTAGGTTATGAAAAGGGAAGGTGTTAGCACCCTTTTCATCCATTGTTATCTATGGGCTCTTAGTTGCTTGCTAGATCACTTTTGAAATTGCTTTGTTTGAAATGTGTTTGTGGTGGATTTTGAAAGTATTTTTGAAAAGCGCATTCGTTTAGGAAAACTTTATAATGATTCTCGTCTCTATAAGAATGCATACAAAATGTTGGACTTTTTGAAAATATTTCATGTTTTGAAAGTGTTTGGTGTGTTTGAAAAGATGTTTGTTTTTTCGAAGATGGATTATGAGCAAGCAGCTAAGAACGTTCTACCTACTCAAAAGTATTTTGTTCATTTCTTCCTTCCTTTGATATTGCTATCTTACCATTGATTGGTAAGAAGCCTTATCTTTGGATGTAAAGGGACGGGTGTGGGTCATCGTATAGTCATGAATAACAATATTGTGAGATGTCTTAGCATTTCTCTTGAGGGACTAAGATAATTTGTAAGGCAACATTTGAAGCGTCATCGAGGGACTATGATCTTGTATTTTTTTAATTGTTTTAGCTAAGATGTCTCACATGCTTATCATGAACATTTTCTCAAGGCAACAAGTGGAGTTAACCCTAGAGGTGTAAGTGCGCAAGTGTTTATTTTTTCCATGCTTGGTTTATCTTGAATTAGGATTTTATAAGCATTGATTTTATCTTTCCATACAAACCTTAATTACTAGCATTTATATGAAAATGATAAATTGCAGAAAATAAATGTTCTACGCTATTACATCATTTAGGGGATGGGGTATACAAATTACAAATGGGGATTGGAAGAATTTAAACCCTAATTATCTATTACAACCATATTGAATTAAATGTACAAGAATTAAAATGAACATAACGTACAAGGAGATATAAATGGAAAGGGAATGGATTTTGTTTTTTTTGGATTTTGTTAAGAAAAGATTTTGACCAAAATAACTAAATAAGGGTAATTAATTAAAATATGAAAATTGAACTAAGTTTAAAATGAAATTAATCAAAGGTGCAATTTTATGGTTTTTTGCATGAAAATAGTTTTTGTTTGGCCTGACCCAATAATCATTTAATTAGAAAACTAAAAAAAATAAAAATGGGCTGCATTGTTGAAGTAAAATGGGGGGTCAGAAAAATAAAAATGCCAAGGCCCAACCAATGGAGGCCTAGGCGCGCTTCTTGTAAACAAAAAAAAAGGTGAGAAAATTTGGAAAAATGACAAAAGGTCTCGCCGGGGATCGAACCTTGGACCTTCTACATTGCAAGGCTTTAGTGCGCGCTGTTTGTACCACTAGGATGGTCTGTTTCATCTGTTCATAAGATAACTTCAATTAAATATAAAATGAACTTGTTTCTGAATGTTTGAAATGCCTAACTTCTTCTTCCTTGCGCGTGCGGGCCATGATAACTCCATTGTTAAGCTTATAAAAGCTTCATTTATGAACTAAATCAAAAAATGTAAACATCAAACTTGTCTAAAATTTGAATACGAATCTAATCACATAATTTTCAAAAGTTATGGGTCAAAGGTTACCATGAATTTATTCAGTACCAAAATTAAGACCTAACTGATCATAGATGAAATTCTCAATGTATAAGCAATGATAATCAAAACTATGGACATAACCAGCTTTCTAGACATGATATCTACATCTTTTCTTCATAATGTATATACAAATGATGCTTGAATGAAGAGCTCCAAGTTTGAAAAACTTACCTATTGGAGTGAAACTCGAATGACTTATAGACGACTTCTAGAAATGGTTTGATGATGGATTAAGCTCGCTTGGACCTTCCTGAAGCTATTCCAATTGTTAGAATGTCTCGTAGCTTACCCAACTGCTATGGATAAGTCAAGCTGGAATGGTGGATTTTGAAAATTGTGGATGAGGAAGGAGGAGTTACATAAGTGGTTTAAGGGTTGGGATAATTTCTATGTGCTATATGGAAGCTTAGTGAATCAAAAGGCCAAAAAACGCACGAAGGGATTTGAGATTTTGTGTGTAAAGTCAGGATGTGCCAAGTTTTGTGCTTGTGTGCATGTTCTGATTTTTTGAGAGTTTGAGAGTGTTCTAAGGCTTGTAATCTCGTGTTCTTCCCTCTCTCTTATTTTTTTCTCCTCCTCTTTTCTACTTGTCAAAGACTTGTATATATGTGTGATACGGTGGGAGAACTGACTATGGTTTTGCGTTTGTTTTCGCAAATGTTTCAGTTGAGCAAGAGTCGCCACCGACTTTTTATTTTATCCTAAGGAAAGGTTTAAAAAGCACAACAAAAACCTTTGAGATGTTTTCTTGGGTTCGGGGAGTAGATTATAGAAAGGGAAGGTATTAGCACCCTTTCTATCCATGGTTATCCATGGGCTCTTAGGTACTTGCTTAGATCAACTTGCCTTGGTTTTCAATTGTTTGAAATGGTGCTTTGTGTGTGTTTTGAAAATGTTTTGAAAAAGATGCATTGTTTAGGCTACCCTTGTAACAATTCTTTACTCGAATGTTTTATAAAAGGTGTTTGTCTTTTTGAAAAGATGTTTCAAGGTTTTTTGAAAGTTTGTTTTGAAAGTGTTTGTGAAGTGTGGTTTGAAAAATAGGCAAGTGTTTTTATTTTGCAAGTTGACAAGTACTTAAGAGTCATCTATCCTAAAGTTCTCAAAGATTTTTGCTACGTTTTAACCCTTTTAACAATTTTGTTCCACCATTGCATTTGGTGGACAATCTTGTGTTAGGATGTGAAAGGGACGGGCGCGGGTCATCGTTTAGACCATAATTGCAATGGTTCCAAGTATCTTTGGGCAATTTTCCTTTAAGGGACTTGATCATTTTTAGGCAACTTTTCGAAAGCGTCATCGAGGGACTATGATCATTTGAATTGTGTTTGTTTTGCCCAAAGAGACCTAACATGTAACATGGCCCATTATTGAAGGCAACAAGTGGAATGCCCTAGGGGTGCAAGTGTGATTAGTGTTGTCCATTTTCATGCTTGTTTATCTTGAAATTAGGTCAAACTATTTTTGTCGTTTTTGATTCGCATACAAACCCTAATTCTAGCATGGTATAATTAGAAAGCATTAAAGTGCGAAATTTAAAGTCCTAAACTATTACAACACAATATATGGGAAGGGGGTACAAATGTTCAAATGGGGGGTGTGATACGGTGGGAGAACTGACTTGAGGTTTGCGTTTGTATTCGCAAATGTTGCGGTTAGCAAGAGTCGCCACCGACTTTTTATTTTATCCTAAGGAAAGGTTAAAAAGCACAGCAAAAACCTTTTGAGATGTTTTCTTGGGTTCGGGGAGTAGATTATAGAAAGGGAAGGTATTAGCACCCTTTCTATCCATGGTTATCCATGGGCTCTTAGTTACTTGCTTAGATCACTTGCCTTTTGTTTTCAATTGTTTTAAATGGTGCTTGAGTGTGTGGGTTTTGAAAATGTTTTGGAAAAATATGCCTTGTCTTAGGCAACTAATGTATTTGACTCATGTTTGAGTGTTTTACAAAAGTGTGAATCTTTTCGAAAAAAGATGTTTTCAAATGTTTTTGAGAGTTTGTTTGAAAGTGTTGTGGATTGTGATTTTGAAATTAGGCAAGTGTTTTGTTTTGCAAGTTGATTCAAGTAACTAAGAGGTTATCTACTCCTAAATTTCTCAAAAAAAGATTATTGCTATACTTTAACCCTTTTAACAAGTTTGCTCCACCATTGTATTTGGTGGGCAACCTTGTGTTAGGATGTGAGAGGGACAAGCGCGGGTCATCGTTTTAGACCATAATTGCAACGGCGTTAAATGTCTTTGGGCAATTTCTCTAAGGGACTTGATCATTTGTTTTTGTTTGTTTTGAAAAGTTTTGCCGAGGGACTATGATCATTCAAATTGTTTGTTTTGCCCAAAGAAGTTTAACATGCAACATGGCCCTTTTATTTGAAGGCAACAAGTGGAATACCCTAGGGGGGTGCAAGTGTGATTTGTGTGTCCATTTTCATGCTTGTTTATCTTGTATTAGGTCAAACTATTTTTTTTATCGTTTTTCGCATACAAACCCTAATTCTAACATGTTATCATTAGAAAGCAATAAAGTGCGAAATTAAAATTACTAAGCTATTACACAACCAAATATGGGAAGGGGGGTACAAATGTTCAAATGGGGATATTGACAAGAATTTAAATCTAAATTATTACATCAATTGGATATTTGCATTAGTGAATAAATTGCATAATTAAATGTAAATTAAATAAATATGTGAAATGCAAAAAAGAAAGTTTTTATGTGTATGAGAAAATATTGTTTTATGTAAAAGGAAAAAGAAAAATAAAAAAATGTATTATTTTTTGAGTATTTTAAATTTAGGGCAAAAACCCTAATTTTAAAGGAAATGTATTATTACCTAATTTAATACAACTATTTATTTATTATTTTCAAAAATAAAATAAAAAGAAGTATATTATGGAAAAAGATATTTTTATATCAAATATTAAATAAAATAAAAAAAATCAAGTATTTTTATATTTTTATCTTAAATATATTAATAACCATATATATATATATATCTATATTAAACCCTAAATATGTAAAATAAATATTTATTCATTATTTTAATAAAATAAATAAAAGAGTATTTTTTTGTGAAATATTTTCAGAAAGTAAATGAAAATAAAAAATTGTATTTACATTATTTCTTATTTATTCTAATAATAATACATATATATATTATATACAAACAAAGAAAATGAACAAATAAATATGCAATAAATGCAAAAAATGATGAAAAAAATATTTTTAATTTTTTAATGTCATGAGAAAAAATAAACAAAGTCAAACAAAAAAGAAAAAGTCAAAAATGTTAAGAAATGAACAAATGGGCTCAGGGGGGTGTAAACATGAAAATGGGGTGTGAAAAGAAAATAAATCCAGGCCCAGCCCAGACCACTTCTTCTTCAACCTCTGTACAACCTTCTTCAACCAACAACACGCATTTTTTATCTCTGGATTCCTGGACTTTCAAGCAAAACTCATAACATGAAAAGTGTAGAGCATTAAGAGACGGTTTCAACCATATAAAGAACATGACCTATCTCTCTAAGATGAGGGAGAATTTCTCTCCCCCTCTTTTCTGACCTAGTTTTTCTACCATTTTCAGAGCTCAAATTCTCTCTACTCAGATAAAAGAAATGAAAACTAAAGCTATGTACATGTTCAGGGCTATGAGTAGGACCTTGTTTCTTTACAAACTTAAGACTAAAGATGCATAATAAGAGAGATACGAATTCAAACTTTTACCTGTGCAGCTGAACTTCTATGTGGAGAATGAGAGACTTTCAGTGCAATGTAATGATTGGAAAAGCTTCCTTGAGGTCCAGGGATGCTTTTTCAATGCTTACTTTGTCTTGAACCTTCTTGTATCAAGCTGTAGAACTTCACCTGCAAGTCAAAGATGTGAAAATGGTGGAAGTGGTTAGAGCAACTACAGATCGTGCCTTAGCTTCTGGATAGTTTGCATAGGTTATAAGGAAGGTATAGGAACAGGTTTTGATCAAAATGCTCGAAGGGATTGAGAGATAGCACTCAATCTGTAGGGCCTGCTCTGTTTGAGCAGTTTTGTGGTGTTTCTGAGATGGAGGGTGTTTGAAAGGCAAAAGGCTCGTGCAAAAGCTTGGTTGGGTGATCTTGAATGTGTTTGATATCTTTTGTGTTGTGTTTGTAAGCTGAGATTCAAGTTGTCACAAGTTATGGACTTTTCTTCTTTTCTAAGCAACAAAAGCAAATTGGTGTTCTAGGTCAGTATAGGACCCCCTAATGTGTTGCATTAACACCTCTTGATCAGTGTGTTATGCCCATAATCTTGTGCTAAGCAGATCTTCTATGTACTTGTTTGATTTACCAATTGACATAAAGCAAACTTTTGTAAAAATGGAAAGTTCACTTTATCCAAAAATGGATCAATCTTGTGTATAATGCTTGAATTCATGGAACAACACTTAGACACAATGAACAAGCATTAAATTAAGGAGTGTAATGTGGTTTAAGGACCTGCAAAGTAGCACAAACTATGCTGAGTTCAAATTTGCCAAGTTTATGAACATGTCTTGATGAAGAACAAAAGTGAATTTTTGCCAACTTGTGAAATTCGAATCTCTCAAGTTATGAGGTTGTTTGATGAGTTCTTGGACATTTTGGAAAGCTTGGAATGTGTACTACAATCCATCTTTGAAATGCAAATCAAAATTCCAAGTGGAAGGGTATGAAAAGTGGCCTTGAAGTAGGGTAGAAAACCTTGTCAAAATAGGTCAAATTTCACTAAGTTAAAAGATGGTTTAGTGCCCTTATTCAAAAAATCATAACTTGAGATACAAGCTTCAAATGAGAAAACTTTGTGAATAAAAGTTGTAGACTATGCAACAAGCTACAACTTTCATGTTTTGACTTTTGTTTGAATCCAAATGGATCATGGTGAAAAGATGGGGCAAAGTTGGGAAAAAATTAGGGTTTTCCATAACTTAGAAAAATTCTAAGTTATGAAAAATTCCATTTTCTAACCCTAATTTGCATTTTGAGATTTCTTGGTGAACAAGTTTCATGATTTGGAATGTTTTGATGAAAAATGAATCTTGACTCTTGATTTTGACCAAAAAGTCAAAGTTTGACTTTTCAGTATACAGTCAAAATTGATAAATTGACTGGGAAATTCAACTGTCAATCTTGTGTACTTGGGATCTTTTGAGCTTGATGAATGTGTCAAGACCATTTCATTGAGTCCTTGAATCCATATGTGAACTTGGTTTGCCATTGGCTAGGTCAAACAGTCAAAAATTGCCTTTGTGCAGTCAAAACCCTAAAAATGACCATTTTGCCCTTTTGGTGATCTGATCAAATTTCTTGTGGAATTGTGATTCAAACTTGATCAAATGGTCCATGTGAGTTCATAATGTTGATGTGGATCAAATTTCATGAGGTTTGACTGTCAATTGGCCACAGTTGACTTTTCCCCCAATACAGCTGATTTCTAGGTCAACTGTCCAATTGACTGGGCAAAACTTGGAATCAAGACTTGAAACTTGGTATAGGTAAACTTGGGAGTCCAATATGAAGCATGAAAGTCATCTTAGGCATTTTAGGTCAAAACATCCTAGGGTAAATACAAACCCTAATTTGAGTCCACAGTGCAAGGAGAAGCCTTGAGCAGAGGAAACCCTAACTGTATCTTGATCTCCAAAGGTCTTGTGATGAGAAAATGTTGAGGAAATGGGAGGGCAAATTTTGGGGTACAACAGTTGCCCCTGTTCAATCTTCTTGGACCTGATGAGTTAGATTGGCAAGTTTGCCTTTCGTGACTCGAGGGTAAAAGGAGATTGGACACTAGAGTGCCCGGAAATTTGCACTCGCATGCTGGAGTCTCAACAATGTGGTGTCGGGAATGGGCTTATAGATGCCATTTGGAGAGATGGTGGATAGGGAGATGGGCTTATAGATGCCATCTGGAGAGGTGACAGAACCTTGTTGGGAATGGGCTTATAGATGCCATTTAGAAGTGTCGATCGCATAAGAGATTCCTTAGCGAGAACTTGTGTATTTGAGAAAGACGGATGTTTTCCTGGCTTGTTACAGGTGTTTGATCTTCAGTCTCCTTATGCAGATATGCCCTGGCTAGATACAGGTATCGAATCTACAATCGGTTGCTCACAGATGTGCCCTGGCTGGATACAGGAGTCGAATCTGGAAATAGTCGTCAATAGATATGCCCTGGCTGGATACAGGAGTCGAATCTTTGAACTCTGCAGACGTGCCCTGGCTAGATACAGGAATCGAATCTGGAAATGTGGTCAACAGATATGCCCTGGCTGGATACAGGGATCGAATCTGGAGCTGTTGTAGTTGATAGATGTGCCCTGGCTGGATACAGGAATCGAATCTTCGAACTCTTTAGACGTGCCCTGGCTAGATACAGGAATCGAGTCTTCGAACTCTTTAGACGTGCCCTGGCTAGATACAGGAATCGAGTCTAGAAACTGATCACTCTCAGATGTGCCCTGGCTAGATACAGGTATCGAATCTGGAATTGTGACAGTTGAAGGTAGTCGCTTTTGAGATTGTCTTTTTCCTGAAAAGGCAAAGACGTAAGTTGTATGCAATGTCATGATGTATGATATGCATGATGTCATGATGTTCAACATGAGATGTTGTATGCGTTTCACCATGTATGTAAGCGAGATGTATGAAAATGTGAAATGTTTATGAGTGTAATTTCATCTTAGGAAAATAAATCCTTGACGAACGGCCGGGAAGCTGCTCTGTGGAAGAGATACTTGGCCGAAGTTTTGATGAGAGGCCTGTTGAGGACTTTAATGACGGATTCCGCTGAGGATAATGATGATAAACTCCGCTGAGGAACTCCGAATATAAACTCTGCTTGGGAATGCTAAGGATAGACTTCGCTGGGGATTGAAGGAACTTTGCCGAGAGCGGTCTTCCGTGGCTTTTAGCTGAAGATAACCCAGTTATAAGTCCTTGTGAGGAAATAACTCTGAATAAAACTCGGGCGAGACGTCCGTACTTTGTTAGGGGATAAGCTTCCAGAATCTACTGGGGATGAGCTTTAAGACCTGCCGGGGAATGTTGTGCCTTTTCGGGATCGACGGGGAATCGACTCCGCTTGGGGAAAGTATTGTCGCATCCTGTCTTATTCTGCGGGGAATTGAGATGATTTGGCCACATTCTTCAGTTGAACCTACCTTGGTGCCTTGGCGGACAAAACAACTAGACTGCATTAGACAACTCCACACTGCCCCTGTCTTTGATGTTACCTGTAATTAATCTCTTGTTTCATATGCGAATATTTATGAATCAGCAATTTAATGTCAAATGCATATATCAAAAATGAACATTGGACGTTCTTCGCAAGACAAAATAGAAAAAAGGGAAAATAATGGTAATTTGTATGGACAAGCGAATTTGTATTGATTTAAACTTTGCCTGTGAATAGGCGTTTTTTGTACAAGAGACTGACATCCTAGTAAGAGGACATCGCCAAATAGTATGGAGTTTACATTTTGAAAAAGAAAACAAAACAGCTATGTGATCAATCCCACTGGGTTCCAACTCTGCTATTGCCTTTATGTCTTCGAACGTCTCATCGCTTTGCTGCCTAATTTGAAGATGAAGCTGATTGGTCAATGCCAAAATCTGGAGCCAGATAGTTGATGCCGAATTCCGGATGCGAAGTGATCCAATGAGACATAGTGTTACGCTTTTATCCCTAACTTTTGCCTGGACCGCCCTTTCGGGTTTTCAGTCCACCGGGATACCCTTTTTTGCCCAAGCCGCCCTTTCAGGTTTTCGACTTGCCGGGTGTACAGATTTTTTATTCATTTCATCCCTTATTTTTGCCCGAACCCTTTTGGTTCGCCGGGAAGCCCTTATTTTTGCCTAGGTATGTCAACCTAGCGGGTCTTTTATTTATGCGTAGTATTTTTTTACTATGTCTGCATTGGCGGGGTGAGGGAGGTCGTCACCATCCATGGTGGTTAGGATCATGGCTCCTCCTGAGAACACACGCTTAACCACAAATGGCCCTTCGTATGTAGGGGTCCATTTGCCCCGGGGATCACTTTGAGGAAGGATGATGCGTTTGATTACCAGGTCCCCAACTTGATACTCTTGCGGTCTGACTTTCTTGTTGAATGCCCTGATCATCCGTTTCTGATACGTTTGACCATGACAGATAGCAGTGAGCCTCTTTTCGTCAATCAGATTTAATTGATCAAGTCGAGTTTGGATCCAATCATCTTCATTCAAGTCTGCATCCTTCATTATCCGGAGAGAGGGTATCTGGATTTCAATTGGCAAGACTGCCTCCATGCCATAGACTAAGGAGAAAGGAGTTGCCCCGGTTGACGTCCTTGCTGAGGTACGGTACCCATGAAGAGCGAACGGTAACATCTCGTGCCAATCTTTATAGGTCACTGTCATCTTTTGCACAATTTTCTTGATATTTTTATTGGCTGCCTCTACAGCCCCATTCATCTTTGGCCGGTAGGGAGAAGAATTGTGGTGCTGTATCTTGAATTGTTCACAGAGTTCAGTGATCATTTTGTTATTGAGATTGGTACCATTGTCCGTAATGATTCTCTCTGGGACGCCGTACCGACAGATCAGATTATGCCGGATGAAACGCGCCACGACGCTCTTGGTTACTGTGGCATAGGAAGCTGCCTCAACCCATTTCGTGAAGTAATCGATCGCCACCAAGATGAAGCGATGCCCATTGGATGCCGTTGGTCGGATCTCACCGATCATATCGATGCCCCACATTGCGAAAGGCCAAGGTGCCGTTAGGACATTCAAAGGAACTGGAGGGATATGCACCTTGTCAGCATAGATCTGGCACTTATGACAAGTTCGGGAGTGTTGGTAACAATCGGCTTCCATTGTGGACCAGAAATATCCTGCCCGAAGGATTTTCTTAGCCATGGTGTGTCCACTGGAATGTGTTCCAAATGTACCTTCATGCAGTTCCATCATGATTTTCTCTGCTTCAGCCTTATCCACACAACGTAGCAGGGTTGAATCATGATTCCGTTTGTAGAGAATGCCGTTGCTGAGGAAGAATTTTGCAGCAAATCTCCTCATGAACTTCTTATCATTGACGGATGCACCTTCAGGGTATTCCTGAGCTTCCAAGTACCTCTTCACCTCGTGATACCAGGGTTTTTCAGTTACCTTCTCAGCCTCGAGCTCACAGCAGTATGCCGGTTCATCCAACTTCCAGATTATGATTCGGGGAGCCTCATTGTCCCATTTAACTTTGAACATTGAAGACATCGTGGCTAGTGCGTCCGCTAGCTGATTTTCCTCTCTGGGGAAATGCTCAAAAGTTATTTCTTCAAAGTGAGGGAGCAAGGTCGACACATACTCCTTGTAAGGAATAAGATTCGGGTGTTTCGTATCCCACTCGCCCTTGATCTGATTGATCACGAGAGCGGAGTCTCCGAAGACACTTAGAAACTTGATCCTCAAATCGATTGCAGCTTGTAGACCCATGATACATGCCTCATATTCTGCCATGTTGTTGGTGCAGCTGAAACATAATCGGGCGGTGAGTGGAGTATGAGTCCCCTTGGGAGATATGATTACAGCGCCGACGCCGTTACCCAAAGCATTGGAGGCTCCATCAAAATGCATAGACCATCGGGATCCTTCCTCAGGTCCTTCATCCGGTCCAGGTACTTCGCAGTCAGTTACCGCCATGATGTCTTCGTCCGGAAAATCAAAGTTCAATGATTGGTAATCGTCCACAGGTTGGTGTGCCAAATGATCAGCCAGTACACTTCCCTTAATTGCTTTCTGAGTTGTATACTGGATGTCATATTCTGTTAAGATCATTTGCCATCTCGCTATTCTTCCAGACAGAGCGGGCTTTTCAAATATGTACTTGATGGGATCCATCTTTGAAATCAATAAGGTAGTGTGAGTCAGCATATACTGTCTCAGCCGGCGAGCAGCCCATACAAGAGCGCAGCAAGTTTTCTCAAGCAGTGAGTAACGAGACTCACAGTCGGTAAACTTTTTGCTCAAGTAATAAATAGCGTGCTCTTTTCGGCCAGACTCGTCATGCTGCCCCAGCACACACCCCATTGAATTATCAAGCACTGTCAAGTATAGTATCAGAGGTCTTCCTTCCACTGGTGGCATAAGAATGGGTGGCTCTTGGAGATATTCCTTTATCCTTTCAAAGGCGGCCTGACATTCATCATTCCAGCGTACCACTTGATCTTTCTTCAGTAATTTGAAGATTGGCTCACAAGTAGCAGTTAGATGTGAGATGAATCGGGCAATGTAATTCAGTCGTCCTAGGAAACCTCTGACTTCTTTCTCTGTTTTTGGAGTCGGCATCTCTTGTATGGCTTTTACCTTGGCAGGATCCACCTGAATACCTTTATCACTTACAATGAAACCTAACAGCTTTCCGGATCTTACCCCAAAGGTGCATTTGTTGGGATTCAACCTCAGCTTATATAACTTGAGTCGATCAAACAACTTCTTCAGATGGTCAAGGTGCTCCCCCTCAGTTTGAGACCTTGCAATCATGTCATCTACGTATACCTCAATTTCATGATGGATCATATCATGAAATAAAGCAACCATGGCACGTTGATAGGTTGCCCCAGCATTTTTCAATCCGAATGGCATGACCTTATAACAGAAGGTGCCCCACTGAGTCACAATGGTAGTCTTCTCCATATCTTCCGGAGCCATCTTGATCTGATTATACCCTGAAAAACCGTCCATGAAGGAGAACACCTTGTGTTGAGCTGTATTGTCAACAAGGACATCAATGTGAGGTAGGGGGAAGTCATCCTTGGGGCTGGCCCTGTTCAGATCCCTGTAGTCGACACACATTCTGACTTTACCGTCCTTCTTCGGCACTGGCACAACATTGGCAACCCACTGAGGGTAAGAAGTTACTGCAAGGAAACCCGCATCAAACTGTTTCATCACCTCGGCTTTAATCTTCTCAGACATCTCTGGACGCATCCGTCGAACTTTTTGCTTTACTGGAGGGCAATCTTCCTTGGTTGGCAAATGGTGAACTACAATGTCGGCATCCAAACCAGGCATATCTTCATAGGACCAAGCAAAAATCTCCATGTAGTCTTGTAGCATCTGGATCAATCGTTGCTTCACGCTGAGCTCTAGATTGGCACCAATCTTGACCTCCTTCCTATCTGTCTCAGTACCCAGGTTAATTGTCTCCACAGGCTCTTCATGTGGTTGAATAGCCCTCTCTTCCTGGAGTAGCAGTCTTGCGAGTTCACCAGGCACTTCGCAATCATCTTCACCTTCGTCTTCGGCCAAGTTGATCGGATTTTCGAAGTCATAACTGGCGGTAGCAGAGCTGTTACCAGTGAGATCCAGAGTGGATTGAAACCTGTATAAGTGAGTGTGTGTAAATATAGCTGTTTTGCAATATGTATAACACAGAAAGAAAAAGAGCACAAGATTTGAAATGCAACAAACGTCCAATGTTTTGATTGATGATATATGAAAATGTCATACAAAAAGCCCTCACAAATGGAGCTACGATGCCCCGGGTAGGACACCGAGCCAACAGAGTTTTAACATATTGTTTGTTACAAATTTGGAAATCAAAAGAAATTAATTACTGCGTGACAAATGTGATAGGGGTAAAATCCTTTGCTGTCCAGTTGCTTGGTCCGTCGCTGGCAGTCGGGTAGATCCAACTATCAAACTCAGCTTCCTCCACATCTTCCTCAATAGCGTTCACCCTTGAGCTGGAAATAAACACCGGAGCCTTTCCAATCTTCTCTTTGCGCACTGCCTTCTGAGCCTCTGCAGTAAAGCCTAGCCCAAACTTGTCGTTCTTCTGAGTGAAGTCAGGAAGCTGACCCCAGTGTGCACAATTGCCTTTCTGAACCACAGCCCGGGCATCCCTTAGGGAAGCCATCTTCAAGGAATCATTCTCTTCGGCCATTGTCTCTGCAGCTGCTGAAATTGGATGTACCTCCTCGAAATGTTGGAAGGGGGTTTCAATGAACTCTCCGTCCATCTCGATGTACCTGAAGGAATTCAAATGGCTCACCATATACTCCTCTTCTCCTTGTACAGTGACGATCTTCCCCCTGACGGGATACTTCAGCTTTTGGTGCAAGGTGGAGGTCACTACCCCAGCTTTATGGATCCAAGGTCGACCCAACAGACAAGAGTATGATGGACGTATATCCATCACATAAAAGGTAGAGTCAAACACTTGAGAGCCCACACGAATAGGGATGTTAACCTCTCCATGAACCATCCTCTTTGAACCATCGAAAGCCCTGACGATGATATTGCTGGGTTTCAACTCCAGGCCTTCATAATCCAGACGATCTAAAGCTTTTTTCGGAAGAACATTCAAGGAAGAACCAGTGTCCACCAATACATGGGCCAGAGTAGTGCCCCTGCATTCAATAGAGACATGCAGGGCATCATTGTGGTCTCTCCCTTTTGCGGTCAGGTCAGCATCTGAAAAACCCAAGCCGTTGTCCGCCGTCAGATTCGCTATGCAGTCAGTGAACTGGACTGCAGACGTCTCCTGCGGCACATGGGCCGTCTTGAGAAATGAGATCAAGGCCTTTGCATGGGCCTCGGAGCATAGCAATAGGGAGAGCAGGGAGATCTTGGAGGGTGTATGCCCCAATTGCTCGACAACATTAAAATCACTCTTCTTTATTATTTTCAGAATCTCTTCCATTTCTTGTCGGGAGGCCTAAGCATTTACGGGTATTGGTGCCTCCATCCGGGCAGGCTTTTCTTCAATCCCTTTGCCCCGAGCATTTGATGACTCGGCAGCAGGGGACACAATTTGATCAGCAACAGGACTAGGTAAACTTGCAGGTTTTATGAGGAGGGGTTTTCGAATAGCGGGCGGCGCAATGTCAGGCGAGAAGAGCCTGCCACTGCGGGTGACCTTGGCTGGACCAGTGATATCGCAGATGCTGGCACTAGCGTTGAATTCTTGCTTGATTCCATTTACATACACGTCTGCCCCATAATGCCAGGGGACAGCTTTATCAGACACGTAGGAGAGGGGCCCTGGAACAGTAATGATCACAGGCGCAATTGTCATGATTTGAATAGGCTTCTTCGGGGGAGCCTTGATTGGATTTTTGAAGATGGTAATCACGGAAACTTCTTTCATCGGAACCAATTGAACAGCAGTCTTTTTGAATAGAATCTCCTTGCTATCCATTAGGCCTTGGATGCCTAACCTTAGCAAGGGACAATCAGATGGGGAAATAGCACAGAATGGGCAACCTTCGCCGCAACCCGGAAATAAACCGGCCCGCAGTAGGTTCTTCTTAACAGTCTTCAGAGGGGTAACAACTTCATCTATCGAAACAGCATACATTTCTTCCTCAACGGCATTTACCCTATGCTGGGGCATAGGAGCCGTTACAACATTTGGTCTTTCTGGCGCTTCAAACTGAATTTCCTTTGCGTCGATCAGATCTTGCACTTTGTTTCTCAAGGCCCAGCAATCATCAGTAGTGTGCCCGGGACTATCAGAATGATAAGCACACCGGGCATTTGGGTTGTATTTAGGAGACGCAGTGTTGACGACCTTAGGAGCTTCTTTGAGGGTCACTAGGTTGGTGGATAATAGTTGGGGTAAAATTTGAGATAATGTCATACTCAGTCGGGTATACTGCCTCTTGGGCCTTTCACTTCTTTGTTGATTGTATTGCTGAGGAGCAGCAACAGGTTTGGAGATGACCAAAGCATTGACGGCTTGGCGACTTTCGGGCTTGACTTGTCTTCTAGGGCCATAGACGGCGCTTGCTTCTTTCTTAAATGGCCTCTTCTCAGCACTTGTAGAGGCAGCCTTCTGTATCTTGCCTGACCTGATGCCAGCTTCAATTCTTTCTCCTGTTAATATCAAATCTGTAAATCCAGCGGAGGAGTTACCAACCAAATGATTGAAAAACGGACCAGACAACGTCCCAAGGAACATATCAACCAGCTCTCGATCAGTTAATGGAGGCTGCACCCTGCCAGCCAAATCTCTCCATTTTTGAGCGTACTCTTTGAACCCTTCACCCGTCCCTAGAGACATACCCTGAAGTTGGGTACGCGTAGGAGCGAGATCAGAATTGTATTGGTATTGTCTGTAGAATGCAGTTGCCAAATCTTCCCAGTGCCGGATGCTAGCTCCGTCCAATTGGTAGAACCATTCAAGTTGTGACCCTGAGAGACTATCTTGGAAGAAGTGAATCCAGAGGTTCTTATCCGCCGTGTAAGGTTGGATTTTCCTTACGTACGACCTTAGATGTAGCTTTGGGCAGGAGACCCCATCATACTTGGCGAAGGCAGGCGCCTTAAACTTGTGTGGAATTACTACTCCAGAAGATAATCCCAAATCTCCGAAATCCAGTCCCGGCACGTTCTGAATTTCCATGGCGCTCAAGCGGTCCTCCAATTGCTTGTATCTGTCAGCAGCAGGTGGGTATTGTTCGTCGTTATAGTCCGTCTCGTTGTCGGAGACTGCGGGACTAGGAGCTCCTCCCCCTTGGGGACTATTTTTCTCAGCAGAAGAAGTGGTTGGATCAGCTTCATTGTGGAGTGTGTTCCCAAATCTGCGTCCGGTGTTGAACAATGCAGTCCTCTTTTTCTTCTTCTTCTTTAGGAGTAGAGTCTTCAACTCTTGCTGACCTTGGGCTAGGCTTAGGACCATCTCTTGAAACTGTGCACTTTGGGCCTGAAGGGCCTTGATTGCTTGCTCACTGGATGATTCTGGATTCATGATGACTGTGCAAACAAACAGCGAAGAAGATTAAGCATTCTGTGAAATAGGGTACCTGCTATGCGTATGGTGCAATGGAATGCGTATGTATGCAATGCATTCAAGGATTTAGAATATTCAAAATTTGTTGTAGACAAAAAGGAACGCACATCATATTAATAAGGAGAAATTCGTTAGTACATAAATGCCTCATGGGCCAAATATTACAAAATAACTCCTTAAGATAAAAAAACATTGCGCATCCTCTTTGGCGCGATGTAGGTGTTGAGATTCCTTTCCTCGTGCAACAGGCGGGTGAGTTCCAGGACCTTCTTTTCACTAGCATGTAGACTGGTTTCAAGAGAATTCCGTTCTTCCTTAAGTTGGATCCAGCTCTTCTGCATCTCTTCCCAGGAGGTGGGCATGTCAGGATGTTGAATGGTGTGGGACACCTCTCCTTCCACGACTGGTTCTTTGATTACAGGAAGCATATGAGGATAAGGCATCACTAACTTCTGGGAGCGGGCTCGTACCCACTTGAGGTAAGGTTCCAATGGGATGGAGTTCCGGTGCCCCAATGTCTTGCTGTCTATCCTACTTGGCATCCTCCAAGCTCTGATAAATCTCTGACGAAGTCCTTGAGTATCGTTGTCGAAGTCAAAAACTATGTCAGGAGTTAACATGTCATGAGGGCCATCCCTCCGAGCATAACCAAACTGTCTCCAAGCCAGGCATGGGTTGTAGGTAATACCTCCTTTGATTCCAAATAAAGGAACATTAGGGTACTCCCCACAACGATCAATGATAGTGACGTCTTCCCTGGACCTAGGACACCAATGTATATCTGCATGTGTGAGAGTCATTAACCGTTGTGACCATCTCAAACCCCGCTCGTTCTTCAAAACTGATTGTGGAAGGTGCGAAATAAACCACCTTCCCAAGAGAGGAGTGCAACACATAAGGACACCCCTTCTTCTCATGGTTCGAGTGTAACATGAGTGAAGGATGTCCCCCAGCAGCGTAGGTATAGGATTCTTGGTCATGAAGATCTGGACAGCACTGATATCAATAAGCTGATCTGGATTAGGGAACAACACCAAACCATAGACAAGGAGGGCCATAACTTCCTCAAAAGCTCGTAGGTCAAGAGAGTTCCAACATTCTTGAGCTTTTTCAAACAGAAATCTGGCTAAGAACCCTTTGATACCACTTCTAACTTCCCAATGCCCTTTAAGGTCAGATGTCTGTAGGTGCAAGGCTTTAGCAATCTCTTCAAGCTTGGGCTCCTCTTCCGTACCGTTGTAGGGTAGTTGATCAAGGATAGGGACCTTCAGGAGTCGGGAGAACTCTTCCAATGTAGGCACCAACTGATAATCCGGAAAAGTGAAGCAGTGATGCAGAGGGTCAAAGAATTGGAACAGGACCTTTATCAAGTCCTCCTCAATGTTGGTGTTAACCAAGTTGATGAGTCTTCCATGTCTCTCACTGAATGAAGAACCCTCGGGAATCCTGGACAGAAGTTCCTTAAGCTGAGGAGGGATCTTTACAAGGCCAATCTGAATTGTCTTTCTACGAGCAGTTTCCATGTCCTATAAAACAAGAACAAAGATGAAGATTCGAAACCCTTGAAATGGTTAGTCAATGCTCATGATGTTTGTATGATGTAATGATGTGATGATTAAATACACCATAAATATTCACAAAGGCAATCAGGGTAAGGCACACAAGTCACACAAACCCTTAGAGTTTAGGCCTGCATGGAGTCTGGGTATTACCCTCTTGAAGTTTGGTGGGCTCAACCTGTCCTATCAAAAGTAACCGGGTTCTAAAGGTCCCAATATCACTGGATTGCTTTCATTGTTCATCGTTTCGATTTAGCCACTGAACTGGCGACCGAAATATTCCAGGAAAGCAACCCTCAATTGGGTGTAGTATCGAGTATCAACCAACCTCGGACTGCACCAAAGTCAGTTATCTCACTACCCTAAAAAAGGCCAAGATGGTTCAATTAAGGTTCCTAAGGTCAGTTGATGCTTCACGACACCACGCGGCGGCCCCGTACTCTCCTTGACTGAACTCAAGGGTTACCGGTACACACCAAAGTGCCACATCAACGTAGCAGACTGCTTCAACCATGTCGGTATACCCCGCACAGTTCCCTCACAGCCTTGTTGCTACCTAAAAGGGTTTCCCAGATCCGGGTTAGGATCTATAAAACTCCGATACAAAGCCCACAAATGTAAAAGCAAACAAGACAATCAATTGAAAACAAAGGTGATCTAAACCCTAAGGTTACTCCACTTTAAAAGTTGTCCCCAGCAGAGTCGCCAGTTCTGTGATACGGTGGGAGAACTGACTTGAGGTTTGCGTTTGTATTCGCAAATGTTGCGGTTAGCAAGAGTCGCCACCGACTTTTTATTTTATCCTAAGGAAAGGTTAAAAAGCACAGCAAAAACCTTTTGAGATGTTTTCTTGGGTTCGGGGAGTAGATTATAGAAAGGGAAGGTATTAGCACCCTTTCTATCCATGGTTATCCATGGGCTCTTAGTTACTTGCTTAGATCACTTGCCTTTTGTTTTCAATTGTTTTAAATGGTGCTTGAGTGTGTGGGTTTTGAAAATGTTTTGGAAAAAGATGCCTTGTCTTAGGCAACTAATGTATTTGACTCATGTTTGAGTGTTTTACAAAAGTGTGAATCTTTTCGAAAAAAGATGTTTTCAAATGTTTTTGAGAGTTTGTTTGAAAGTGTTGTGGATTGTGATTTTGAAATTAGGCAAGTGTTTTGTTTTGCAAGTTGATTCAAGTAACTAAGAGGTTATCTACTCCTAAATTTCTCAAAAAAAGATTATTGCTATACTTTAACCCTTTTAACAAGTTTGCTCCACCATTGTATTTGGTGGGCAACCTTGTGTTAGGATGTGAGAGGGACAAGCGCGGGTCATCGTTTTAGACCATAATTGCAACGGCGTTAAATGTCTTTGGGCAATTTCTCTAAGGGACTTGATCATTTGTTTTTGTTTGTTTTGAAAAGTTTTGCCGAGGGACTATGATCATTCAAATTGTTTGTTTTGCCCAAAGAAGTTTAACATGCAACATGGCCCTTTTATTTGAAGGCAACAAGTGGAATACCCTAGGGGGGTGCAAGTGTGATTTGTGTGTCCATTTTCATGCTTGTTTATCTTGTATTAGGTCAAACTATTTTTTTTATCGTTTTTCGCATACAAACCCTAATTCTAACATGTTATCATTAGAAAGCAATAAAGTGCGAAATTAAAATTACTAAGCTATTACACAACCAAATATGGGAAGGGGGGTACAAATGTTCAAATGGGGATATTGACAAGAATTTAAATCTAAATTATTACATCAATTGGATATTTGCATTAGTGAATAAATTGCATAATTAAATGTAAATTAAATAAATATGTGAAATGCAAAAAAGAAAGTTTTTATGTGTATGAGAAAATATTGTTTTATGTAAAAGGAAAAAGAAAAATAAAAAAATGTATTATTTTTTGAGTATTTTAAATTTAGGGCAAAAACCCTAATTTTAAAGGAAATGTATTATTACCTAATTTAATACAACTATTTATTTATTATTTTCAAAAATAAAATAAAAAGAAGTATATTATGGAAAAAGATATTTTTATATCAAATATTAAATAAAATAAAAAAAATCAAGTATTTTTATATTTTTATCTTAAATATATTAATAACCATATATATATATATATATCTATATTAAACCCTAAATATGTAAAATAAATATTTATTCATTATTTTAATAAAATAAATAAAAGAGTATTTTTTTGTGAAATATTTTCAGAAAGTAAATGAAAATAAAAAATTGTATTTACATTATTTCTTATTTATTCTAATAATAATACATATATATATTATATACAAACAAAGAAAATGAACAAATAAATATGCAATAAATGCAAAAAATGATGAAAAAAATATTTTTAATTTTTTAATGTCATGAGAAAAAATAAACAAAGTCAAACAAAAAAGAAAAAGTCAAAAATGTTAAGAAATGAACAAATGGGCTCAGGGGGGTGTAAACATGAAAATGGGGTGTGAAAAGAAAATAAATCCAGGCCCAGCCCAGACCACTTCTTCTTCAACCTCTGTACAACCTTCTTCAACTAACAACACGCGTTTTTTATCTCTGGATTCCTGGACTTTCAAGCAAAACTCATAACATGAAAAGTGTAGAGCATTAAGAGACGGTTTCAACCATATAAAGAACATGACCTATCTCTCTAAGATGAGGGAGAATTTCTCTCCCCCTCTTTTCTGACCTAGTTTTTCTACCATTTTCAGAGCTCAAATTCTCTCTACTCAGATAAAAGAAATGAAAACTAAAGCTATGTACATGTTCAGGGCTATGAGTAGGACCTTGTTTCTTTACAAACTTAAGACTAAAGATGCATAATAAGAGAGATACGAATTCAAACTTTTACCTGTGCAGCTGAACTTCTATGTGGAGAATGAGAGACTTTCAGTGCAATGTAATGATTGGAAAAGCTTCCTTGAGGTCCAGGGATGCTTTTTCAATGCTTACTTTGTCTTGAACCTTCTTGTATCAAGCTGTAGAACTTCACCTGCAAGTCAAAGATGTGAAAATGGTGGAAGTGGTTAGAGCAACTACAGATCGTGCCTTAGCTTCTGGATAGTTTGCATAGGTTATAAGGAAGGTATAGGAACAGGTTTTGATCAAAATGCTCGAAGGGATTGAGAGATAGCACTCAATCTGCAGGGCCTGCTCTGTTTGAGCAGTTTTGTGGTGTTTCTGAGATGGAGGGTGTTTGAAAGGCAAAAGGCTCGTGCAAAAGCTTGGTTGGGTGATCTTGAATGTGTTTGATATCTTTTGTGTTGTGTTTGTAAGCTGAGATTCAAGTTGTCACAAGTTATGGAATTTTCTTCTTTTCTAAGCAACAAAAGCAAATTGGTGTTCTAGGTCAGTATAGGACCCCCTAATGTGCTGCATCAACACCTCTTGATCAGTGTGTTATGCCCATAATCTTGTGCTAAGCAGATCTTCTATGTACTTGTTTGATTTACCAATTGACATAAAGCAAACTTTTGTAAAAATGGAAAGTTCACTTTATCCAAAAATGGATCAATCTTGTGTATAATGCTTGAATTCATGGAACAACACTTAGACACAATGAACAAGCATTAAATTAAGGAGTGTAATGTGGTTTAAGGACCTGCAAAGTAGCACAAACTATGCTGAGTTCAAATTTTCCAAGTTTATGAACATGTCTTGATGAAGAACAAAAGTGAATTTTTGCCAACTTGTGAAATTCGAATCTCTCAAGTTATGAGGTTGTTTGATGAGTTCTTGGACATTTTGGAAAGCTTGGAATGTGTACTACAATCCATATTTGAAATGCAAATCAAAATTCCAAGTGGAAGGGTATGAAAAGTGGCCTTGAAGTAGGGTAGAAAACCTTGTCAAAATAGGTCAAATTTCACTAAGTTAAAAGATGGTTTAGTGCCCTTATTCAAAAAATCATAACTTGAGATACAAGCTTCAAATGAGAAAACTTTGTGAATCAAAGTTGTAGACTATGCAACAAGCTACAACTTTCATGTTTTGACTTTTGTTTGAATCCAAATGGATCATGGTGAAAAGATGGGGCAAAGTTGGGAAAAAATTAGGGTTTTCCATAACTTAGAAAAATTCTAAGTTATGAAAAATTCCATTTTCTAACCCTAATTTGCATTTTGAGATTTCTTGGTGAACAAGTTTCATGATTTGGAATGTTTTGATGAAAAATGAATCTTGACTCTTGATTTTGACCAAAAAGTCAAAGTTTGACTTTTCAGTATACAGTCAAAATTGATCAATTGACTGGGAAATTCAACTGTCAATCTTGTGTACTTGGGATCTTTTGAGCTTGATGAATGTGTCAAGACCATTTCATTGAGTCCTTGAATCCATATGTGAACTTGGTTTGCCATTGGCTAGGTCAAACAGTCAAAAATTGCCTTTGTGCAGTCAAAACCCTAAAAATGACCATTTTGCCCTTTTGGTGATCTGATCAAATTTCTTGTGGAATTGTGATTCAAACTTGATCAAATGGTCCATGTGAGTTCATAATGTTGATGTGGATCAAATTTCATGAGGTTTGACTGTCAATTGGCCACAGTTGACTTTTCCCCCAATACAACTGATTTCTAGGTCAACTGTCCAATTGACTGGGCAAAACTTGGAATCAAGACTTGAAACTTGGTATAGGTAAACTTGGGAGTCCAATATGAAGCATGAAAGTCATCTTAGGCATTTTAGGTCAAAACATCCTAGGGTAAATACAAACCCTAATTTGAGTCCACAGTGCAAGGAGAAGCCTTGAGCAGAGGAAACCCTAACTGTATCTTGATCTCCAAAGGTCTTGTGATGAGAAAATGTTGAGGAAATGGGAGGGCAAATTTTGGGGTACAACAGTTGCCCCTGTTCAATCTTCTTGGACCTGATGAGTTAGATTGGCAAGTTTGCCTTTCGTGACTCGAGGGTAAAAGGAGATTGGACACTAGAGTGCCCGGAAATTTGCACTCGCATGCTGGAGTCTCAACAATGTGGTGTCGGGAATGGGCTTATAGATGCCATTTGGAGAGATGGTGGATAGGGAGATGGGCTTATAGATGCCATCTGGAGAGGTGACGGAACCTTGTTGGGAATGGGCTTATAGATGCCATTTAGAAGTGTCGATCGCATAAGAGATTCCTTAGCGAGAACTTGTGTATTTGAGAAAGACGGATGTTTTCCTGGCTTGTTACAGGTGTTTGATCTTCAGTCTCCTTATGCAGATATGCCCTGGCTAGATACAGGTATCGAATCTACAATCGGTTGCTCACAGATGTGCCCTGGCTGGATACAGGAGTCGAATCTGGAAATAGTCGTCAATAGATATGCCCTGGATGGATACAGGAGTCGAATCTTTGAACTCTGCAGACGTGCCCTGGCTAGATACAGGAATCGAATCTGGAAATGTGGTCAACAGATATGCCCTGGCTGGATACAGGGATCGAATCTGGAGCTGTTGTAGTTGATAGATGTGCCCTGGCTGGATACAGGAATCGAATCTTCGAACTCTTTAGACGTGCCCTGGCTAGATACAGGAATCGAGTCTTCGAACTCTTTAGACGTGCCCTGGCTAGATACAGGAATCGAGTCTAGAAACTGATCACTCTCAGATGTGCCCTGGCTAGATACAGGTATCGAATCTGGAATTGTGACAGTTGAAGGTAGTCGCTTTTGAGATTGTCTTTTTCCTGAAAAGGCAAAGACGTAAGTTGTATGCAATGTCATGATGTATGATATGCATGATGTCATGATGTTCAACATGAGATGTTGTATGCGTTTCACCATGTATGTAAGCGAGATGTATGAAAATGTGAAATGTTTATGAGTGTAATTTCATCTTAGGAAAATAAATCCTTGACGAACGGCCGGGAAGCTGCTCTGTGGAAGAGATACTTGGCCGAAGTTTTGATGAGAGGCCTGTTGAGGACTTTAATGACGGATTCCGCTGAGGATAATGATGATAAACTCCGCTGAGGAACTCCGAATATAAACTCTGCTTGGGAATGCTAAGGATAGACTTCGCTGGGGATTGAAGGAACTTTGCCGAGAGCGGTCTTCCGTGGCTTTTAGCTGAAGATAACCCAGTTATAAGTCCTTGTGAGGAAATAACTCTGAATAAAACTCGGGCGAGACGTTCGTACTTTGTTAGGGGATAAGCTTCCAGAATCTACTGGGGATGAGCTTTAAGACCTGCCGGGGAATGTTGTGCCTTTTCGGGATCGACGGGGAATCGACTCCGCTTGGGGAAAGTATTGTCGCATCCTGTCTTATTCTGCGGGGAATTGAGATGATTTGGCCACATTCTTCAGTTGAACCTACCTTGGTGCCTTGGCGGACAAAACAACTAGACTGCATTAGACAACTCCACACTGCCCCTGTCTTTGATGTTACCTGTAATTAATCTCTTGTTTCATATGCGAATATTTATGAATCAGCAATTTAATGTCAAATGCATATATCAAAAATGAACATTGGACGTTCTTCGCAAGACAAAATAGAAAAAAGGGAAAATAATGGTAATTTGTATGGACAAGCGAATTTGTATTGATTTAAACTTTGCCTGTGAATAGGCGTTTTTTGTACAAGAGACTGACATCCTAGTAAGAGGACATCGCCAAATAGTATGGAGTTTACATTTTGAAAAAGAAAACAAAACAGCTATGTGATCAATCCCACTGGGTTCCAACTCTGCTATTGCCTTTATGTCTTCGAACGTCTCATCGCTTTGCTGCCTAATTTGAAGATGAAGCTGATTGGTCAATGCCAAAATCTGGAGCCAGATAGTTGATGCCGAATTCCGGATGCGAAGTGATCCAATGAGACATAGTGTTACGCTTTTATCCCTAACTTTTGCCTGGACCGCCCTTTCGGGTTTTCAGTCCACCGGGATACCCTTTTTTGCCCAAGCCGCCCTTTCAGGTTTTCGACTTGCCGGGTGTACAGATTTTTTATTCATTTCATCCCTTATTTTTGCCCGAACCCTTTTGGTTCGCCGGGAAGCCCTTATTTTTGCCTAGGTATGTCAACCTAGCGGGTCTTTTATTTATGCGTAGTATTTTTTTACTATGTCTGCATTGGCGGGGTGAGGGAGGTCGTCACCATCCATGGTGGTTAGGATCATGGCTCCTCCTGAGAACACACGCTTAACCACAAATGGCCCTTCGTATGTAGGGGTCCATTTGCCCCGGGGATCACTTTGAGGAAGGATGATGCGTTTGATTACCAGGTCCCCAACTTGATACTCTTGCGGTCTGACTTTCTTGTTGAATGCCCTGATCATCCGTTTCTGATACGTTTGACCATGACAGATAGCAGTGAGCCTCTTTTCGTCAATCAGATTTAATTGATCAAGTCGAGTTTGGATCCAATCATCTTCATTCAAGTCTGCATCCTTCATTATCCGGAGAGAGGGTATCTGGATTTCAATTGGCAAGACTGCCTCCATGCCATAGACTAAGGAGAAAGGAGTTGCCCCGGTTGACGTCCTTGCTGAGGTACGGTACCCATGAAGAGCGAACGGTAACATCTCGTGCCAATCTTTATAGGTCACTGTCATCTTTTGCACAATTTTCTTGATATTTTTATTGGCTGCCTCTACAGCCCCATTCATCTTTGGCCGGTAGGGAGAAGAATTGTGGTGCTGTATCTTGAATTGTTCACAGAGTTCAGTGATCATTTTGTTATTGAGATTGGTACCATTGTCCGTAATGATTCTCTCTGGGACGCCGTACCGACAGATCAGATTATGCCGGATGAAACGCGCCACGACGCTCTTGGTTACTGTGGCATAGGAAGCTGCCTCAACCCATTTCGTGAAGTAATCGATCGCCACCAAGATGAAGCGATGCCCATTGGATGCCGTTGGTCGGATCTCACCGATCATATCGATGCCCCACATTGCGAAAGGCCAAGGTGCCGTTAGGACATTCAAAGGAACTGGAGGGATATGCACCTTGTCAGCATAGATCTGGCACTTATGACAAGTTCGGGAGTGTTGGTAACAATCGGCTTCCATTGTGGACCAGAAATATCTTGCCCGAAGGATTTTCTTAGCCATGGTGTGTCCACTGGAATGTGTTCCAAATGTACCTTCATGCAGTTCCATCATGATTTTCTCCGCTTCAGCCTTATCCACACAACGTAGCAGGGTTGAATCATGATTCCGTTTGTAGAGAATGCCGTTGCTGAGGAAGAATTTTGCAGCAAATCTCCTCATGAACTTCCTATCATTGACGGATGCACCTTCAGGGTATTCCTGAGCTTCCAAGTACCTCTTCACCTCGTGATACCAGGGTTTTTCAGTTACCTTCTCAGCCTCGAGCTCACAGCAGTATGCCGGTTCATCCAACTTCCAGATTATGATTCGGGGAGCCTCATTGTCCCATTTAACTTTGAACATTGAAGACATCGTGGCTAGTGCGTCCGCTAGCTGATTTTCCTCTCTGGGGAAATGCTCAAAAGTTATTTCTTCAAAGTGAGGGAGCAAGGTCGACACATACTCCTTGTAAGGAATAAGATTCGGGTGTTTCGTATCCCACTCGCCCTTGATCTGATTGATCACGAGAGCAGAATCTCCGAAGACACTTAGAAACTTAATCCTCAAATCGATTGCAGCTTGTAGACCCATGATACATGCCTCATATTCTGCCATGTTGTTGGTGCAACTGAAACATAATCGGGCGGTGAATGGAGTATGAGTCCCCTTGGGAGATATGATTACAGCGCCGACGCCGTTACCCAAAGCATTGGAGGCTCCATCAAAATGCATAGACCATCGGGATCCTTCCTCAGGTCCTTCATCCGGTCCAGGTACTTCGCAGTCAGTTACCGCCATGATGTCTTCGTAGAATAAGTTTGCATTATTTTTGGTATTTTTTAAATAAAAGTGTTTATTTATTTATTTATATACAAAAAAACTATTCTAAACAAATAAATGCCTATAAATTCAAAAATGGTGTGAAAAATATTTTTTTATATTTTTAATATTATTAGCAAAAATAAATAAGTCAGAATAAAAAAAGAAAAGTAAAAAAATCATTAAAATAAGCAAAATGGGCTCAGGGGGTGTAAAAGCAAAAATGGGGTGTGAAAAGAAATAGCAAAACAGGCCCAACCCAAAGGCTGTTGTCTTCAACCTTCAGCCATTCAAAACAGAAAAAACGCGTGTTTTCCATGCTTCCATCAAACTCCTGATTCCTTGATTTTCAGCCAAAACTCATAACATAAACAATGTAGAGCATTAAATCACGAATTCATACATATAAAGAACATGATTTAACTCAGAAATGAGAGAGAATTTCTCCATTCCCAAATCCTGACCTAGTTTTTGTTCCATGTTCAGACATCAAATTCTCACAGCACATATAACATAAATGAAAACTAATTACATGGGCATGTTCAGGGCTATGAATGTGACATATTCTCTTCACAAACCTAAAGCTAACAATGCCTGGATAGAGAGATGTGAGTTCATGAACTTCCCTGTTCAGTTGAAGTTGTATCTGATGATGGAGGTACTTTCAGAGCAAGGTGATGATTGGTACAGCTTCCTTGATGTCGAGGGATGCTATTCCAAGTTTTACTTTGCTTTGAAACTAGCTGAATCGAGTTATAGCACTCCACCTGCAAACCAAGAAAATGAAAATGGCCAAACTGATTAGAGGAGTTACAGTCCACTTCTAATGCTTTGGATAGTTTTCATTGATGGTAGGAAAGGTGTTTGAAGTGGTTTTAGCAAGAATGCACGATGGGAATGAGTTGTGGGATTCAAGTTGCAGCAGATGCTCTGTTTGGACAATTTGAGAGTGATTCTATGTTTGAGAGGGCAATGGAGGTGGATAGCTCGTGTTTCAGCTTGGGTTTGATGATTAGAAAGTGTTTGACAAGTTTGCTTAAGCTTTGTTTACAGGAAATGAGAGTTGTTATGTGTTATGGCAAGTTTCTTACACTTTAAGCAACAAAAGGCCACTTGGTGTTTCTAGCCTGTACAGGCCCCCATTCTATGCTGAACCACTTAGTCTTGATCAGTGTAATTAACTCATAAACTTGTGCCAAAGAGATCTTAACTGTACTTGCTTGGATTTGCTTTAGACATAAAGTGCAACTTTTCCAAAATGGATATAATGCTTTATCTAAAAATGGATTAAACTTGCATACAATGTCCAAACTCATAGAATAACACCTTGGCACAAAGGATTGGCATTAAATTAAGGAGTGTAATTGAGATAAACGACTTGTAATCAAGGAAAGCATGCTGAATTCAAAATGGCACAAATGTATGAACATGTAACTTGGCCAAATCAAAAGTGAGTTTTTCCCATATTGCCAAATTCGATTCTCTCTAACCATGAGGTTGTTTGATGAGTTCTAGGACATTTTGGAAAGCTTGGAATGTGTACTACAATCCATCTTTGAAATGCAAATTGAAATTCCAAGTGGAAGCATGTGAAAAATGGTCTTGAAGTTAGGTAAAAACCTTGCCTAAAATAGGTCAAATTTTCTCTAAGTTAAGAATGGTTTGGTACCCTTGTTCCAAAAATTGTAACTTGAGATACAAGCTTCTTTTGGGAAAACTTTGTGAATCAAAGTTGTAGATTTTGCAATGTACTACAACTTTCATGTTTTGACTTTTGCTTGAATCCAAATGAATCTTGGTGAGAAAGTGGGGCAAAGTTAGGAAAAAATTAGGGTTTTTCATAACTCAGAAAAATTCTAAGTTATGAAAAATCTTCATTTCAAACCCTAATTTGAAATTCTTGATTTCTTGATGAACAAGTTTCATGATTTGTCATGTTTTAATGAAAAATGAATCTTGACACTTGATTTTGACCAAAAAGTCAAAGTTTGACTTTTTAGTATACAGTCAAAATTGATCAATTGACTGGGAAATTCAACTGTCAATCTTGTGCATTTGGGATCTTTTGAACTTGTTGAGTATGTCAAGACAAATCGATGGGGTCCTTGAGTCCATATGTGAGCTTGGTTTGCCATTGGCTAGGTCAAACAGTCAAAAATTGCCTTTGTGCAGTCAAAACCCTAAAAATGACCATTTTGCCCTTTTGGTGATCTGATCAAATTTCTTGTGGAATTGTGATCCAAACTTGATCAAATGGTCCATATGAGTTCATAATGTTGATGTGGGTCAATTTTCATGAGATTTGACTGTCAATTGGCCACAGTTGACTTTTTCCCCAATACAGCTGATTTCTAGGTCAACTGTCCAATTGACTGGGCAAAATTTGGAATCAAGACTTGAAACTTGGTGTGGATAAACTTGGGAGTCCAATATGAAGCATGAAAGTCATCTTAGGCATTTTAGGTCAAAACATCTTTGTGCAAACACAAACCCTAATTTGGGTCAATAGTGCAAGGAGAAATCTTGAGCAGATGAAACCCTAACTGGATCTTGAGCTCCAAGGGCTTTGTGATGAGAAATTGTTGAGAAATGGGAGGGCAAATTTTTGGGTACAACAGTTGCCCCTGTTCAATCTTCTTGAATCCGAAGAGTTAGATTGGCAAGTTTGCCTTTCGCGACTCGAGGGTAAAAGGAGATTGGACACTAGAGTGCCCTTAAATTTGCACTCGTCAAAGCAATGGATGCGGGAATGGGCTTAGAGATGCCATTTGGAGATAGGCTTAAAGATGCCATCTGGAAGGGTGACAGAATCTTGTCGGGGATGGGCTTAAAGATGCCATCTGGAATGAGTATCAGAAAGGTGTCCATGTTTTGGACCATCTCCGAACTGGGGTCTGAATAAGCAATAGATTGACATCCATATCTGGAGGCATCCGTAAACTGTTTTCAAAAGTTGCATCTGAACAAGCGATAGATTAACATCCGTTGTGGGGAAGAATCCATAAACTGTTTTCAGAAGTCTTGAGAAGAATCTGAACAAGCGATAGGTTAACATCCGTTACTGGAGAACCCGTGAACTGTTTTCAGAAATCTTGAAGTTGAATAAGCAATAGAGCAACATCCGTTGTTGGGAAGCGTCCGTAAACTGTTTTCAAAAGTTGAGAAGAGTCTGAACAAGCGATATATTAACATCCGTTGTGGGGAAGAATCCATAAACTGTTTTCAGAAGTCTTGAGAAGAATCTGAACAAGCGATAGGTTAACATCCGTTACTGGAGAACCCGTGAACTGTTTTCAGAAATCTTGAAAAGGAACTGGTGTAGGGCTTCCTGATGATGTGTTCGTGAAAAACCGCATCTGAATGAATTTGAACAAGTATCAGAATGTCGCCGTGTCTGGGTCACATCTAAACTGTCTCTGAGTGAACCTGGAAGATGATCTTTGTCTGCCGACTGATCTTACCTGAAAAGGTAAAGGGTTAGTTGTATGCAATGTTATGATGCATGATGCAATGTATGTTATATGATATGAATGTAAATGAATGGGCATGTAAGCTGGAGAGTTGTCTTACGAAGGATAGATGAATCCGAGATGGCTGAAGATAAAAGCATCTTGACTGCTGGCGGGAAGAATAATTCCTGGTTGTTGCTGAGGAATAAGGAGCTTGGGTTGTATACCAATCTTCTGGGGAATTCCTGTCTTGAGGAGACCTTCACTGTAGAATCTTCGAATATACAATGAGGAACTGAAAACTGAAAGTCTTCAAATTTGCTTGGGGAATACCAGTCCTTCAAACGTCGAGGGGCCTTAGAACCACTTGCGGGGACTTGGAATTTCCTTGGTGACTTACAGGGTAAAAGAATTTCAGATGATTTCTACTGGGGATTTTAGAACCTGGTAGACTTAAGCTGGGGAGATAAGACTGAGAATCTCTAGTCTAGTGAGAAGCATTTATGTGGGGAGAGGGTTCACTAGTCTGGCTCCGCTGGGGATTGATAATTTGAAGTTTTAGCTCTGCTGGGGATACTGAAACTTAAACTCTGAGGGGAATTGAGTTCTGGAGGATTTTCTGGCTGGGGATAACAAAGATAAACTCCTCTGGGGATTGTATTGATAAGTTATGTTGGGGAACTCTGATGAACTCCGCTGGGGATAGGAAGAAATTTGCCGAGTGCGATCTTCCGTGGCAATAAGCTGAGGATAACCCAGTTATAAGCCCTTGTGGGGAGTAACTTTGAATAAAGCTTGGGAGAGACGTCCGTACTCTGCAGGGGATAAGCTTCTAGAATCTACTGGGGATAAGCTTCAAGACTTGCTGGGGATATGGATTCCAAATCTCCTGGGGGTTTCCTTTGAAAGGGTATCAAGATATCCAACTGCACCTTCAACCTATCAGTAATCCTCTTTCTTGATTCATAAGGAAATGATTATGTTCAAATGCATATGCCTATTTAACAAAACATTGGACGTTTCTCAAAATAAAACAATTAGTGCAAGAGAAAAAGAAAAAGGAAATGACACAAATTTATGGGAAGAGTATTTGTATTAACTTTCTCTGAGTATATTTGTACAAAGGAGACAATCATCCTAGTAAGAGGATTTTTTCGTAAATATTGAAAGATTTATACAAAATAAAGATGGCTATGTGAAATAATTTCATGGGATTCCATTCCGCTATAGCCTTCACAACTCTGAATATCTGTCCATCCAATGCTTCGTTTGCCGATGACTGGATTGATCAGAGACCTAGAACTGGTTGATGAAGAGATTGTCTTTGAAGTGATCTGACGAGACATAGTCATACACTTTAATTCCCTAACTTTTGCCTGAATCGCCCTTTCGGGTTTTCGATCCACCGGGAAACCCCTTTTTGCCCAAGCCGCCCTTTCGGGTTTTCAACTTGCCGGGTGTACAGATTTTTTTTGTTTTTATCCCTAATTTTTGCCTGAACCGCCCTCTCGGGTTTTCGGTTCACCGGGATGCCCATTTTTGCCCAAGCCGCCCTTTCGGGTTTTCGACTTGTCGGGTTATTTTATGTGTAGTATCTTTTGACTATGTCTGCGTTCGCAGGGTGCGGCAAATCGTCGCCGTCCATGGTGGTTAGAATCATCGCACCACCAGAAAATATGCTCTTGATCACAAATGGTCCTTCATATGTAGGAGTCCATTTGCCCCTGGGATCACTTTGCGGCAAGATAATCCGCTTGATTACGAGATCTCCGACTTGATACACCTGACGTCTGACTTTCTTATTGAAGGCCTTGATCATCCGTTTTTGATACGTCTGACCATGGCATATAGCAGTGAGTCGCTTCTCGTCGATCAGATTGAGTTGATCAAGTCGGGTCTGAATCCAATCATCTTCATTCAAACCTGTGTCCTTCATAATCCTTAGAGAAGGAATCTGAACTTCCATAGGCAGGACAGCTTCCATGCCATATACCAACGAAAATGGGGTTGCCCCGGTTGAAGTACGTGTCGTCGTATGGTATCCATGTAGAGTAAACGGTAACATCTCATGCCAGTCTTTGTAAGTGACTGTCATTTTCTGAATGATCTTCTTAATGTTTTTGTTCGCAGCTTCAACATCGCCGTTCATCTTCGGCCGATAGGGAGATGAATTGTGATGATAAATCTTGAACTGTTCGCACAATGCGGTGATCATCGTGTTATTCAGATTTGTACCATTGTCTGTGATGATCCTGTCTGGAACACCATACCGACATATGAGATTTTGCTTGATGAAGCGGGCAACCACATTTTTAGTAACAGAGGCGAAGGAAGCTGCTTCGACCCATTTGGTGAAATAGTCAATGGCAACTAGGATGAAGCAATGTCCGTTGGAAGCCGTGGGCTTGATCTCTCCAATCATGTCAATGCCCCACATCGCAAATGGCCAAGGAGCAGTCAGAATGTTGAGAGGAACCGGAGGGATATGAACTTTGTCAGCGTAGACTTGACATTTATGGCAAGTACGGGAATGTTGATGGCAGTCAGCTTCCATGGTAGACCAGTAATAGCCTGCCCTTAGGATCTTCTTAGCCATTGTATGCCCGCTCAAGTGAATGCCAAATGTGCCGCTGTGTATCTCAGTCATGATCAACTCTGCTTCAGCTTTGTCTACGCATCGGAGTAATACACAGTCATGACTTCGTTTGTAAAGGATGCCGTTGCTCAGGAAGAATTTGGCAGCAAATTTCCTTAAGAACTTCTTATCATTTACGGAAGCTCTTTCGGGATAATCTCTAGTCTGGAGATACCTTTTGATTTCATGGAACCAGGGTTGTTCCACTACTTCTTCGGTATTAATCTCGTGACAATGTGCAGGTTCATCCATTCGCTCGATGGTGATTTGGGGAGCCTCGTTATCCCAATTGAGTTTAAACATGGAGGACATTGCAGCTAGAGCATCTGCTAGCTGATTCTCTTCTCGCGGGAAATGCTCGAAGGTAATTTGCTCGAAATGAGGCAACAATGTCAAGACATGTTCTTTGTATGGGATAAGATTGGGATGCTTGGTATCCCACTCTCCTTTGATTTGACTGATAACCAAAGCCGAGTCCCCAAATACGATCAAAGATTTGATCCCCAAGTCTATAGCAGCCTTGAGACCAAAGATGCAAGCTTCATACTCAGCCATGTTGTTTGTGCAGCTGAAGCAAAGTCGGGCCGTGAAAGGTGTGTGACAACCCTCCGGAGAAATGAGTACTGCGCCGATACCGTTTCCAAGTGCATTTGAAGCACCATCAAAGTACAGGGTCCATCGGGATCCCTTTTTGGGTCTGTCATACGGTCCGTTACCTTCAATGTTGTCCAAATTCATGATGTCCTCGTCTGGGAAGTCAAATCTCATGGGTTGGTAATCTTCGATAGCTTGATGAGCCAGATGGTCAGCTAGTACACTCCCTTTTATAGCTTTTTGAGTGGTGTACTGGATGTCATACTCAGTCAGGATCATCTGCCATCTAGCTATTCTTCTAGATAAAGCGGGCTTTTCGAAGATATACTTGATATGATCCATTTTGGAAATCAACAAAGTAGTATGAGTCAACATATACTGCCTTAGTCGGCGAGCAGCCCATACCAAAGCGCATCAAGTTTTCTCGAGCAGTGAGTAGCGAGTCTCACAGTCGGTAAACTTTTTGCTAAGGTAATAAATAGCATGCTCTTTTCAACCAGACTCGTCATGCTGGTCCAAAACACACCCCATTGAGTTATCCAAGACGGTCAGATACATGATCAATGGTCTTCCTTCGACGGGTGGCATCAGAATAGGAGGTTCTAGCAAATACTCCTTGATCTTATCAAAAGCAGCTTGGAAATTATCGTTCCATTCGACTACCTGATCTTTCTTCAAGAGTTTGAAAATTGGTTCACAGGTAGAAGTCAGATGAGAGATGAATCTGGCAATATAGTTCAAGCGCCCCAAGAACCCTCTAACCTCCTTTTCAGTACGGGGAGCAGGCATCTCTTGTATTGCTTTCACTTTTGCTGGATCGACTTCAATGCCTTTGTTGCTTACAATGAATCCTATAAGTTTACCAGACCTAACTCCAAAAGTGCACTTACTTGGATTCAGCCTGAGTTTGTATTCTTTCAACCTGGCAAACAACTTTTCTAGATGTTCAAGGTGCTCCTCCTCTGTTTGTGACCGGGCTATCATATCGTCTACGTAAACTTCAATCTCATGATGTATCATATCATGAAACAAAGCTACCATGGCGCGTTGATAAGTTGCCCCAGCGTTCTTCAGTCCGAACGGCATCACCTTGTAACAGAAAGTGCCCCATTGCGTGACAAAAGTTGTTTTCTCCATATCCTCGGGGGCCATTTTGATTTGATTGTAGCCCGAGAATCCATCCATGAAGGAAAACACTTTATGCTGAGCTGTATTGTCGATCAAAATGTCAATGTGTGGAAGTGGAAAATCATCTTTGGGGCTGGCTCTATTCAAATTCCGGTAGTCCACACACATCCTGACTTTGCCATCTTTCTTAGGTACTGGCACGATGTTAGCGACCCATTGAGGATAGGACGTAACAGCCAGAAAGCCAGCGTCGAATTGCTTCATCACTTCTGCTTTGATCTTTTCAGACATGTCAGGCCTCATTCGGCGGACTTTTTGCTTGATCGGTGGACAGTCCTCTCTTGTGGGGAGACGGTGAACCACGATGTCTGTGTCTAAACCTGGAATGTCTTCATAAGACCAAGCGAAGATTTCAACATACTCATTTAACAACTATATCACGCGCTCCTTGACACTTGGTTCCAGATTAGCACCCACTTGCACCTCCTTCCGGTCTTCCTCGGTTCCCAAGTTGACACTCTCCAACAACTCTTCATGAGGTAAGATGGCCCTTTCCTCTTGCTGTAGGAGTCTGGCTAATTCCCCTGGTACTTCACAACCTTCGTCATCTTCATACTCGGCTTGATTGACCAGATCTTCAGAGTTATTGAAGGATATAGCAGAATAGTCATCCATGGAATCCGGAGTGGATGGGTACTGATGAATAAAAGTGATGGGGACAAAGTCTTTTGCCTCCCAGTTGCACAATCCTCCTTTGACAGTTGGGTAAATCCACTCTTCGATGCTGCTCTCTTTGTCTTCATCCTCCAAAGCGTTGATTCCGTAGGGAGAAATTTTGACTGGCGCTCTTTCAATCTTCGAACGGCGTATAGCTTTCTGGCCCGCAGTAGTGAACCCTAATCCAAATTTGTCTGTTTTATGTGGAATATCAGGCAACTGCCCCCATGCTGAATTCTTCCCCTCCTTTATTGCGGCCCTTGCGTCCTCCAGAGATGCCATCCTGGCCATCTGCCTCGGTGTCTCAGCTGCCAACTTTGCTACTGTTACTTCAGGAAGGACTTCTTCGAAATGCTGGAAAGGTGTCTCAATGAACTCACCTTCTACCTCCACGTACCGGAAGGAGTTCAAGTGGCTGATCATGTACTCCTCTTCACCATGGACGGTAATGATCTTTCCCTTGACAGGATACTTCAACATCTGATGTAAGGAGGAGGTGACTGCCCCGGCATTGTGTATCCAAGGCCTACCCAACAAGCAAGAGTATGACAGACGGATGTCCATCACATAGAAAGTAGATTTAAACACCTCAGTGCCTATCTTGATGGGAATTTCAACTTCCCCATGGACCATCCTCTTCGAACCATCGAAAGCCCTGACAACAATATCACTCGGCTTCAACTCCAACCCTTCACAATCTAGTCGGTCCAAGGCCTTCTTAGGCAGTACATTCAGCGACGAACCAGTGTCGACCAAGACATGTGCGAGAGTAGTTCCTTGGCACTCGACTGAAATGTGCAAAGCATCATTGTGGTTTCTACCTTTAGGAGTTAGGTCGGCATCAGAGAAACCTAATCCATTGTCCGCAGTAAGGCTAGCCACGCAATTTTGGAATTGATCTGTAGAGGTTTCCTGGGGCACATGGGCTGCCTTTAGGAATTTTATCAGAGCCTTAGCGTGCGCTTCCGAGCAAAGTAGTAGTGCCAGCATGGAGATCTTTGAGGGGGTTTGCCCCAGTTGTTCTACCACATCGTAATCACTCATTTTGATTATCTTCAAGATCTCATCCATTTCCTTCTTGGAGGTTTCCGGGATGACCAAGGGTTGAGCCCTCGTCCTGACGAGCTCATCTTGGATTCCCTTACCTTTATCAGCAGCGGTAGGAGGGAAAATACTAGGAACAACAACATCTTCAATCAATGGGGTTCTAGCAGAGAGTTTTATTGGTGCAGGGGTAACCTTGTCAGTAGATGAGGGTCCAAAGATTGCTCTTGGAGGGGCAATCTCTGGAGAAAATATTCTCCCGCTCCGGGTGATTTTGCTCGTGCCTGCAATGTTTCCAATGCTGGCTTCTTCATCATCCGAACTTTCTTCAGTTATTTCGATTTGTTTAATACTATGGTAGTAGACGTCACCGCCATAGTTCCATGGTATTGACTTCTCAGAAACATAGGGGACAGGCCCTGGCATTGTTATCTTTAAAGGAACAAATTTCGTAGCTGGTGTAATCTTAACAGGCTTTCTGACGGCCTTGGAAAGATTGGCGTGAATGGTTATGATTGAGACATCTTCAGTATGGGTTGGAATAGCAGAAACTTTTTCAAACAAAATTTGTCGACTATCCATTAGGCCTTGGATGCCTTTCTTCAGTAACGGACAATCAAACGGCAGAGAGTAACAACAATAGCAGTCTTCTTTACATCCCGGGAAGATCCCGGCCCTTAACAGATTCAACTTGATGGTTAACAATGGAGTTATCAGATCATTGACATCAGCAACATACAAATCTTCTTCAATGGCATTGACATTTCGGCCGTGCTTCGGCATTGGAGCAGATATCACGTTCGGCTTCTCTGGAGCATCGAACTCCACCTCCTTCGCCTCTATCAGGTCTTGGATTTTATGCTTGAGTGCCCAACAATCATTGGTGTCGTGCCCGATACTGTCAGAATGGTAGGCGCATTTAGCATTAGGATGATAATGCGGAGAGGACGTATTCACATTTTTTGGTGCCTCTTTGATAGTGGCAAGATTCAACTTTAACAGATGGGGAAGCACTTGCGCTGGAGTCATATTAATGCGGGTGAACTGCCGTTGTGGCCGTTCCACCCGTTGCTGATTTGGTCTGGACTGGTTATAGCGAGGCTGCTCACTTGAAGGGTTTTGAATCATTACGGCCCCCACGGTCGGTCGGCGCTCATTCTTCCCTGCTCTTCTCTGAGAGTATACCACAGCCGTTTCCTTCTTGAAAGGCTTCTTCTCGACACTTGCAGCGGCACCTTTCTGAATCTTTCCTGACTTGATGCCAGCTTCTATTCTTTCGCCTGTTAAGATCAAATCGGTAAACCCCGCGGAAGAGTTACCAATCAGATGATTGAAAAATGGCCCAGATAGGGTCCCTAGAAACATATCAACAAGTTCACGGTCGGTTAAAGGAGGTTGCACCCTGCCAGCCAAATCCCTCCATTTTTGTGCATATTCTTTGAATTCTTCGCCTGTTCCCAGTGACATACCCTGAAGTTGGGTACGCGTAGGAGCAAGGTCAGAATTGTACTGATATTGTTTGTAGAAGGCGATGGCCAAGTCTTCCCAGTTTCGGACGCTGGTTCCCTCTAGCTGATAAAACCACTCCAGTTGATCCCCAGAAAGGCTGTCTTGAAAGAAATGGATCCAAAGGTTCTTATCTGCCGTATAAGGTTGGATCTTTCTTACGTAGGACCTGAGATGCATTTTTGGACAGGACAACCCATCATACCTCACAAAAACTGGCACTTTGAACTTTGGGGGAATCACAATCCCGGCAACTAAACCCAAGTCTTCGAAATCCAAACCCGGTACTCTTTGTAGCTCCATGGTGGCCAACCTGTCTTCTAAACCTTTGTATTTATCATCAGCCGGAGGGTATTGTTGATCAGAGTAGTCTTCATCCTCTTCGTCCTCCTCTTCTTCCACATCAGACTCGGAAGGTACCGCAGCCCCACCTCCTTTACTGGTCCCTTCATCAGAAGTAGGAGGAAATTCAAGCACTCTCCTGGCCTCTCCTTCAAATCTTCTCCCTAAAGTAGCCACCCCGAGTCTCTTTTTCTTCTTTTTCACTGGGTCTTTATTCCCCAGCAAGGTCTTGAGATCCTCCTGACCCTTAGCCAAGGTCATCAGGAGTTGCTGGAACTGTGCATTTTGAGCTTGTAGGTCTTTGACTGTTTGCTCGAGATCCATCCTACTGAAATAAACAGCAGACAGATAAGGAAACCTGGAGTGAGACCTGCTTATGCACATGATGAATGATATGCTTATGTATGCAATGCATTCAAGGATTTAGAACATTCAAAATTGTTGCATACAAAGAAGAACGCACGTCATATTAATAAGAAGAAATTTGTTAGTACATAAATGCCCCATGGGCCAAATATTACAAAAACAACTTCTCAAGGTAAAAAGACATTGCACATCCTCTTTGGTGCGATGTAGGTGTTGAGGGCCTCTTGCTCATGGAGTCGGCGGGTAAGCTCTAGAACCTTCTTCTCGCTAGCGTAGAAGCTGGCTTCAAAAGTGTTTCGTTCCTCCTTGAGCTGAATCCAACTTTTCTGCATTTCCTCCCACGATGTAGGCATGTCAGGATGTAGGATGGTGTAGGGAACCTCTCCTTCCTTGACGGGCTCTTTAATCACAGGGAGAACATGAGGATAAGGCATCATTAGACTCTGGGCTCGGGCTCGTACCCACTTGAGGTAAGGTTCAAGAGGGATGGAATTCTTGTGTCCCAGTGTCTTGCTATCAACCTTGTTGGGCATCCTCCAAGCTCTGATGAATCTTTGGCGAAGTCCTTGTGCATCGTTGTCGAATTCAAAAACTAGGTCAGGAATCAACATGTCGTGAGGGCCATCCCTCCGTGCATATCCAAATTGCCTCAAAGCTAGGCAAGGGTTGTAGGTAATGCCCCCTCTAATGCCAAGTAATGGGACATTAGGGAACTCTCCACAATGATCGACGATGATGACATTTTCTCTGGACCGAGAACACCAATGTACATCAGAGTGAGTAAGAGTCATCAACCGTTGGGACCATCTCGAGCCTTGGTCATTCTTCAAGACAAATTGTGGAAGGTGCGAAATAAACCACCTTGCAAGGAGAGGAGTACAGCACATGAGAACACCCCTCTTTCTCATTGTTCGCGTGTAAAATGAGTGAAGGATGTCCCCAAGCAATGTTGGTATTGGATTTCTGGACAAGAAGATTTTGACGGCGTTGACATTTACCAATTGGTCAGAATTTGGGAACAAGACCAACCCATAGATAAGGAGTGCCACAATTTCTTCAAAGGCTTGTAGGTCCAATGAATTCCAACATTCTTGTGCCTTCTCAAACAAGAATTTTGCTAAGAATCCTTTGACGCCGCTTCTGGTTTCCCAATGCCCCTTAATGTCGGATGGTTGTAGATGTAATGCTCGAGCAACATCTTCCGGCTTTGGTTCCTTTTCCGTACCGTTGAAGGGTAGTTGATTAAGGATAGGAATTCTCAGGAGTTGAGAAAACTCCTCCAAAGTGGGCACCAACTGGTAATCGGGGAAAGTGAAACAGTGGTGAAGAGGGTTAAAGAACTGGAATAGCACTTTCATCATGTCTTCTTCAATGTTGGTGTTGACTAAGCTGGGCAGTCTACCATGTCTTTCACGGAAGGATGAGCTTTCCGGAATTCTTGAGGTGAGCTCCTTGAGTTGAGGAGAGATTCTCACAAGGTTGACTTGGATGGTTTTTCTGCGAGGAATTTCCATGACCTACAAAACAAGAACAAAGATGAAGATCTAAACCCTTGAAATGGTTAGTGAATGCATATGATGCTTTATGATGTTTATGATGTATGCACAAAACATATGTACAAGCAATTCACACCAAAACCTAGTTTCAGGCTTGCATGGGGTTTCATAGGTAAGTACCCTCTTGAGTGTAGTTGGCTTAAAAACCTGTTCTATAAATAGTAACCGGGTTCTAAGGAGCTTAATATCATTGGATTGTTTTCAATGTTCATTGTTTTGGTTTAGCCACTTAACTAGCGACCAAAATATTCCAAGAAAACAACCCTCAATGAGTGTAGTATCGAGTATCTACCAACTTCGGACTGCACCAAAGTCGGTCATCTCACTACCCCTAATGTAAGGCCAAGATGGTCAAGTAAGGTTCTAGGTCATTAGTGCTTAGTGACATCACTCAGCGGCCCCGTACTCTCCTTGATTGAACTCAAGGGTTACCGGTACTCACAAATATGTCGCACTAATATAGCTATTGCTTCGACCGTGTCGGTATACCCCGCACAGTTTCCACAACGTATTGCTATCTATGAATGTTTCCCAAAATCCGGGTGTAGGATTGCAAACCCAAACAATAGAGCCAAGATATAAAGCAATCATTTCAAACAATTAGTCATGCAAGAGGGTGATCTAAGCCCTAAGGTTACTCCACTTTTAAGTTTATCCCCAGCAGAGTCGCCAGTTCTGTGATACGGTGGGAGAACTGACTATGTGTTTTGTGTTTGTTTTTGCAAATGTTTCGATTGAGCAAGAGTCGCCACCGACCTTTTATTTTATCCTAAGGAAAGGTTTAAAAAGCACAGCAAAAACCTTTGAGATGTTTTCTTGGGTTCGGGGAGTAGATTATAGGAAGGGAAGGTATTAGCACCCTTTCTATCCATGGTTATCCATGGGCTCTTAGGTACTTGCTTAAATCAACTTGCCTTGGTTTTCAATTGTTTGAAATGGTGCTTTGTGCGTGGTTTTGAAAATGTTTTGAAAAAGATGCCTTGTCTAGGCTACCCTTGTAACAATTCTTTACTCGAATGTTTTACAAAAGGTTTTTGTCTTTTTGAAAAGATGTTTCAAGGTTTTTTTTTAAAGTTGTTTTGCAAGTGTTTGTGAAGTGTGGTTTGAAAAATAGGCAAGTGTTTTTGTTTTGCAAGTTGACAAGTACTTAAGAGTCATCTATCCTAAAGTTCTCAAAGATTTTTGCTACGTTTTAACCCTTTTAACAATTTTGTTCCACCATTGCATTTGGTGGACAATCTTGTGTTAGGATGTGAAAGGGACGGGCGCGGGTCATCGTTTAGACCATGATTGCAATGGTGCCAAGTATCTTTGGGCAATTTTCTTTTAAGGGACTTGATCATTTTTTAGGCAACTTCCGAAAGCGTCATCGAGGGACTATGATCATTTGAATTGTGTTTGTTTTGCCCAAAGAGACCTAACATGCAACATGGCCCATTATTGAAGGCAACAAGTGGAATACCCTAGGGGTGCAAGTGTGATTAGTGTTGTCCATTTTCATGCTTTGATTATCTTGAAATTAGGTCAAACTATTTTGTTGTTTTTATTTGCATACAAACCCTAATTCTAACATGGTATATTTAGAAAGCATTAAAGTGCGAAAATTAAATTTCCTAAGCTATTACAACACAATATGGGAAGGGGGGTACAAATGTTCAACTGGGGGTATTTTGACAAGGAATTTAAACCTAGACTATTACATCAATTTGGAATTATTTACAAGATAATCAATTGCACAAATTAAATAGAAATAAGATAAATATGCAAGATGCAAAAAAATGTTTTTATGTGTATGAAAAAGAGTATTTTTATATGTCAAGTAAACAAAATAAAAAGTATTAATTTTTGGATTTTTTGTGTATTTAGGGCAAAACCCTAATTTCTTAAATAAAAGTATTAATTATTTAATATGTACCATATTTATTTATTATATACAAAAATAAAACAAAAATGAAGTATATTATGACAAAGTGATTTTTTGAGGTCAAATATTAATAAAAGAAAAAATGCATTATTTTCATGTTTTTATCCTAAATATTGTAATAAATAAATAAGCATTTATATTATATATCAAATATATTAAATATATACAAAAAAATAAAAATAAAAAATTTATTATTTATAAGAAAAAAGTGTATTTTAAGAAAATGTTTTCAAAAGATGAAATAAAATAAAATCAGAAAAATAAATGTATTTACATTATTTTTTAGTATTTTAAAAAAGAAGTAATATATTTATTTATGTACAAAATATCCATTTAAACAAATAAATGCTTAATAAATACAAAAATGGTCTGAAAAATATTTTTTATATTTTTAATATTATGAGAAAAAATAAATAAGTCAGAACAAAAAAGAAAAAGTCAAAAAATCATAAAAATAAGCTCAATGGGCCTAGGGGTGTAAAAGCAAACAAGTGGTGTAAACAGAAATAACAACACAGGCCCAGTCCACGTGGAGCTTCTTCAACCTCCAGCCATTCTTGTTCAAAAAACGCGTGTTTTGTACCCTGATTCAAACATCCTGATTCCTGGCTTTTTAATGAAAACTCACAACATCAAAAATGTTCAGCATCAAACAACGAATCCATACATACCAAAAACTTGATCTAACTCTAAAAAATGAGAGAGAATTTCTCCATTCCCAAATCTTAACCTAATTTTTTATCAATGTTCAGACATCAAATTCTCATGGCACACGTAACATAAATTAAAACTAACTACATGGGCATGTTCAGGGCTAAGAATGTGACATATTTTCTTCACAAACCTAAAGCTAACAATGCCTGGATAGAGAGATACGAGTTCATGAACTTACCTGTTCAGTTGAAGTTGTATCTGGTGATGGAGGTACTTTCAGTGCAAGGTGATGATTGGTACAACTTCCTTGGTGTCCAGGGATGCTATTCCAGGTTTTACTTTGCTTTGAAACTAGCTGAGTCGAGTTATAGAACTCCACCTGCAAATCAGAAAAATGAAAATGGCCAAACTGATTAGAGGAGTTACAGTCCACTTCTAATGCTTTGGATAGCTTGCATTGATGGTAGGGAAGGTGTTTGAACTGGTTTGGGCAAGAATGCACGATGGAAATGAGTTGTGGGATTCAATCTGCAGCAGGTGCTCTGTTTGGACAGTTTGAGGGTGATTCTGTGTTTGAGAGGGCAATGGAGGTGGATAGCTCGTGTTTCAGCTTGTGTTTGATGTTTGGAATGTGTGTAACAAGTTTGCTTAAGGTTGGTTTACAGGAAATGAGAGTTGTCTCCTGTTATGCAATATTTCTTCACACTTAAGCAAGAGATGGCCACTTGAGTTTCTAGGCTGATAGAGGCCCCCAATCTATGTTGCATACCTTGGCCTTGATCAGTGCAATTAGTCCATAAACTTGTGCCAAAGAGATTTGAACTGTACCACTTGGATTGCAAATTTGACATAAAGTGCAACTTTATCAAAATGGATATATTGCTTTTTCTAAATAAGGATTAATTCTTCATGTAATGTCCAAATGCATAGAACAACATCTTGGCACAATGGTTTAGCATTGAATTATTGAGTAAAAATGGGATTAGAGGCCTGCAATGTAGCTTCCACATGCTGAGTTTGAAAATGCACAAGTTATGGACATGTAAATTGGCCAAATCAAAAGTGAGTTTTTCCCAACTTGCCAAATTCGATTCTCCCTAACCATGAGGTTTTTTGATGATTTCTTGGACATTTTGGAAAGCTTGGAATGTGTACTACAATCCATCTTTGAAATGCAAATTGAAATTCCAAGTGGAAGTATGTGAAAAATGGTCTTGAAGTTAGGTAAAAATCCTGCCTAAAATAGGTCAAATTTTCTCTAAGTTAAGAATGGTTTGGTACCCTTGTTCCAAAAATTGTAACTTGAGATACAAGCCTCTTTTGGGAAAACTTTGTAAATCAAAGTTGTAGATTTTTCAATAGGCTACAACTTTCATGTTTTGACTTTTGCTTGAATCCAAATGAATCTTGGTGAGAAAGTGGGGCAAAGTTAGGAAAAAATTAGGGTTTTTCATAACTTAGAAAAATTCTAAGTTATGAAAAATCTTCATTTCAAACCCTAATTTGCAATTCTTGATTTCTTGATGAACAAGTTTCATGATTTGGCATGTTTTGATGAAAAATGAATCTTGACACTTGATTTTGAACCAATATTCTTGTTTTTTCAACACCGTCAAAATCTTCTTGTCCAGAAATCCAATACCAACATTGCTTGGGGACATCTCTCACTCATTTTACACACGAACAATGAGAAAGAGGGGTGTTCTCATGTGCTGTACTCCTCTCCTTGCAAGGTGGTTTATTTCGCACCTTCCACAATTTGTCTTGAAGAATGACCAAGGCTCAAGATGGTCCCAACGGTTGATGACTCTTACTCACTCTGATGTACATTGGTGTTCTCGGTCCAGAGAAAATGTCATCATCGTCGATCGTTGTGGAGAGTTCCCTAATGTCCCATTACTTGGCATTAGAGGGGGAATTACCTACAACCCTTGCCTAGCTTTGAGGCAATTTGGATATGCACGGAGGGATGGCCCTCACGACATGTTGATTCCTGACCTAGTTTTTGACTTCGACGACGATGCGCAAGGACTTCGCCAAAGATTCATCAGAGCTTGGGGGAGGCCCAACAAGGTTGATAGCAAGACACTGGGACACAAGAACTCCATCCCTCTTGAACCTTACCTCAAGTGGGTACGAGCCCGAGCCCAGAGTCTAATGATGCCTTATCCTCATGTTCTCCCTGTGATTAAAGAGCCCGTCAAGGAAGGAGAGGTTCCCTACACCATCCTACATCCTGACATGCCTACATCGTGGGAGGAAATGCAGAAGAGCTGGATTCAGCTCAAGGAGGAACAGAACACTTTTGAAGCCAGCTTCTATGCCAGTGAGAAGAAGGTTCTAGAGCTTACCCGCCGACTCCATGAGCAAGAGGCCCTCAACACCTACATCGCACCAAAGAGGATGCGCAATGTCTTTTTACCTTGAGAAGTTGTTTTTGTAATATTTGGCCCATGGGGCATTTATGTACTAACAAATTTCTTCTTATTAATATGACGTGCGTTCTTTTTTGTCTGCAACAAGTTTGAATATTCTAAATCCTTGAATGCATTGCATACATAAGCATACCATTCATCATGTGCATAAGCAGGTCTCACGCCAGGTTTCCTTATCTGTCTGCTGTTTATTTCAGTAGGATGGATCTCGAGCAAACAGTCAAAGACCTACAAGCTCAAAATGCACAGTTCCAGCAACTCCTGATGACCTTGGCTAAGGGTCAGGAAGATCTCAAGACCTTGCTGGGGAATAAAGACCCAGTGAAAAAGAAGAAAAAGAGACTCGGGGTGGCTACTTTAGGGAGAAGATTTGAAGGAAAGAACAGGAGAGTGCTTGAATTTCCTCCTACTTCTGATGAAGGAACCAGTAAAGGAGGTGGGGCTGCGGTACCTTCCGAGTCCGATGTGGAAGAAGAGGAGGTCGAAGAGGATGAAGACTACTCTGATCAACAATACCCTTCAGCTGATGATAAATACAAAGGTTTAGAAGACAGGTTGGCCGCCATGGAGCTACAAAGGGTGTCGAGTTTGGATTTCGAAGACTTGGGTTTGGTTGTCGGGATTGTGATTCCCCCAAAGTTCAAAGTGCCAGTTTTTATGAGGTATGATGGGCTGTCCTGTCCAAAAATGCATCTCAGGTCCTACGTAAGAAAGATCCAACCTTATACGGAAGATAAGAACCTTTGGATCCACTTCTTTCAAGACAGCATTTCTGGAGCTCAACTGGAGTGGTTCTATCAGCTAGAGGGAACCAGCGTCCGAAACTGGGAAGACTTGGCCACCGCCTTCTACAAACAATATCAGTATAATTCTGACCTTGCTCCCACACGTACCCAACTTTAGGGTATGTCACTGGGAACCGGCGAAGGATTCAAAGAATATGCACAAAAATGGAGGGATTTGGCTGGCAGGGTGCAGCCTCCTTTAACCGACCGTGAACTTGTTGATATGTTTCTAGGGACCCTATCTGGGCCATTTTTCAATCTTCTGATTGGTAACTCTTCCGCGGGGTTTATCGATTTGATCTTAACAGGTGAAAGAATAGAAGCTGGCATCAAGTCAGGAAAGATTCAGAAGGGTGCCACTGCAAGTGTTGAGAAGAAGCCTTTTAAGAAGGAAACAGTTGTGGTATACTCCCAGAGAAGAGCAGCGAAGACTGAGCGCCGGCCAACTGTAGGGGCCGTAATAATTCAAAACCCTTCAAGTGAGCAGCCTCGCTATAACCAGTCCAGACCAAATCAACAACGGGTGGAACGACCACAACGGCTGTTCACCCGCATTAATATGACGCCAGCGTAAGTGCTTCCCCATCTGTTAAAGTTGAACCTCGCCACTATCAAGGAGGCACCAAAAAATGTGAATACGTCTTCTCCGCATTACCATCCTAATGCTAAATGCGCCTACCATTCTGACAGTGTCGGGCACGACACCAACGATTTTTGGGCACTCAAGCATAAAATCCAAGACCTGATAGAGGCGAAAGAGGTGGAGTTTGACGCTCCGGAGAAGCCGAACGTGATATCTGCTCCAATGCCGAAGCACGGCCGAAATGTCAATGCCATTGAAGAAGATATGTATGTTGCTGATGTCAATGATCTGATAACTCCATTGTTAACCATCAAGTTGAATCTGTTAAAGGCCGGGATTTTCCTGGGATGTAAAGAAGACTGCTATTGTTGTTACTCTCTGCCGTTTGATTGTCCGTTACTGAAGAAAGGCATCCAAGGCCTAATGGACAATCGACAAATTTTGTTTGAAAAAGTTTCTGCCACTCCAACCCATACTGAAGATGTCTCAATCATAACCATTCACGCCAATCTTTCCAAGGCCGTCAGAAAGCCTGTTAAGATTACACCAGCTACGAAATCTGTTCCTTTGAAGATAACAATGCCAGGGCCTGTCCCCTATGTTTCTGAGAAGTCAATACCATGGAACTACGGCGGTGACGTCTACTACCATGGTATTAAACAAATCGAAATAACTGAAGAAAGTTCAGATGATGAAGAAGCCAGCATTGGAAACATTGCGGGCACGAGCAAAATCACCCGGAGCGGGAGAATATTTTCTCCAGAGATTGCCCCTCCAAGAGCAATCTCTGTACCCTCATCTGCTGACAAGGTCATCCCTGCACCAATAAAACTCTCCGCTAGAACCCCATTTATTGAAGATGTTGTTGTTCCTAGTATTGTCCCTCCTATCGCTGTTGATAAAGGTAAGGGAATCCAAGATGAGCTCGTCAGGACGAGGGCTCAACCCTTGGTCATCCCGGAAACCTCCAAGAAGGAAATGGATGAGATCTTGAAGATAATCAAAAGGAGTGATTACGATGTGGTAGAACAACTGGGGCAAACCCCCTCAAAGATCTCCATGCTGGCACTACTACTTTGCTCGAAAGCGCACGCTAAGGCTCTGATAAAATTCCTGAAGGCAGCCCATGTGCCCCAGGAAACCTCTGCAGATCAATTCCAAAATTGCGTGGCTAGCCTTACTGCGGACAACAGATTAGGTTTCTCTGATGCCGACCTAACTCCTAAAGGTAGAAACCACAATGATGCTTTGCACATTTCAGTCGAGTGCCGAGGAACTACTCTCGCACATGTCTTGGTCGACACTGGTTCGTCGCTGAATGTACTGCCTAAGAAGGCCTTGGACCGACTAGATTGTGAAGGGTTGGAGTTGAAACCGAGTGATATTGTTGTCAGAGCTTTCGATGGTTCGAAGAGAATGGTCTATGGGGAGGTTGATATTCCCATCAAGGTGGGCACCGAGGTGTTTAAATCTACTTTCTATGTGATGGACATCCGTCCGTCTTACTCTTGCTTGTTGGGTAGGCCTTGGATACACAATGCCAGGGCAGTCACCTCCTCCTTACATCAGATGTTGAAGTATCCTGTCAAGGGAAAGATCATTACCGTCCATGGTGAAGAGGAGTACATGATCAGCCACTTGAACTCCTTCCGGTACGTGGAGGTAGAAGGTGAGTTCATTGAGACACCTTTCCAGCATTTCGAAGAAGTCCTTCCTGAAGTAACAGTAGCAAAGTTGGCAGCTGAAGTACCGAGGCAGATGGCCAGGATGGCATCTCTGGAGGACGCAAGGGCCGCAATAAAGGAGGGGAAGAATTCAGCATGGGGGCAGTTGCCTGATATTCCACATAAAACAGACAAATTTGGATTAGGGTTCACCACCGCGGGCCAGAAAGCTATGCGCCGTTCGAAGATTGAAAGAGCGCCAGTCAAAATTTATCCCTACGGAATCAAAGCTTTGGAGGATGAATACAAAGAGAGAAACATCGAAGAGTGGATTTAACCAACTGTCAAAGGAGGATTGTGCAACTGGGAGGCAAAAGACTTTGTCCCCATCACTTTTATTCATCAGTAATTTATCTGTCAAACATTTCCTGTTTGGTCTGTAATATTTATTTCTGAACAATCCGTACACTACCTTTTCACCTCATGCCTTGCCCGGGGCATGTAGGTCCATTTGTAAGGGTTTTGATTACTTTCATATCCATATGCCATGTTTAATGATTCATTGGACGTTTTTCATTTGATAAACTGCTGTGTTCATTTTCTTTCCTTTTGCATTTTTTGTTTAAGGATGGCTATCCCTTACACACACCCACACTCACAAATGCAGGTACCCATCCACTCCGGATTCCATGGGTGACTATTCTGCTATATCCTTCAATAACTCTGAAGATCTGGTCAATCAAGCCGAGTATGAAGATGACGAAGGTTGTGAAGTACCAGGGGAACTAGCCAGACTTCTACAGCAAGAGGAAAGGGCCATCTTACCGCACGAAGAGTCATTGGAAACTGTCAACTTAGGGACCGAGGAAGACCGGAAGGAGGTGCAAGTGGGTGCCAATCTGGAACCAAGTGTCAAGGAACGCCTGATACAGTTGTTGAATGAGTATGTTGAAATCTTCGCTTGGTCTTATGAAGACATGCCAGGTTTAGACACAGACATCGTGGTTCACCGTCTCCCCACAAGAGAGGATTGTCCACCGATCAAGCAAAAAGTCCGCCGAATGAGGCCTGACATGTCTGAAAAGATCAAAGCAGAAGTGATGAAGCAATTCGACGCTGGTTTTCTGGCTGTTACATCCTATCCTCAATGGGTTGCTAACATCGTGCCAGTACCTAAGAAAGACGGCAAAGTCAGGATGTGTGTGGACTACCGGGATTTGAATAGAGCCAGCCCCAAAGATGATTTTCCACTTCCACACATTGACATTTTGATCGACAATACAGCTCAGCACAAAGTGTTTTCCTTCATGGATGGATTCTCGGGCTACAATCAAATCAAAATGGCTCCCGAGGATATGGAGAAAACAACTTTTGTCACACAATGGGGCACTTTCAGTTACAAGGTGATGCCGTTCGGACTGAAGAACGCTGGGGCAACTTATCAACGCGCCATGGTAGCTTTGTTTCATGATATGATACATCATGAGATTGAAGTTTACGTAGACGATAAGATAGCTCGGTCACAAACAGAGGAAGAGCACCTTGAACATCTAGAAAAGCTGTTTGCCAAGTTGAAAGAATACAAACTCAGGCTGAATCCAAGTAAGTGCACTTTTGGAGTAAGGTCTGGTAAACTTCTAGGATTCATTGTAAGCAACAAAGGCATTGAAGTCGATCCAGCAAAAGTGAAAGCAATACAAGAGATGCCTGCTCCCCGTACTGAAAAGGAGGTTAGAGGGTTCTTGGGGCGCTTGAACTATATTGCCAGATTCATCTCTCATCTGACTTCTACCTGTGAGCCAATTTTCAAACTCTTGAAGAAAGATCAGGTAGTCGAATGGAACGACGATTGCCAAGCTGCTTTTGATAAAATCAAGGAGTATTTGCTAGAACCTCCTATTCTGATGCCACCCGTCGAAGGAAGACCATTGATAATGTATCTGACCGTCTTGGATAACTCAATGGGGTGTGTTTTGGGCCAGCATGACGACTCTGGTCGAAAAGAGCATGCTATTTATTACCTTAGCAAAAAGTTTACCGACTGTGAGACTCGCTACTCACTGCTCGAGAAAACTTGCTGCACTTTGGTATGGGCTGCTCGCCGACTAAGACAATATATGTTGACTCATACTACCTTGTTGATTTCCAAAATGGATCCTATCAAGTATATCTTCAAAAAGCCCGCTTTATCTGGAAGAATAGCCAGATGGCAGATGATCCTGACTGAGTATGACATCCAGTACACCACTCAAAAAGCTATAAAAGGGAGTGTACTAGCTGACCATCTGGCTCATCAAGCTATCGAAGATTATCAACCCATGAGATTTGACTTCCCAGACGAGGACATCATGAATTTGGACAACATTGAAAGTAACGAACCGTATGACGGACTCGAAAAGGGATCCCGATGGACCCTGTACTTTGATGGTGCTTCAAATGCACTTGGAAACGGTATCGGCGCAGTACTCATTTCTCCGGAAGGCTGTCACACACCTTTCACGGCCCGACCTTGCTTCAGCTGCACAAACAACATGGCTGAGTATGAAGCTTGCATCTTTGGTCTCAAGGCTGCTATAGACTTAGGGATCAAATCTTTGATCGTATTTGGGGACTCGGCTTTGGTTATCAGTCAAATCAAAGGAGAGTGGGATACCAAGCACCCTAATCTTATCCCATACAAAGAACATGTCTTGACATTGTTGCCTCATTTCGAGCAAATTACCTTCGAGCATTTCCCGCGAGAAGAGAATCAGCTAGCAGATGCTCTAGCTACAATGTCTTCCATGTTTAAACTCAACTGGGATAACGAGGCTCCCCAAATCACCATTGAGCGAATGGATGAACCCGCACATTGTCACGAGATTAATACTGAAGAAGTAGTGGAACAACCCTGGTTCCATGAAATCAAAAGGTATCTCCAGACTAGAGATTATCCCGAAGGAGCTTCTGTAAATGACAAGAAGTTCTTAAGGAAATTCGCTGCCAAATTCTTCCTGAGCAACGACATCCTTTATAAACGAAGCCATGATTGTGTGTTACTCCGATGCGTAGACAAAGCTGAAGCAGAGTTGATCATGACTGAGATACACAGCGGCACATTTGGCACTCACTTGAGCGGGCATACAATGGCTAAGAAGATCCTAAGGGCAGGCTATTACTGGTCTACCATGGAAGCTGACTGCCATCAACATTCCCGTACTTGCCACAAATGTCAAGTCTACGCTGACAAAGTTCATATCCCTCTGGTTCCTCTCAACGTTCTGACTGCTCCTTGGGCATTTGCAATGTGGGGCATTGACATGATTTGAGAGATCAAGCCCACGGCTTCCAACGGACATCGTTTCATCCTAATTGCCATTGACTATTTCACCAAATGGGTCGAAGCAGCTTCCTTCGCCTCTGTTACTAAAAATGTGGTTGCCCGCTTCATCAAGCAAAATCTCATATGCCGATATGGTGTTCCAGACAGGATCATCACAGACAATGGTACAAATCTGAATAACACGATGATCACCGCTTTGTGCGAACAGTTCAAGATTTATCATCACAATTCATCTCCCTATCGGCCGAAGATGAACGGTGTTGTTGAAGCTGCAAACAAAAACATTAAGAAGATCATTCAGAAAATGACAGTCACTTACAAAGACTGGCATGAGATGTTACTGTTTGCTCTACATGGATACCGTACGATGGCACGTACTTCAATCGGGGCAACCCCATTTTCGTTGGTATATGGCATGGAAGCTGTCCTGCCTATGGAGGTTCAGATTCCTTCTCTAAGGATTATGAAGGACACAGGTTTGAATGAAGATGATTGGATGCAGACCCGACTCGATCAACTCAATCTGATCGACGAGAAGCGACTCGCTGCTATATGCCATGGTCAGCCGTATCAAAAACGGATGATCAAGGCCTTCAATAAGAAAGTCAGACGTCAGGTGTATCAAGTCGGAGATCTCGTAATCAAGCGGATTATCTTGCCGCAAAGTGATCCCAGGGGCAAATGGACTCCTACATATGAAGGACCATTTGTGATCAAGAGCATATTTTCTGGTGGTGCGATGATTCTAACCACCATGGACGGCGACGATTTTCCGCACCCTGTGAACGCAGACATAATCAAAAGATACTACGCATAAAATAACCCGACAAGTCGAAAACCCGAAAGGGCGGCTTGGGCAAAAATGGGCATCCCGGTGAACCGAAAACCCGAAAGGGCGGTTCAGGCAAAAATTAGGGATAAAAACAAAAAAAATCTATACACCCGGCAAGTTGAAAACCCGAAAGGGCAGCTTGGGAAAAAAGGGGTTTCCCGGTGGATCGAAAACCCGAAAAGGCGATTCAGGCAAAAGTTAGGGAATTAAAGCGTATGACTATGTCTCGTCGGATCACTTCAAAGACAATCTCTTCATCAACCAGTTCCAGGTTTCTGATCAATCCAGTCATCGGCAAACGAAGCATTGGATGGACAGATATTCAGAGTTGGGAAGGCTATAGCGGAATGGAATCCCATAGAATTATTTCACATAGCTATCTTTATTTTTGTATAAATCTTTCAATATTTACGACAAAATCCTCTTACTAGGATGATTGTCTCCTTTGTACAAATATACTCATAGAAAGTTAATACAAATACTCCTCCCAAAAATTTGTGTCATTTCCTTTTTCTTTTTCTCTTGCACTAATTGTTTTATTTTGAGAAACGTCCAATGTTTTGTTAAATAGGCATATGCATTTGAACATAATCATTTCCTTATGAATCAAGAAAGAGGATTGCTAATAGGTTGAAGGTGCAGTTGGATATCTTGACACCCCTTCAAAGGAAACCCCCAGGAGATTTGGAATCCATATCCCCAGCAAGTCTTGAAGCTTATCCCCAGTAGATTCTGGAAGCTTATCCCCTGCAGAGTACAGACGTCTCTCCCAAGCTTTATTCAAAGTTACTCCTCACAAGGGCTTATAACTGGGTTATCCTTAGCTAATTACCACGGAAGGTCGCACTCGGCAAGTTTCTTCCTATCCCCAGCGGAGTTCATCAGAGTTCCCCAACATGACTTATCAATACAATCCCCAGAGGAGTTTATCTTTGTTATCCCCAGCCAGAGAATCCTCCAGAACTTAATTCCCCTCAGAGTTTAAGTTTCAGTATCCCCAGCAGAGCTAAAATTTCAAACTATCAATCCCCAGCGGAGCCAGACTAGTGAACCTTTTCCCCACAGAAATGCTTCTCACTAGACTAGAGATTCTCAGTCTTACCCCTCAGCTTAAGTCTACCAGGTTCTAAAATCCCCAGTAGACATCATCAGAAATTCTCTTACCCTGCCAGTCACCAAGGAAATTCCAAGTCCCCGCAAGTGGTTCTAAGGCCCCTCGACGTTTGAAGGATTGGTATTCCCCAAGCAAATTTGAAGACTTTCAGTTTTCAGTTCCTCATTGTATATTCAAAGATTCTACAGTGAAGGTCTCCTCAAGACAGGAATTCCCCAGAAGATTGGTATACAACCCAAGCTCCTTATTCCTCAGCAACAACCAGGAATTATTCTTCCCGGCAGCAGTCAAGATGCTTTTATCTTCAGCCATCTCGGATTCATCTATCCTTCGCAAGACAGCTCTCCAACTTACATGCCCATTCATTTACATTCATATCATATAACATACATTGCATCATGCATCATAACATTGCATACAACTAACCCTTTACCTTTTCAGGTAAGATCAGTCGGCAGACAAAGATCATCTTTCAGGTTCACTCAGAGACAGTTCAGATGTGACCCAGACACGACGACATTCTGATACTTGTTCAAATTCATTCAAATGCAGTTTTTCACGAACACATCATCAGGAAGCCCTACACCGGTTCCTTTTCAAGATTTATGAAAACAGTTCACGGGTTCTCCAAGTAACGGATGTTAACCTATCGCTTGTTCAGACTCTTCTTAAGATTTCTGAAAACAGTTTACAGATTCTTCCCAACAACAGATGTTAATCTATCGCTTGTTCAGATGCAACTTTTGAAAACAGTTTATGGACGCTTCCCAAACAACGGATGTTGCTCTATTGCTTATTCAACTCCAAGATTTCTGAAAACAGTTCACGGGTTCTCCAAGTAACGGATGTTAACCTATCGCTTGTTCAGTTTCTTCTCAAGACTTCTGAAAACAGTTTATGGATTCTTCCCAACAACGGATGTTAATCTATCGCTTGTTCAGATGCAACTTTTGAAAACAGTTTACAGACGCTTCCCAACAATGGATGCTGCTCTATTGCTTATTCAACTTCAAGACTTCTGAAAACAGTTTATGGATTCTTCCCCACAACGGATGTTAATCTATCGCTTGTTCAGACTCTTCTCAACTTTTGAAAACATTTTACGGATGCCTCCAGATACGGATGTCAATCTATTGCTTATTTAGACCCCCAATTCAGATGTGGTCCAAAACATGGACACCTTTCTGATACTCATTCCAGATGGCATCTTTAAGCCCATCCCCGACGAGATTCTGTTACCCTGCCAGATGGCATCTTTAAGCCCATCACCAAATGGCATCTCTAAGCCCATTCCCGCACCCATTGCTTTGACGAGTGCAAATTTAAGGGCACTCTAGTGTCCAATCTCCTTTTACCCTCGAGTCACGAAAGACAAACTTGCCAATCTAACTCTTCGGATTCAAGAAGATTGAACAGGGGAAACTGTTGTACCCCAAAATTTTCCCTCCCATTTCTCAATGATTTCTCATCACTAAGCCCTTGGAGCTCAAGATCCAGTTAGGGTTTCATCTGCTCAAGACTTCTCCTTGCACTGTTGACCCAAATTAGGGTTTGTGTTTGCACAAGGATGTTTTGACCTAAAATGCCTAAGATGACTTTCTTGCTTCATATTGGACTCCCAAGTTTATCCATACCAAGTTTCAAGTCTTGATTCCAAATTTTGCCCAGTCAATTGGACAGTTGACCTAGAAATCAGCTGTATTGGGGAAAAAGTCAACTGTGGCCAATTGACAGTCAAATCTCATGAAAATTGACCCCCATCAACATTATGAACTCACATGGACCATTTGATCAAGTTTGGATCACAATTCCACAAGAAATTTGATCAGATCACCAAAAGGGCAAAATGGTCATTTTTAGGGTTTTGACTGCACAAAGGCAATTTTTGACTGTTTGACCTAGCCAATGGCAAACCAAGCTCACATATGAACTCAAGGACCCCATGGAATTGTCTTGACATGCTCAACAAGTTCAAAAGATCCCAAATGCACAAGATTGACAGTTGAATTTCCCAGTCAATTGATCAATTTTGACTGTATACTGAAAAGTCAAACTTTGACTTTTTGGTCAAAATCAAGTGTCAAGATTCATTTTTCATCAAAACATGCCAAATCATGAAACTTGTTCATCAAGAAATCAAGAATTGCAAATTAGGGTTTGAAATGAAGATTTTTCATAACTTAGAATTTTTCTAAGTTATGAAAAACCCTAATTGTTTCCTAACTTTGCCCTACTTTCTCACCAAGATTCATTTGGATTCAAGCAAAAGTTAAAACATGAAAGTTGTAGCCTATTGCAAAATCTACAACTTTGATTCACAAAGTTTTCCCAAAAGAGGCTTGTATCTCAAGTTACAATTTTTGGAACAAGGGTACCAAACCATTCTTAACTTAGAGAAAATTTGACCTATTTTAGGCAGGATTTTTACCTAACTTCAAGACCATTTTTCACATACTTCCACTTGGAATTTCAATTTGCATTTCAAAGATGGATTGTAGTACACATTCCAAGCTTTCCAAAATGTCCAAGAACTCATTAAACAACCTCATGGTTAGGGAGAATCGAATTTGGCAAGTTGGGAAAAACTCACTTTTGATTTGGCCAATTTACATGTCCATAACTTGTGCATTTTCAAACTCAGCATGTGCAAGCTACATTGCAGGCCTCTAATCCCATTTTTACTCAATAATTCAATGTTAAACCATTGTGCCAAGATGTTGTTCTATGCATTTGGACATTACATGGAGAATTAATCCTTATTTAGAAAAAGCAATATATCCATTTTGATAAAGTTGCACTTTATGTCAAATTTGCAATCCAAGTGGTACAGTTCAAATCTCTTTGGCACAAGTTTATGGACTAATTGCACTGACCAAGGCCAAGGTATGCAGCATAGATTGAGGGCCTCTATCAGCCTAGAAACTCAAGTGGCCATCTCTTGCTTAAGTATGAAGAAATATTGCATAACAGGAGACAACTCTCATTTCCTGTAAACCAACCTTAAGCAAACTTGTTACACACGTTCCAAACATCAAACACAAGCTGAAACACGAGCTATCCACCTCCATTGCCCTCTCAAACACAGAATCACCCTCAAACTGTCCAAACAGAGCACCTGCTGCAGATTGAATCTCACAACTCATTTCCATCGTGCATTCTTGCCCAAACCAATTCAAACACCTTCCCTACCATCAATGCAAGCTATCCAAAGCATTAGAAGTGGACTGTAACTCCTCTAATCAGTTTGGCCATTTTCATTTTTGTGATTTGCAGGTGGAGTTCTATAACTCGACTCAGCTAGTTTCAAAGCAAAGTAAAACCTGGAATAGCATCCCTGGACATCAAGGAAGCTGTACCAATCATCACCTTGCACTGAAAGTACCTCCATCACCAGATACAACTTCAACTGAACAGGTAAGTTCATGAACTCGTATCTCTCTATCCAGGCATTGTTAGCTTTAGGTTTGTGAAGAAAATATGTCACATTCATAGCCCTGAACATGCCCATGTAGTTAGTTTTCATTTATGTTACGTGTGCCATGAGAATTTGATGTCTGAACATTGATAAAAAATTAGGTTAAGATTTGGGAATGGAGAAATTCTCTCTCATTTTTGAGAGTTAGATCAAGTTTTTGGTATGTATGGATTCATTGTTTGATGCTGAACATTTTTGATGTTGTGAGTTTTCATTAAAAAGCCAGGAATCAAGATGTTTGAATCAGGGTACAAAACGCGCGTTTTTTGAACAAGAATGGCTGGAGGTTGAAGAAGCTCCACGTGGGCTGGGCCTGTGTTGTTATTCCTGTTTACACCACTTGTTTGCTTTTACACCCCTTAGGCCCATTGAGCTTATTTTTATGATTTTTTGACTTTTTCTTTTTTGTTCTGACTTATTTATTTTTTCTCATAATATTAAAAATATAAAAAATATTTTTCAGACCATTTTTGTATTTATTAAGCATTTATTTGTTTAAATGGATATTTTGTACATAAATAAATATATTACTTCTTTTTTAAAATACTAAAAAATAATGTAAATACATTTATTTTTCTGATTTTATTTTATTTCATCTTTTGAAAACATTTTCTTAAAATACACTTTTTTCTTATAAATAATAAATTTTTTATTTTTATTTTTTTTGTATATATTTAATATATTTGATATATAATATAAATGCTTATTTATTTATTACAATATTTAGGATAAAAACATGAAAATAATGCATTTTTTCTTTTATTAATATTTGACCTCAAAAAATCACTTTGTCATAATATACTTCATTTTTGTTTTATTTTTGTATATAATAAATAAATATGGTACATATTAAATAATTAATACTTTTATTTAAGAAATTAGGGTTTTGCCCTAAATACACAAAAAATCCAAAAATTAATACTTTTTATTTTGTTTACTTGACATATAAAAATACTCTTTTTCATACACATAAAAACATTTTTTTGCATCTTGCATATTTATCTTATTTCTATTTAATTTGTGCAATTGATTATCTTGTAAATAATTCCAAATTGATGTAATAGTCTAGGTTTAAATTCCTTGTCAAAATACCCCCATTTGAACATTTGTACCCCCCTTCCCATATTGTGTTGTAATAGCTTAGGAACTTTAATTTTCGCATTTTAATGCTTTCTAAATATACCATGTTAGAATTAGGGTTTGTATGCAAATAAAAACAACAAAATAGTTTGACCTAATTTCAAGATAATCAAAGCATGAAAATGGAAAACACTAATCACACTTGCACCCCTAGGGTATTCCACTTGTTGCCTTCAATAATGGGCCATGTTGCATGTTAGGTTTCTTTGGGCAAAACAAACACAATTCAAATGATCATAGTCCCTCGATGACGCTTTCGGAAGTTGCCTAAAAAATGATCAAGTCCCTTAAAAGAAAATTGCCCAAAGATACTTGGCACCATTGCAATCATGGTCTAAACGATGACCCGCGCCCGTCCCTTTCACATCCTAACACAAGATTGTCCACCAAATGCAATGGTGGAACAAAATTGTTAAAAGGGTTAAAACGTAGCAAAAATCTTTGAGAACTTTAGGGTAGATGACTCTTAAGTACTTGTCAACTTGCAAAACAAAAACACTTGCCTATTTTTCAAACCACACTTCACAAACACTTGCAAAACAACTTTAAAAAAAACCTTGAAACATCTTTTCAAAAAGACAAAAACCTTTTGTAAAACATTCGAGTAAAGAATTGTTACAAGGGTAGCCTAGACAAGGCATCTTTTTCAAAACATTTTCAAAACCACGCACAAAGCACCATTTCAAACAATTAAAAACCAAGGCAAGTTGATCTAAGCAAGTACCTAAGAGCCCATGGATAACCATGGATAGAAAGGGTGCTAATACCTTCCCTTTCTATAATCTACTCCCCGAACCCAAGAAAACATCTCAAAGGTTTTTGCTGTGCTTTTTAAACCTTTCCTTAGGATAAAATAAAAGGTCGGTGGCGACTCTTGCTCAACCGAAACATTTGCGAAAACAAACGCAAAACACATAGTCAGTTCTCCCACCGTATCACACACTCCTTTCGATCTGTCATGTGGTTTGGACAACCTGAACCAGATTTTGAATTCGACATGGTTATCTGCAACTGCACATCTTCTTTTATCTGTTTTTCCCTTTCGATAGTTTCCTCTTCCTCCTTTCGAGGATTCAAAAGTTCCATCTTCGACCGAATGCTTGAGAGCCCAATATGATCCATGGAAACTATATGGGGCATTAAAAGTCCAATTGTACTCGTTCAAACTTAAACCCTAGTTTTGAGTCATCAATGTTTGAGGAGGTATCTTGAGCTGATCAAACCCTGTGCAGTCTTGAATCAATAGAGATCTTGTGAGAAAATTCTTGAGAAATGAAAGGGCAAATTTTGGGGTATAACACTCTTGATCGTTTCTCCCGATTTCTTTCTTCATGTTTAATATAGTACTCGACCATATTAATGACCTCGTCCATGCTAGATGCCTGTTTCTACACCAGAGATTTGTTAAATTTTCGGGCCCAGAGACCGTGTTGGAATGCCCCAACAAACAACTCTTGATTGGGGTGGGCAACCTTGATGGTTTCCTTATTAAATCTGGCCAGGTACTCCCATAGGGATTTCGATTTCCCATGTCGAACATTGAACAGGTTAGTCGTTGATACCTTATGGTGTTTGTTTGCCGAGAAGTGTTGTATCAACTTCTTGGTCAGGTTCTGATAGCTCACTACAGATAGCCGAAGAAGGCTCATGTACCACCTGAGAGTTACATTTTTGAAAGTTCCCGACACGATTTTAAACTTCAATGAGTTTGAGGGCCCTATTATCTCTATTTAATTGTTAATGGAGATAATATGCTCTTGAGAAACAGTTTTCACGTCAAAGGATGTGAGCGACAGTGTTTTGAAGTTTTTGGGAACTAGGTAATCCCATATCGCATGTGAAAGCGATTGGGGTTCAAGAAGTTCCTATTTTCGCTCCCCCTTCGTCTGGATTTGCATTTGCAGGATTTGTACGCTGTGATGTAGTGTTTCATTTTATTGTCGGAGGACATCCACCATTGCCAGCAGCTGCGCCATGTCTAGGGGATCCCCTTCGGAGGATATTCTTTTGAATATGCTTTGGATATGTGGACTAGGTAAGTTTTACTGAGGCTCCACAGTGGACGCCAAATGTTCTTGCAAAAAACACTAAATCAATAACTTTCTTTGAACAAGGAGAGTCGCGATATGAGTAGATTTCTGTATGATTTTGAGAGATTTGGGTGCTACGATGATGATTTATATTGACCTAAGATAAATGTCTTGCTTATCCCTCTAACGAGGCCCCCTTTATATAATCCTTTTATTGATCCTTTGAGAGACTCATTTAAGAGGTGACTCTTAGTTTATGTAATTTTCCAAGCGAGTAGAACAGTCGTCGTCAGCAATGAATGAGTGCACTTAAGATAGCATACCGTTCATATTAATCACCCGACAACCGTTATACTTATGTCTGGGCCGAGTTCTTGGTTGGCTACGGGTTGGTGTGCCCCGACCATGGACATTCCCCGATCTCGTGCCCAAGATGAGTTATTACTCGGGTGTAACAGTTACAGACTTCTGACTTCAGTCGAGCTAATATCCGGTCATGTTACCCTTTATCCACATAGTCGATTTACACATCTTACCCATATATATATATATATATATATATATATATATATATATATATATATATATATATATATATATATATATATATATATATATATATATATATATATATATATATATATATATATATATATATATATATATATATATATATATATATATATATATATATATATATATATATATATATATATATATATATATATATATATATATATATATATATATATATATATATATATATATATATATATATATATATATACACACACACACACATATATACCAGCTTATTTAGTCTATTTTTAATATATATGAAAACATAAGTCGATTTATAAGATTTCATAGGCTTTTTTAATAGCCTAAGTCCGACCTATTTAATCAAATAAGATTTTTAAAAAACTCAAGTCTAACATTTTTATTAAATAGGTCCGATGTAGCCTAACCTTAAATAGGCTAAATAATAGATATCCGTAGACCGACCTCACTTTTTTCACCTCTATTCACAACCAATATCAATATTTGCAACACATGATATTGATAAATAAAACCTTAACATAAATAAAACCTTTTAAGGTTTTTTAAGTCAACCATAATAAATTTAAGATTTATGCAACATTTATACACTTAATGATAACTATGACACATTTCTTAATTTCTTTTGGTACTCTTTTTTTAGTGTGATCTTAGTACAATATTTTGATGTAGTCTTGCTACCAAATTAATATACAATGTGAAGTTTATGATGCAAAAATTACTAGTATATTGTTTTCAAATTTAATGTTTCAAACATTATAGTTACTTATATTATACAATAACACATGATGTCAACTCCAACATGATTTTAATAACAAACATTAATATCCTAACACATGATGCTAATGACATTAAAATACATAAGCTTAATGGAACAACAACATCAATTCACAATAAGATTATAAATAATATTAATATATTATATTTATCTATTTCAAATACATTAGACCCCCTATATATAATGCCACTAAACAAGAATATTGTCACTAATACTAAATTTAACTATAAGCACACAAACCCAAACATCATTGATATTTTCAATCATATTTCTGTATTAGTCAACTCATTCTTCAATTTCAAAATGGTATTCTTATACCTCTCAATCTTTAAATCTCTTTCATCAATATTGTTGGGTTTCAAGTGTGAAAGCATTAAAGTTTCACATCGACAAAGAATGAAGGAAATGTCAGGTTTATAAGAGAAATGACTTATACCCATAATACCTTAAGGTTATGGGTTGATATGCAATGTCAATGTCTTTTGGATCCCAATGTTTGACTCATCGATGCTTTAGCACTTCTCAGACTTCCTAACTTCAAGAGGCATGTTGATTCAATGGGGGAGCTGAAGTAGATCATAGTCATTACCATTGCCAAACCACTTAAAGAAGTTACACCTTTTAATAATATTATTTAGACTTGTAATACCGATGACAAATCACAAAATAATTTCCTCTTAAATGCAACAATCCCTCTTCTTATGTCTTCTCAGATCAAATAAATTCAAATAATTGAAAGTATCAATCCATATTGTGTTATTATGAACCAAAATATCTTCTCGAGTTCCTAGATATATTAGACATGATGTTAATTTCAAGATGTAAAAGAAATGACAAAAGTGAAAGATGATTTGTTATCTCTAAACTCAAACAAAAGAATGAATCAAACAAGTTCAACATGACAAACACAATTTAAGATTTTGAAACTCAATTTGAGATCATTAAACACCAACTTCGATTTTAGATTGAAGAATACAACTAACTTCAAAAACTCTATATACAATGAACCTACATTGAGTCAATGGAAATATAAATTTTTTTTTTGACTTTCTAAATCACAAAATACAAACTATAATCTATCATTTGTCACATGAAATGTCAACCAAGACAAATTTAACTATTTTCATAAAACTAATAGAAGAGATCAACTTGATTAACCATAAATGTGAAGTAAAAAAGAATAATGGCAATTCAAATCCATCTAAAAAATAGTACCATCATTTAACTTTTATTTATCCACACGCATAGACAATATTTATGTAATTTAAATATCAAATCATGTTAATAAAAGTAATTTAAAATGTACCATACTAGAACAAAAATTCTACATCGGTCAAAATAAAACTTTCTACTGGGCAAATATATAAGACTGAACAAGAAGAGGACGTTGAAAAGACGGTAAAGTTTCTTGAAGTTAGATTAGATCCTCACGTTACGTACATTACATTTCATTTAACCTTATTTCCCATTTTGCCTGCAATCTAGGGTTCTTCTTCGAATATACTCTTTCGTATTTCAAATCTTCGCATTTTTTCTTCTTCATTTCATTTAGTTTAATTTTCTCGTCAATTTTATTATCTAGTTGGATCTATTTGAACAAGGTACTTATCGTGCTTCGCACTTCATCTTTTTTTCTTGAATCGGTTGTATATTTGAACTTGATGTTCGATTTAACTATGTGTTGTTAATCTCGGTGATTTAGGGTTTCAATTCGAGATCTTCATTGTGATTTTTGTCGATAAAATCCACCATGACTGTTGCTGATTCGGATTTCCCGATTGATAATGGCGCGAGTTGTTTGCCGATTCCGCCGGAAGAAGAGAAGCGGATCGTGTCTGAGTTGATTAAGAAATCGGAACTTAATTTGAAAGAGGGCAACTTGTACTACGTTATTTCCAATAGGTTTTTGATCTCATCTGAATCTCCTTTTTTTGTTCTTGAATTTTAGCGATTATATGATATATGGTATATCCTATTGCTGTGAATGATGAATTTGAATATGATTGATTATCTTGTGAAAAAGCATGCGGACTGGCTTGTCGATTTGGGGACTTTTTGATGCAGTTAATAAATGGAACCATGTGTTGTGGGTAGACAGAGATATATGCCTATTGATGCATTTGTCGATTAATTCGTAAGATAATGTAACTTTACTTGACGCGAGTTAATGGTCATTTGTCGGTTTCCGGCTTTGTCGTAAGTGTTACTTTGCCTGATGTGAGTTGATGATCATTTGTTGATTTCTGGCTTTGTCGTTAATGTTACTTTACCTGATATGAGTTGATGATCTTTTGTCGATTTTCGGCTTTGGTGTAAATGTATGATGATTATTGACAAGCAATACGTGTTTAGCAACTACTGACTTTTGTACCAGCCCTAATTAATAAATGCCAGGTACTAGGTTATTCTCCTTATTATTACCGTTATCATTAATTGCTCGCGGTGTGGCTGTCATAGCAATGCATTGAATGCCTGGTCGTGAAAGATGCGGCAGCTTGTTGGGGTTTTATAGAGCAGCGATTGCAAGGAAATAGTGGACTAATCAAGGACGATACTGTTAACACAAAATTGAATCTTTGTCTCCCTCTTTTTTGTTCACTAACCCTTAAATTTGTCATTGATTTTGTTTTTTCATATCCCCCATCTCCGGTACGTGATGTAAAGATGCTGGGGACAGTGAGTCAATGGGGTAAAAAAACACTGTTCAAGACAGGTATTTTTGTGTGTGAATGATCAAATAAGAATGATATCAAACCTTATAACGTTTCTGAAACAAAATACTGCATACAAATTTACTAGTCACTAAATAAACTCAGAAATCCAGAGCAAATGTTGGTTCTTAACCCCTGTTACACCTCAGTAGCCTCTGCAATTGCATTTCTCTGCTTTAGTCACTGCCATCTTGAGAAACACTACAGTCTCTATTGTACTTGATTGATAACTTCACCACATGATTTTTTTCCCAGCCCCTGAATCTCTATAGTCTCTTCTTTCTTCTGGTTTCTGTCCATAGCGCTTACAGGTCTGCCCATTGTTTTTACTGTAATTTCTTCCATTGTTTTTAATGTAATTTCTTCCATGGTTTTTCTCATGTTTCTTTTTACTGCGAGACAGAGACATCTTCTCTGGCTCTACATGATTTGTTCTGTCTCGTTTGAAGGATGTAATCATCAGTGATGTTATGTTTTTTCATTTTGGGTACTTTAGTTTTTATTTCAAACATTTATCTGTGCAGCAAAAATTATCCATTCCCCCTTTATATTTGGTATGGCCCACACCTCTTGGTGGGATATGGCTTGGTTGTTGTTCTTGTTTATTTGGTATAGCAGCCATCACACTATCTGCAATCCTACTTTATTGTTTTCTGGGTCATATGCTTTACTATGTGGGTTTGACAACTATAATCCTTCGTTAGCCCTGTGTTTTATTTTATTTTATTGTTGTTGCTGTTGTTGTGTTTTTTATTTTATTGTTGTGTTTTTCCAAATATATTTTTTACTCCCAGAATGTGTCTAAATTATTTTAGATGTATCCATAAGTCTTAGTGCTATTTTTCAGTCTAAATGAAGTAGCTTTTGGAAAAAGCTATGGCTATGGAAAAATGCTACATGCTTTTTTCCTAAAGCTTATCAAAATGTACCTATATTGTTCTACATTTTATATTATATTTCATATGTAGGTTGCCATTTTTTAATCAAGACTTTTTTGCAACCCATGCAGATGGTTTTCAAGGTGGCAGATGTATGTGGGGCATTGTCCTGGAATGCTTTCCACCGATCAGCAATCTTCGGATGGCCTGCATGCCGACACCGCTAGACCTGGTCCAATTGATAATTCTGATATTATTTCAAATGGAAGTAATTGTGATGGGAATGATTTAGATCTTCATCGAACATTGCAAGAAGAGACAGACTATGTTTTAGTTCCTCAAGAAGTATGGGAAAGGCTGTTGGAATGGTAAGCTTATTATTCTCAATATGTTTCTTGCTTTTTGGTCTGAAAACACTTAGTAATCTTGTGGTTTGTAGCTGTAGATAACTGAAGAGTCAAATAAGCTTATTTTATCTTTCAACACATTTTATTATGTATTCAGTGACGTTTTCGTAGAGATGCAACACAGATTTAGTTCCTCAAACATAATTCTTGTGGTTCAGGAATCAAATTCCTAATTGGTTTTTTGAACTGGGTCTGCAACATAATAAAGCAAAAGCCTGAAACACGTTTAAACTTAGTGTATAATTATTTTCCATGAACCCTATAGGCAGTGTGTTATTTTATCTGAAGTTAAGTCTGGGAAAAATTACATGTTGAGGGGAAATTGTTCTTAAACCTTTTGCTTGGCCAGGATTAATATTTGAATTTTGAAATATTTATGGAAACATCATAGGATTTGGGCAGTGGAAAAAATGAATTAATTCAAATTTTCATTGGATGAAATAAAAATGAATGAATTCAAATTTTCATTGGATGAATTAAAATACTTGATTTTTGCTTGGTGTGAACTGATTTTTGTCTCACAAATGTAGGTACAAAGGTGGACCGGAATTGCCAAGAAAGTTGATTTCTCAGGGTGTTGGACAGAAGCAGTACAGTATTGAGGTGTACCCACTTAGTCTAAAGGTGACCGATGCGAGAGACAACAGTGTTTCAATTGTAAAATTAAGCAAAAAGGTACTCATAGATTTTGTTGTAAGCTCTTCTGTTGTAATTAGTTTTCAGTAATGCCAATGATTAGAAAAGGGTGTTGGTGGTGCATCTATTTGTATGGAATATGCATTGTATGTCGGTGTTTATTATCACTATAAGATGGTTATACTATTTGGTTTGTGTAAAGTTTAATATTATTACATTATGTGATGTTTTAAGCAATTTTTATATTTTGTGTGTTTATACAAGGTCATCATCAAGATTCATATTTTGCTCGGAATAAGTTGAATTAAATGACATGTTTACATGTTTATTTAATCAAATTGTAATGATTCTCATTTCATTTCCTTTAGAAAGTAGAGAGAAAAGTTGTAGTCAAAATCTCTAAAAGAACTTTGGTGTTTGGGCAATAATTTAATCTTCACACATATGTGCTAGTCAATCTTAATTCTCAATATTCTCATTTGATTTCCTATAGAAAGTAGAGAGAAAAATTATAGTCAAAATCTCAAAGAACTTGGGTGATTGGGCAATGATTTAATCTTGACTTGTAATTGCATAATTTATATCAAGTTATCAACAGGGTGTTCTATTTTGTAAGACATTTATTTAAGGCCATTAATTTTTTTCCAAGATTACAAAATAGGAGTTTCTCTATTTTTATCTGGAGTAGAATAGCACCAAAATATGGTGATAACACATGATTGTATGATTAAAATGTAAGATGAACCATTCTTCTAATTTTGGTTTTCTAATCCTGTATTGTATTCTAGGTTGCCATGAGTGAACTTCATGAACTGGCGCATTAAGTTTTTTCCAAGATTACAAATATAAGAATTTTACTCTATTTTTATCTGGAATTGAGTAGCAGATAACATGATATGATTTTATGATTCAAATGTGAGATAAACCATTCTTCTGATTTTGGTTTTCTAATTCTGTATTGTATTTTAGGCTACGTTGAGTGAACTTTATGAGCTGGTGTGCAAAGTTAAAGGAGTAGAACAGAACAAGGTGGCATTCTTATTTATGTTTTTTTTTTGGTTTGTTTTTCATTTGTTGTAAATCTCACTCCCGATTCCGTCGTTTTGTATTCATTGGCTGTAAACTATTTATTAGGCTTGTATTTGGGATTACTTCAATTTGAACAAGCTTTCATTACTGACGGCTTCAGACCACCAAACATTGGAGGATGCAAACATGACAATGGACCATGATGTGAGTAACTTTGAATTATATAGATTTTTTTGATTGATTGATATGAAGTACACGGTGGATATTCTCTTTAGATACTCATATAACCCTAAAGACACTCATATATCCAATATAGGGTTATATGAGTGTCTTTAGGTTGAGTGAGGTGCTGAATATTCTCTTGGTATTATTTTAATTTTTTGTTAGGCTATATATCCTAATTTTTTGCTTGGTATTGGTTCTTGTATAGAAGCCTGATTCCCCTAATTTATCTCTTGCTCACAGATTCTTCTAGAAGTTTCTGTCAATACAGACAGTTCTTCTCATTCTGGTGTGCATTCAATAGGAAATGAATTAGCATTGGTACCATTAGAACCTCCAAGATCATCTGTGTCAATTGCAGGGGGACCTACCTTGTCAAATGGTCACTCAACTGGGTCTGGTTTTAATTTGTATCAGGGAAGTTCTGTAAGTTCATCATTGACTACTATGGATGATAACTATGACATCTATAGAGGTGAAAGGGGTGGTTTAGCAGGACTGCAGAACTTGGGGAATACCTGCTTTATGAATAGTGCTCTTCAATGTTTAGTCCACACTCCACCACTTTTTGAATTTTTCTTACAAGATTACAATGATGAAATCAACAGGGACAATCCTTTAGGAATGAGTGTATGTGACCATTTCTGTTGGCTTTTATTTATTTCTCCTGCTGTTCTCTATTGTATAACACTTTGTGTAGCACAATGGCTCTACTTTGAAGGCAATTAATTTCGCCATTTTAACTTTTCTCTGATCTGCAGGGTGAGTTAGCACTTGCATTTGGTGACTTGTTGAGGAAACTCTGGTCCTCTGGGCGAACTGCTATTGCACCACGCGCGTTCAAGGGAAAGCTGGCCCGATTTGCTCCACAATTCAGTGGCTATAACCAACATGATTCTCAAGTTAGTTTCTGCAAATTGTTTTAATTTTGATTTTTGGGAATGTAGTGAAGTAAATAAACCCCAGTGCTGCTATTACTTACGTCAAAAAATTTCTTTTACATGGTGTCTTCTGCTTACTAGCATTTTCAATCATATATTTGAAACCGTGTTCCTTATTTTCAATCATATATTATTTTGTATATCAAGTTAGATTTTGGGCCAATGAAATCGTGTTTGGGTCCCTGAAATGTCATTCTTTTTAGTTTTATTTTTTATTGTATTTTTGTCCACTTATTATCAGGTCTAAAAGTAATTGTAACTAGCAATTCTTTGTTAAAAATTGGCTTCCAAAAGGTTTTGTGTGACTTGACATTTTCTTTAGTTTTTAAGAGTCCCACATTTGATGAGATATAGTCCCACATTTTCTTTAGTTTTGGGCCATGTGGTTTTTGTTATAGACTAAGAGAAGATCACTATCACTGGTTTGTGGTTTTGTAGGATCTTTTATTAGACTTACTGAAGTTGTCTGTTGCCAGTATGTTATACCTGTATGGCCCTTGTGCATCCGCCGTGATTGTAGAAGTAAAACTGTTTTTTTGTTGTTATGTTTTTTCCTGTTCTGCTGTAAGAACTAAAATCCAAATGATAGCAGCAAACTTAATCCTATATTGCATTATGTATAGGTCTTAGTTTACCAGATGACAGGAGAATTGGACATCTTTTGCTTAACTTGCATTTGCATCCTACCCTTAGGCCCCAAGTTTGCATTAATGTTGGAGATGAGGGAATTTGACTGTTGCTTGGGTTTCTTTATGGAGTCTTGACAACTTTATAGTTTTAAAATTTACCTTTCTTACTAATTTCTGAAAGCTATTGAACTTCTGCTTCTTGTGCTGTCTGTTCTCTGAGTAGTGAATTACTTTTTTTGTAGGAATTGCTTGCCTTTTTATTGGATGGACTGCATGAAGATTTGAATCGTGTGAAACAAAAGCCTTACATTGAAATGAAGGACTCAGATAATAGGCCAGATGAGGAAGTTGCGTATGAGTGTTGGAAAAATCATATGGCTCGGAATGATTCATTGATTGTTGATGAATGCCAGGTGAGTGCTCGTATATATCATATGTCCTTGTTTCCCAGTCACATGATAGATGCTTTGTTGAGTTTTCTTCACATGTCAATAAACCTTCTTGATTTCTAATCTATCAACTCCTGAGCTTAGGTTTCCATTATAGCTTGACAAGATAGAGTTTCAATTTAAGTACATATTCGTTATCTTCCTTAAGCTTAACATTTTGATTTTTCTTGAATAAAATGCAGGGTCAATACAAATCAACATTGGTTTGTCCTGAATGTGGCAAAATTTCAATCACTTTCGATCCCTTTATGTATTTATCATTACCACTCCCTTCCACTGTCACCCGGACAATGACAGTTACTGTCTTTTATTGTGATGGGAGTGGACTTCCCATGCCGTACACAGTGAATGTTCTGAAGCATGGTTGCTGCAGAGACCTTTGCCAAGCATTGGGCACTGCATGCTGTTTGAAGAGTGATGAAATGCTTTTGCTTGCAGAGGCAAGTGTTTCTGAGAAACGTTAGATTTACTATTGGCTTTTCTACTTCGTTTTTATTTTATTGTTAATGTTTATATTGTCTATCTCTCAGGTTTATGAGCATAAGATTTATCGATATCTAGAGAATCCGTTAGAGTCATTGACTTCAATCAAGGATGAAGAACATATTGTCGCCTATCGACTCAAGAATGGAGCCAGGAAAACAAAACTAGAAATAGTGCATCGATGTCCGGATAAGTAAGTATACCTCTTATGGTGTGTTAAGATATACTCTTAAATGTGAAAGCCACGTTGAGTCATGGTTCCAATATATGATATTTTTCATTGCCTATGTGACATGACAGTAAATTTGGGTTAAATAATTCTTGTTAAATTTATTATGAAGGCTCCTTTTAACTCAAAGTATTCCTCTTGGTTACTTGAATTCTGCACTAGTTGTAATAAATTTGGGTTGAGTCACGGTTCCAATATATGATATTTTTCATTGCCTATGTGACATGACAGTAAATTTGGGTAAAATAATTCTTGTTATAAATTTATTCTGAAGGCTCCTTTTAACTCAAAGTATTCGTCTTGGTTATTTGAATTCTGCACTAGTTGTAATAAATTTGGTTAAATTGATTTTTCCTCCTTGAAAGCAACTGACTGGAGACTGTTATATTTTGGTTTCAACAGTTTGATTTACCCATTGAACTCTTCCAAAGTACAAATATGAATAAATCAAGCAGACATTGATAATGGTGGTTAAAGCCTCCTGTCTGAACACATTATCTCTTTAATGCAATCATTTTTTTTATCACTACTTTTATAACCCAAAACACTACTCCCATCATTTTTCTGATGCTTTGGTCATTTTCTCCACTATTAGGAATTTCAAGTATCAACAGAATTTTGCAGGCGCCACTAAAGTTGGTACCTGCTATATGTGGTATAGGGAAGTATGCATAACCACCATTTGGTGCTGTGGCTTAGTATAAAGAAGTTTACCATAGCATGATTTCACAACCGGTTATTTAGATTTCACCGTACACAGTGCATTGTTTTAGAACATTATAATGCTTGAATCTCTATTTCTAGTGAATTAGATTATCAGTTATCTTGTGTTCAAAAAATAAAAAAAAGATAATCAGTTATCTTGACTTCACTGGACAGTTTAAAGGGTGGAGACAAGAAGATCTTTGGAACTCCCTTGGTTACTTATTTGGTAGAAGATCCTCAATATGGAGCAAACATTGAGACATATATACATAGAATGTTGGCACCTTTAAGAAAAGCACATTCTTCAACTAGGTCTCATGAAGGGAAGGAAAATGGTTTCATCTCAGGTAGTAGTGATGAGCAATCAAGCATCTCTAATTCTGAAAGTGAGCCAAGAAACCTGACACATGGCTCCAGAGAACAGGAGGGGACATCATGTGGGGAGTCTTCTTTCCAACTTGCTTTAACTAATGATGGATGTTTTAGCTGTGAGCCCATTGAAAAGGCATCTGTGATAAAACCCAGTGCACATATAAAGGTCTTTCTTGACTGGACTGAGAGAGAATATGAATTATATGATGCCAGCTATCTGAGAGATCTTCCCGAAGTCCACAAAACCGGTTTCTCTGTGAAAAAAACCCGCCAAGAAGCTATTTCTTTGTTTTCATGCTTGGAGGCATTCTTGACTGAAGAACCTCTAGGACCAGATGACATGTGGTAAGATCGCTTCAATCTTTTTGAAATGGATTTCATTATTTTATAGTGTACTACCATGTACACTGGGAAATATTTTTTGCTTTAATTTTTTTCTTTTTTAAACATGAATTAGGTACTGCCCTCAATGCAAGGAACACAGACAGGCTACCAAGAAACTGGACTTGTGGAAATTGCCAGAGATTCTGGTTTTTCACTTAAAACGATTCTCGTATAGCAGATACTTGAAAAACAAACTTGACACCTTTGTGAACTTTCCTATTCACAATCTTGATTTGACTAAGTATGTGAAGAATAAGGAAGGACAGCCCTATGTGTATAACCTTTATGCAATCAGCAACCATTATGGTGGTCTAGGTGGTGGGCATTACACTGCATATGCTAAGGTAAGTTCATAAGATGCACACTGATGATAATGTTTGATTTTTCATGATCCGTGTGGCCATGCCAAGTCTTGATTTTGTAGTTTGTGAATTCTGTGCTGCGCGAGATGTCAGTTTCTGTTTATAACCTGATGTTATTTGTTCTGTGCAGTTGATTGATGATAATAAGTGGTACCATTTTGATGACAGTCATGTCAGCCCTGTTAGTGAAGCTGAAATTAAATCTTCGGCTGCATATGTGTTATTTTATCAGAGAGTTGGAAGTAAAAGCCAGATGGAAGGAGAGATGTCTTAGGTTGTTCATGCATGTTGTTGTAGAAAATGATGGGTCATTTGTTTTATGATGCCTGGATCATATGATGAAATACAATTTGGAGTTTAAGTTCTGGGTGGCCATTTTACTTTGCAGTGCAAAACAGCAAAATGTGAAGACAGACTGTTTTAACAGCAATTAATCAAAATGTTATAGGCGAGGCTCTAGAAAACCTGTTTATTTGGGAGTTTTGGTTGACAGTTAATATTACATGATATCATTTTTTGACAGAAATTTTGCAGCCTAGAACAGAACTGTTAGGTTCTTCTGTATTTCATTTTATCAGAGGCTAAAATAGATCATCCTGAATTCGTCATCATCGCCATTACAGTTTTATGCACCTTTATGTACTCTACTAATAGGCAATGCTCGTGTTCGTGAAAGAATTTGTACTCATCTTCCATTATGTTGTTAGGATTCTACTGTCCCAATTACATAAAATGTGTGGAAGAGATGTTGGTCGGATTTTTTTTATATATTAAATAATGGCATTATTGCCCTTTCTCCTTATTGTCCTTCCCCTTAATCTGGATCCCAGTTTTTGGTGTATTTTCAGATTTTCGTCTGATATAAACAAAATGAGCCAATGCTGCATTTTGTTTCTGAACCAAAACACTGTCTCCAAGGTCTGCGAATTGGAAGCCCCAGAGTTCTTCTAATCCCCTCTTTTGTCCTCCACAGTTTCTGTTTGATTCTTATTGTTTTTGTTCTGCATGTGCATGTTTGGTTTCCTTGAAATTTGTGCTGTCTTAGGCAACATCTTACTTTGGAGTTTCATCCAAAAAACAATAGTCCGTTTATTGGCTCAAGTCTTGGTTTTTCACTATCTGTTACTATCATACTTGTGACAACATGTGAAAAAGTCTTGGTTTTTCACTATCTGTTACTATCATACTTGTGACAACATGTGAAATAATGTTCGATAGTATCATCATGCCAAACATTTGACAACATGTGAAATCCTTTTTCTGGGAAATATTATCCAAAATTTTGGACTTGTCTGTCCCAAATTGAATCCTGTATCGGTGGTTTTTCACTATCTTTCGGAATACCTGTTTGTTTTTGAAATTAATGTTTTAAAAGATGCATATATGTGAATGTCTTGTTTTTTAAATATGATGTTTTTATAAGATGCATGAACGTGAATGTGATTGTCTCGCGTGTGAGAGAATTGAACACCAAATGTGAACGAGCGTAGCACATAATCATTATTAAAGAATATATCTCAAAATGAGAACCAATAAAATGGGATACATAAATAATAAAATAAACTGGCAGGGTGAGGCACAAAGCTCCTTTTCCTTCCTAGACCGGCAAGCAACACTCTAAAGAGAAGATAATGTATTCTCCCTGCAAAAGGAAAACATAAAAAGGTTATCTTTCTTTATCTTTGTGTTATTGATTGATTCCAACTAGCATGTGCCACCCAACAATAAAGTGTGGTGTTGTCAGTTTCCTAACGGATACAACCTTTTTCACAATGACGGGTGTTAAAATTCGAAAACTATGTCGCAAGATTGGCGATGAGATTGCTAGAATCAACATAAACCATTGTGATTTTGCCTAATCCATGGCAGATACATACATCAACTACATTTAAGAGGGAACAAATGCTGTAGTTGGAAAATATATAGTCTAAACTCTAAAGATAAAAGATGTACTAGTAAATTTGCAGCTTGCATCCATTGAGAAAGGACAATTAACGGCAAATTTCTGATTTTGAGAGGAGACAACAGTGCGCTTGATATTCGCTATCTCACTAGATCTAAAATAATTCCAATAGCAAAGGACAAGCAAAGTGAAATGAATAATAGCTTAGCTTCTTCTGTTAGTCGATTTTACCTTTTACTCCTTTCTCAGCATGCCTTTACTCTTCTTTTTTCAATTGCCATGATGCAGTGTCTTCTTTAGATTCATTAGCAATGAAAAAAACCTCAAAACTTCAAAATCATCAACAATGGCAGCAGAAAGGATAAAGAAAGCCATATCAAATGGTATCTCTCCTGAATCAAAGAAAAGTATTTATCAGCGTTATTAAAGTCACAAATTACTTACATTATCTATCATTAACCGTTTTTGACAAAACAGTAGTTAACAGTTAAAACCGTAAAATTAGTATATATATTCATAATCATTTATTTAGTATACTGTACTTTAAATTTAATGTCTAAATTAAATGAAATCTATCAATTAGTACTAAAATCTTAATACTAAATATTAAATCAACGGAATTAATATATCTTAATACCAAATTTAACTACTTCCACCTACCCAGTTATCATTTCAGAAAAAATTAGAGAGAATAATATTTTTATTATAGTATCTCTAATCATGTATGGGAAATGATATAAGTTTTTAATTAATTAAATTGAAAAAAAAACATTGGAAATTGTAATGGTATCTCTAATCATTTTGGGACAATATTTAATTTGAAATGGATTCCTACAGTCTAAGAAGTCAAGTATTACTAACCAGTGATTTAGCGGAGGAAATGGCCAAATAACCGTTGGAGGAGGTCGGAGGCTGCGGCGGCGCACCAGCACCAGATCCACTAGTACCATTTTTAGCGGCGTCGTTGGAAGGAGGACTCGAAGTAGAAGACGACGAAGAAGACAAAGAAAACCCAAGGTTATAAGCAGGACTACCATCCGGCTTAAACAATCCATAATTCCTCTCAGAAGTTGGTCCAGGTTTCATATTCTCATTAAAAAGGGCAAAAACGTAAATATTCAAATCCGAATCCGGTTTCAACGGCGTTCCTTTCTTACTACTCAACTTGATCACATTTCCGTTATACTTCCTCGCATTCTCCACCGTCGCACCGACTTCATCTTCATCTCCTTTCGACGGCCAACCGGTTTCCGATATATGAACCGGAAGCTTCCCGTAACCTAACTTCCCTAACGCTGAATAAACCGCGTCGATCTGCGCGAACAGCATGTTATCGTAATGAAGATTCGTAGACGGATCCACCATCCCTTGATTCGGTTGAAACAAAACGTAGTCCAACGGAATCTGCTTTGGGTTATCCTTATAAGCAAAGTAAGGATACGCGTTTATCAAAAATGGAGATCCGGTTTTGTCATGGAAGCTCAGGATCGGAGCTAGGCATGAAGCTAGGTCAGGACGGAACGTTCCGGAAGACGGAGGATAAGAAGTTTGTAGAACGGCTAAGGAATGAGTTGTTGTGACGGTGATTTGTTTCTGGAGTCCGAGATTAACGAGTGCGGTGTGAACGCTTTGCATTGCTGGGAGAAGACATGAAGTGAGTGAAGAGTCGTTGAAGGTTAGAACTTCGTTACCGACGAAAATGGAGGTGATTTTGGTGGAGGGAAGATAAGGGAGAAGATTGGTTTTGATCCATGTTTGGGCTTTGTTTGGATCTTTCATTTTTGAGAGATATTCGTTACCTAAACCTACCATGAATTCGATTCCGGTGTTGGCGAAAGCTTTTAGAACCTTTGGATCTGCGTCGTAGAGTTTCACTTTGGTTGCTCCGACGCATTTTATGAGTGATACTACGTTTTCCGGTGAAGGTAGGTTGTTTGCGATTTGGCCGTAGTTTATACCGATTGATTCGGTTTTTGTTGCGAGTCCTGCAACGAAAATAGTAATAATGATGATGAAAGTGCAACATTGTTGCTGGAATCTAGAATGATCCATGGTGGATCTATGTGTTAGGAATGTGAATGGTGAAGGGAATGATAATGAGTTTAGTGACTAGTGTTGTTGAATGGACAAAACAGTGTGGAAAGAAATATCTTGACTAAGCTCCACTCTATACTCTACTTGAGTTAAAGGGAATATTTTTATTTTATTTTATTTATATTAGAAATGTACAGAAGATAATATTTTTTAAACTTACCTGTAACTGAGATATACTCAACTCAACTCAATTGTTATCACTTCGTTAATAATAATGACATTATCATGGAAGATGGTTGGTCCAAAATCTATCAAAGATTGGCTAAAATTAATTTTAGTTAAATAATGAGATGGAACTTCATTTAAATTTAATTTTTATTTTAAAAATAATGAAAAAGAAAAAGCGACTACTCTAAAAAGAAAGGGAAACAAGGCACGCGGAAAGAAGTGCGGAAAGAGTGCCTTATTTTATAAACAAGACGAATGAGATGCTTGGTTGTTACTTGAGGAAAACTGTTTGAGAAGCTTTCTATCATCCATTTGCTTTTTCCAGAGTGAGAAAGAAGGTAATTGTGGTAATAAAAAAGAAAAGAATAAAGGAAAAGAAAGGAAGGAAGGGAAGAGGAACATGCGAAATTTCCAACCACTCTATGATGAGTGTGTTTGCGGATTTTTAGATGGTATTTAAATGAGTGAGAACTAGGATAAGTAAGGAATTGGTGGAGGTGTGTAAATCTGAAAAACAATGATTTGTTAGTGAGTGTTCTCTTATAAGAGAATGTTTTAAAATCCATTTAGTAATACGAATGCTTTTAAATAAAATTATCATGAATACAGTGCGAATGTGTGATTATTGAATACTAAAATTAAAGAGAAGTGTTAGAGATATCACACATAATAAGTATATTGATTTATTTAGAGAAATGTTCTTTCCATTTTTTATGATTTCTCCCACATTATTGTAAAAAGATTAAAATATTTTTGGAGTTTGAAGATGTATCTTCGGACGTATCTTTTTTACACACAACTGAAGTAAAATTGGTGAAAAACCTTTATTGTGTAAAAAAATTGATCCAAAGATGCATCTTCGTATGCACGAAAAGTTAATCCAGAGATGCATCTCCGTAACGCCTCTTACTTCATGAGTCAATGAGATATTCGAAGATGCATCTACGAAATATGCTCTATTAGTTCAATGCAGAAACATGTTGAAACAACAATGACATAATGGAATTGGAGCAACATAAATTAACTCTAAAATAAGTATTTAACATTACATATTATTAAAAACAGGTGGTTTGGGACGTTGTAACATTCTTATAATATCGTCGACCGATCTTTGAATCGTCACATCCGCTTCAATTGGACCATTTGTTGAGTAATGACAAAAGGTACGCCACATCAATTTCAAATCATCATATGTCTTCAACTTAAGCAATGTGAACTGCATCTTTCCTTCGTTGTCTATATAGGATGAACGGTACTCGAGTTTGACAACTCTTTGATTTTTTGGATATTGTAAGAGAGTATTCAATCTGGTTACCAGATAAATAAGAAGTATGTCCCTATAGATCTAAAATTGAAGTGGAGGTGTTGTGTCATTGAAATACACAAAAGTAAGATGTGGATAGGTAGACATTCTGGTTTGTATAAAGAAAATGGATTGGGAGATCCTAATATGTCTGATTTTTGGAATTTTAAGTGTCTTGGAGGATTAAGGGTATTTGGGATATTTTGACATAGATGAGGAATGACCTAACAATATTTAGACATATTTCTGAGAAGAAAAAAACACTTTTTGAATGATTGAAGAATTGCACGCTGAAGGAGTGAATTTGAAGAGTTTTGGAGATAGAGAATCTTTCAAGCGCGAAAGCAATTGAAGATCTACAAATCCAACCTTTTGTAATATCTAATTATTATTATCATAGTTGTTCTTTTGAATTCTATGAGAGGCTAAACCCTCCAATGCTAGGGGATGTCCCTGATTTGTCATTGTAATGATACTGATCTCTTTGTTTTATCAACATATTAGTTATTTTTCATCAATTTAATTGTTTCAGATGATGATATCGTTTTGCCCTATCGGACCAATAGGGTTTATTTTTCTTAACATAGTAGAATTGGGCTGTCGTGTTAGGTTTTTTTGAAATAATTATAGTGTAGAAGATTGCACCTAGGACTAGGGTAATCCTACAATAACCAGATAAATTCTTGATAACCAAATGCTTGACTTCTTCACTAATTTGAATGAGTATTGAAATTAGGGCAGAAGGATAAAGGTTTTTCACCAAGGACTTAGGGAAGAATAATCTTAAGAATTGGTAGTTGAGGTTAATGAACTTGTTGAAAAGATCAAGAGTGAAAGTCATCAGGTGGCAAATCATACACTTATCTCTAGCATGTTGCTCATTACTATAAAAAGTCATAATTTACTTTTTGCTCATTACTAGTATTGTTAAAGTTTAAATCTCAAATCCAAACCCAACATATTATTTTTTTAATTGAACTACATATTCAACTAGATATTCATACACAGTCCTCGAGATTGATATCTTGGGAAATTCCCACTATTACTACATCGCGAAAATAGTACACTTGTTATTTTTTCGATCAGATGTCATATTGTGAAGAGAGGCCTTCAACGCCTGCTAGATCAGGGTCTCATAATAGTCACTAGATACCTAAATGATAATGAAGTGAATATGGTGGACGGTTGCCCTGAAAAGTATCAAGTTTATGACATCCTGTATGTTAGGGAATCATTAGTTCAAATGCATGCTGTGGCGCGGTGGGAGAACTGACTTGTGTTTTGCGTTCGTATTCGCACTTGTGCGGTTGAGCAAGAGTCGCCACCGACTTTTTACTTTATCCTAAAGGAAAGGTTAAAAAAGCACAGCAAAAACCTTTTGAGATATTTCGTGGGTTCGGGGGGTAGATTATGAAAAGGGAAGGTATTAGCACCCTTTTCATCCATGGTTATCCATGGGCTCTTAGTTACTTGGTTTTTTAGATCACTTGCCTTGTTTTTCGATTGCTTTGAAAATGGTGTGTGTGTGGGTGCTTTTTGAAAATGTTTTGGAAAAAGATGCCTTGTCTTAGACAACTAATGTATTTGACTCGTGTTTGAGTGTTTTACAAAAGTGTGAATCTTTTCGAAAAGATGTTTCAAATGTTTTTGAGAGTTTGTTTGAAAGTGTTGTGGATTGTGGTTTTTGAAAAGAAGGCAAGTGTTTTTGCAAGTTTGATCTCAAGTAACTAAGAGTTTTGTCTACCCTATTGTACTCAAAGGTTTTTGTCATGTTTTAACCCCGTTTAACAATTTTGTTCCACCATTGAAATTGATGGACAATCTTGCGTTTAGGAAGTTTATTCGGGACGGGCGCGGGTCATCGTATGGACCATGAATGCAATGATGCCAAGTGTCTTTGGCAATTTGCTTGAAGGGACTTGATCATTTTGATAGGCGACTTTCGAAAGCGTCATCGAGGGACTTATGATCATTTGAATTCGTTTTGCCAAAGATACTCGACGTGCAAGCATGGCCCATTTTGGAAGGAAACATGTGGGATTACCCTAGGAGGTGCAAGTGTGATCGTGTATTGATTACATGCATTTGTTTTGTATTAGGTTATCTAGCGTTTGATTTTTATGTTCATACAAACCCTAGGTCTAAACATGGTATAATTGGAAAACTGTAAATTGCGGAATGAAAAATCTACGCTATTACAAAATAGTGTCCGGGAGTGGGGGTATAAATATACAAGGGGATGAGACTTATAGTATTTACAACCAAATCGAATGTCACAATCAAAAATGTAAAATATCGAATGTGCAAATATAAGATGAAATGTGTATAGGGCAATATATTGTGTAAGTGTAAATGTGAGATGTATATGTATATGAGTTGTGTAATTATGTACAAGTGCGAAGTGTGAAGTTGAATCGTATTAGGGTTTCGACCTAGATAAATGTTTTTTGAATGTATTTTTGATTTTTGTATGTTTAATTATGTACAAAAGAAAAATGAAGGTGTTTTGATTAAATGTTTGGAAATTAATTGGAAAGTATTTTAGTCTAATGTTTGTGAGTTTAATATTAGAGGAAAAAAATGTATGTAATTGTTATGTATGAAAAGTGAATGTTGATTAAAAAAGTTTCAATTTTAATTAGGTATAAAAATGTATAATATGTACAAAATCAATGTTTTAAAATGTATGTACAAATATGTATTTCAAAAAGTATTTTCAATTTAATTATGTATAAAAAAAAGAAAAGATAATATATACAAATTAATGTTTTAAAATGTATGTACAAAAATATTATGTCCAAAATTAAATTATGTGTGTTAAGAAAGATATCTTATTTTTATGTACAAATATACTTAAAAATTTATATGATAGAAAATGCATGTTAATTAAATTAGTATTTTACAAAGAATAAAAAAACATTGTTTATAGAATAAAGTTAGTAAAAGAAATAAATATTGTTTATGAAAATAAATATAAAAAAAAAGTTAGTGTTAAGAAAAAGAAGTAAATATAAAATAAAGAAAAGAAAGGGTTAGTGTTTGTTAGAAGAAGTTAGTGTTGTTAGTGGGCTTTAAGCAGAAGATTAGCAGCGGGTTAAGCCCATGTCCAACAAAGGCGAAATTAGGGTTTGGGCGTTTGGTTCAGTTTGAAACAAAGGTTAGGGTTAGGGACGGCGCCGTTCACTTGAATTTCGTCTTCTTCGTTCAAGCTTCCCTGAGTGCTTATCTCCGGCCACCAACGCAACCCATACTCTCTTCCCTCCAAGGCAGTGGATACGTTGCTCCAGGTTTGTTTCAGTGTTCTCTTTTTTCTTCTATGACTGATACGCGTGGAATTTGTTCTGAGCTCTTTATTTTTTCGTTTTTTATGAGGTGAAGGGGAAGATATAGCAAGTTCGTTACCTGATTTCTGGAGATGGAGGAGAGAAGAGGGATGACGTTGAGGAGGCCGGAGCGGTGCTTCAGTGATGAAGCTTGATGCTTGCTTTTGATGCCTTCCTGGTAACTTCGTTCTTTGCTTATGATTAAGGTTTTGATGATGATGCTAGATTTTGCCTGAAAAACCCTTCTTAAAATTCACTTTTTTTTATCTTCTTCTTCCACAATGCGTTGCCTTGGGTTGTTGTATGTTGCCTGAGATGTTTTGCCTTGAGCTTGCCCTTTTGCTTGCCTAGAACTGTGGCCTCAAATGTTTTGCCTTTGAGTTTGCCCCATGATGTGTTTCACTGAGGGCTTAGGTTACCTTTGAAAATTCGTTGCTAGATGCTATGGTTGAAACAACTGTTGTTTTGATTAGCTTCTTATTGTTGCCTTCGTGTTGTTGCCTGGAATTTTTGCTGAATGGTTGCCTTGAGATGCCCAGTGATGATCTCAGATCTGAGGGCCTATGTTGCCTTTGACACTTTGTTTTTCTCTGAGTCCCTGATGCCTTGAATGATTGTTGAGTTGGATGTCATGTTTTGACATGCTTGAGAGGTTAGGCAGTTTTGTTTATGTGTTTCAGGTTATGATTTTGAGATGTATCATGTTGGTCTTTTTTGCTTCAGCTTGATGGGTTTGGTTATGACAGTAGTGGTTTGAGTTTGGTTCTGATGAGGCAGGACTGTGGTATTGTATCTTTCTTTTCTATCCTAAAACTCTTCTGAACTGTTTTATTGGCTTGGCCCTTTTGTATATTATGCAGAGTTGGTATGTTTTTGCCTATATTGAGGCAGAGTTCAGGAAGTTTGATGACAGTAGGTTTTTGTCTCTTTTGTGTATTGAGACAGGGTTGGTGTTTTAGTCTTTTTACTCTCTTCTGCCTATTCTATGCTGAACTGAGTTTGTATTGGCTTTTGTTTTCTGAAACTGATGCAGAGTGGATGAAGTTTGTGGACAGCAGGCTGGTTCTTGGCTTTGTGAGAGTGATGCAGGTTATGGTGATTTTGGACAAGGTTCAGGTTTTTGATATTGGTTAGATAGAGTTTTGTGCAACTACTGAGTTGTATATCTCTCCTCTCTCTTCACCTTACTTCTGAACTGAGTTTGGATTATCTTCTCCTCTATCTATTCTGAACTGCTATCTATGCTTTATCTCTCTTCTTTTTTCTGAATTTTCTGTTGAACTGAGTTTTGGATTTTGTATATCTTTCTTTTGCTATCTTGCTGAGCTGTCTTGTGAACTGCTATGCTGCTGAACTGTCTTGTGAACTGCTATGCTGCTGAACTGTCTTGTGTATATTTTTCTTTCTTGTCCTTTCCTACTGTCTAATGCCTAACCTGTATCTGCTGCCTTTATCTCTCTTCTTTTTCTCCTAAAGTACAGCTTTTAGATTTAATATGATTATATTCTGTACTATGGTTCTGAAGGGGCCCTATGGGAAATGATGAGTTAAGACTGTTTAGCTTGCATAACACATTTTGCATCTCCTTTATCTCTCTTTTGACAGTTTGGATAGATTTTCTGCTTTGACAGTACATTCCCTTTTTGCTTTTCTTTGATATCTTTGGCATTGGACTTTCAGTTTAGTTTTGAATGGGAAGTTTTGCAATTTAGTTTGAATTGGAAGCTGAGGTTCTATGCAGTCTTGAATTTGTAACTTATGCATTTTTTGACATTTGCATTTATGAAATAAAATAATCTTCCCTCTCTGTGAACCGGGAGAAATCCCGTGATTTGCAGAGAGGGCAACTGATCCCAGTCAGTGGCCCCTAATGATGAGCAACTTTTACCGTCTTTTAATTAAATGCTTTCTGACTTTTCTTGTTTCTTTTTGCAGATGAAAAAAGGAATACCGGAGCGGAGTGAAGAACGAAGAATATTTAGAAAATAGGATAGTTTTTCATTCTATGTAATATTTAAATTAAATGTAAATTATTGTCTGGAACAACAATTTGTAAATAATTCAAATATCAATAAAAAATCCAAATTATCCAATTGGTTCTAACTTTCTTTATTGCTTATTTATTTATTTAAAATTCTTAGAATTAAAACAATTGAAAAATAAATTCAATCATTTAATTTCAGAATAATAAATAACTAAAATAAAACAACATTGATCCAATAAACCTGTCTTATCCAACATCCAAAGCAAGGCAGCAATCAATCCAAGTAAACTGATCAAACACATAAACACTGTGAATTCAATACTGCATCCTGTATATGACTGGCCCAATCAAAACGTACTGAATTCAAACCACTGTCTCTTTTACTGATTAAACCAAGATAACGCGAATTTTAATCCGAATCTTGAAATAAACCGCAAAGTGCTGTGGAACTTAAATTCTTCTGAGAATATGCCCATAAAACCTTAATTCCCGATTAAATGCCAAATCCCGCTCGCTTGATCAAAATTGAGCCAAAAATCAACTAAACCCTAAGCCCACTGTATGAAATAATTCAGAGCTCTGAAAATTAGTAAAAACCCTAATTTTGCTTGACTGTCAAGAAAAGTCCGTTTGTCCGATTCTTGAGCCAGTTTGAAAAGTCAGGAAATGTTTGAAGCTGAGATTTCTTGTGGAAAAGCGCGAGGGCAAATTTTGGGGTACAACAGTTGCCCCTGTCCAATCTTCTTGGACCTGAAAAGTTAGATTGGCAAGTTTGCCTTTCGCGACTTGAAGGTAAAAGGAGATTGGACACTAATGTGCCCAGAAAATTTGCGCTCGTCGATGTGACGGTGGAGGTGAATGGCCTTAAAGATGCCATTTGGGTGATGGGCTTAAAGATGCCATCTGGACATGTTGAACTGTATGTCAATGGTGAGTGGACAAGTATCAGAAGGGCATCCATGTTTCGGAACATCTCTAAATTAGGGGTCCGAATAAGCAACAGATTGACGTCCATGTCTGGAGAATCCGTAAACTATTTTCAGGAGTTGAGATTGAGTGAGCAATAGAGCCACATCCGTCGTTGGGAAGCGTCCGTAAACTGTTTTCGGAAGTTGGCATCTGAACAAGCAATGGAGCAGCATCCGTTGTTGGGAAGCGTCCGTAACCTATTTTCAAAAATTGAGAAGAGTCTGAATCAGTTGGTAGATTGATATCCGTTGTAGGGAAGAATCCGTAGACTGTTTCAGAAGTTATGAAGAGTCTGAACAAATCGGTAGATTGACATCCGTTGTAGGGAAGAATCCGTAAACTTGTTTCAGAAGTTTGAGAAGTTGAAGAGGAACCGGTGTAAGGTTTCTGCTGATGCGTCTGAATGAATCTGGAATAAGTATCAGAAAGTTGCCGTGTCCGGGTCACATCTGAACTATTTTTGGATGAATCTCAGGAGATGATCTGTGTCTGTCAACTGATCTTACCTGAAAAGGTAAAGAGTTAGTTGTATGTAATGTTATGATGCATGACGCAATGCATGTGACATTTTAATGTTTATGATATGAATGTAATGAATGCATATGTAAGCTGATGAGCTAATCTTGCCAAGGATACATGATTCTGAGATGGCTGAAGATAAGAGCATCTTGACTGCTGCCGGGGAAAATAAATCCTTGGCTGTCGCCGGGGAAGAGAATTCCTGATGACCTCTACTGGGGAGTTCCAACTAGTAGACTTATGCCGGGGAGACCAGATCGAGAGTCTTCGGTTTGATGGGAGGTATCCCTGGAGACTTCACTGGGGAACTCAAAAATTTGCCTTCCCAAAACTCTGTGGGGAGAAGGTTTGAAAATCTGACTCCGCTGGGGATTGAAGGAACTCCGCTGGGGATAGGGAGAATTCTGGCGAGTGCGATCTTCCGTGGTTGTTAGCTTTGAGAAGAATCTGAACAAGCGATAGGTTAACATCCGTTTACTTGGAGAAACCGTGAACTGTTTTCAGAAATCTTGAGGTTGAATCAGCAATAGAACAACATCCGTTGTTGGGAAGCGTCCATAAACTAAATTCAAAGGTTGCATCTGAACAAGTTGATAG